>CM064507.1:7497512-8097512 GCA_032716605.1 Paralithodes platypus | reverse complement strand
ATTTGAAAACACAAATGAAAAGGCTGAAGAGTTTAACAAGTTCTTAGCAAATGTTGGAAAAAAAGCATTCGATGATACGCAATACAATACGCAAGATATGGCACCACCGCTCCCCAACCCCATATACCCACACCTCTTCCTCACCTCACTCAAACTAATACAACATTATTTCGTCCTGAGCCAGTCGACCCCAATACTATTATTCTAACCATCAAACATCTTCACAAACTAATTCGTTCGGTTCTGATAATATAGCGCTCAAATTCATAAAAGACTCTCTTAACGTAATAATATATTATCTTAGTCATTATTAATACATCCATAGTCACAGGTAAATTTCCTTCATCCTGGAAACATGCGCTAGTTACTCCATTGTACAAAACTGGAGACCCTAATAATACTAGTAATTATCGCCCAATTTCTCTTCTCCCAATTTTTTCTAAAATCATCGAGAAGATCGTTGCTAACCAACTGGTTAATTTCTTAGAAAACAATAACATTATATCAAACTCACAACATGGCTTCAGACCCAAACTCTCTACTGAAACAGCACTCACAGTTAGCACAGACAAGATTTATGACAACATGGACAACAAACACATATCCCTCTTAACCCTCTGTGACTTGTCTAAGGCGTTTGATAGTGTAAACCATAATATTCTTATTAAAAAACTACTACAAAATAACATCGACTCTTTCTGATTCGAGGATTACCTCTGTGAAAGAACACCGTCCGTCCGCATAAATAATACTATTTCCTCCATAGCAAAAACCCCTTACGGAGTCCCTCAAGGGTCTATTTTAGGACCAATTTTCTTCATTATTTGTGTCTATGATATACTAAAATACATAAAAAATTGCCTACTAGCACAATATGCTGACGACACACAGTTCCTTCACAATGGTCAATTAAACTAATTAAATAATCTAATCGCTAAACGTGAAGAAACTCTACGGATTGCAAATGCTTACTTCCAAGAAAATGGTCTATTGCTGAACACCAAAAAGACTCAGTGTATCTTCATAGGAACATGTCAAATCATATCAAAAATACCAAGCAACACCACCATTCAATTCGGTGATACCAAAATCCAACCATCCATCTACGTAAAAAACCTTGGTGTTCATTTGGATCAGTATATGACCTTTGACAAACATATAAGCCAAACAACAACAAAAGTAATGGGGGCCATATTATACATAAATAGAACAAAACATTATTTTGATAAATCAACTCGAATCGCAGTTGTACAATCGATAGTATTAAGCATTCTGAACTACTGTAATATGATTTGGGGGATGACTAATGCATCGCTAATCATGAAGGTTCAAAGGTTGCAAAACTTCGCGGCAAGAGTCGCAGATGGTAAAGCTAGGAAGTATGATCACGTTACACCCATTTTCAAAGAATTACAATGGCTAAGCATAAGGAAACAAATTACGTTTAATTCAGTAGTAACTATTTTTTAAAAAGTCACCCACCACTACCCAGATCACTTCCTACCTCTCCCAACTGTTAACAATATTACCGATAGTAATACAAGACAACGACACAATCTTTATGTCCACAGAACCAAGACTGACTCGGGAGCCAGAGCTATGTCTGTAACAGGTCCTAAGTTATGGAATCAACTACCATCGGATATCAAAGAGGCAAATACCGTACATGCATTTAAATCAAAGTTGAAAAAGAACTTATTAAATAATACATATTCTAAATATCGGGGCTTATTGTTCTCTATGGTAATACGAGTCCTATATATTCTTATTCATATTTTTATGACTGTATATATGTGGATATTTCAATATAGATGCATATAAACTATGTACAGTCAAACAAATATGAATGTGTGTGTAAAAGTATTGAGACGCCTCCCGGCGTTAGCAGAATGGTTGCGTGGGGCATTGCAGCTCGCTAGCGCTCGCCAGGATGGGGGGATAGGCTACAGTTGTCCTAGAATGATCTGCTTTATTTCATTAGTGTCGTGTTGCCACAGACAGTCTAGAAATGGTCTTTGTTTTGGTCTGTGACCGCGCCTTATATTTTATATTCGCTATAATATAAATGTTGCTTGTGTGGGAGGCGAGCGAGAGAGTGTGAGGGAGTACACCCGGCAGCGAGGTGAGCTATGACGCGGCTCGCTTGGGCGCTGACGGCGTTGGCGGCCGGGTGGTCAACTAGTCCCTTCCCGTCGCTGCCTCGTGTTCTTTATCAGCTCAGAGCTTGCCTGACACGTGTATCGCCTACATCCTTTGCAATTCTGTCCCCCATACTCGCTACTTTGCATACCCTTTCTCTCTCGACTTCTCCTTTCTCATTCTCTAATCTTCATTAAACTCAACATCCCTTCTGGTTTCAGCATAGATGTTCACCGTCGACCAGTCGTATTGTACGCGAAGCTCTCAGATATTTCCATGTATTAGGTTAAGGAGGTATTATGCTTTATTGAGGTTTAGAGAGACGGACTTTTCCGTATGTGTCCTCTCTCAGGAAGGTTGTAGACCGGTATATGTCTCCCTTGCAAGGTGTTGAGTGATTCTGCTTGGTTATCTAAAGCTAGACTGGGGGGTAAGGTTACTGTGTCGTTGTCTCCGATGTGTGCAGTGTTAGCTAAGCTCTGCACGACATCAACAGGTACTGTGGGAGCCTAAGTTGTCTTCGGGTTGGTTTACTTTGCGAACACAGCGCTGTGGTGTGAGAGGGCCATAGCCTATCCCTCACAACATAGTGCTGCCTCTTTGTGTTGACTTCTGAGGAATCGCCAGGATAGAGCTAGGTACTAGAGACCTAGATTTATCAAGAGAGCATCCCCGTCATATAACGTAATTTTCATTATACCACCCTCGGACAACATTAGGCTATGAGCCGCATGCTCGCCCATCGTTGCCCTGCCTTGATACCCCAGCTAGACTTTATTAACTGAGCAGACACTGGTTAGAGATAAGCCCCATTATTATATGTATGCAGCATTATTATTCACTGCACTTTTGAGCCGAGGTTGTTGTTGAGTTGCACAACCCTAGTAGGCTGTTGCGTTGTGTCACGAAGCATTTCTTTAGTTGTCGAGCATTACTACCTTTGCGCAGTCTTTATTATTCGCCTGCCTATTATTACTATATGTCCTAGCATTTATTGTGACCCGTATTCTGCATTATAATTGTTCAAGATTCTTTACGAACATCTTCCCAGCATCAGACTTATTTCAGAAGTTTCCAGTTGATGTTGCAGGACTAGCATTGCACTTTCTTTAATACAGGAGTACCAGTTATTTGAGTATCTACCGTAAAATCGAGTAATCTTTTACTGTTTGAGAATAGGCTGTTTCATTGAGCGTCAGCCTAGTGTGTGTGCACCAGTTACCGAGTCATAGGATACCTCGTTGTCCAGGCACGACTCAGGGCGGTAATGGTGTTTTGTTTTCCAGTGTTTAAGGCAGGGGTTGGATCTAGTGTTACCGTTGTTGCTTTTTGCCATTATCTAGTCCAATGTTGAAGAGCCCTGTGTCTTTGAGAACCTGGATCGTAACAAATGGCGACCTAGCTCAGGATCTTGTGAACTATGAGATAATTATAGGATTGTTGTGGTCATTTGTTTTATTAAGGAATATAGTGGGCACGTTAATTTTTTTTTGGCAAAGTAGTATAGCACTTGAGAATCTTCAGACATTTTTGGCAAGTGAATAGTGCTACATAGGAGCTTGGGTACTTCTTCTTTTTTTTTTATAAACGTGAGAATTTTTGGTGGACACAATGGGAGACGAATCAGATCATACTGAGAGTTCAGGGAATGATGCAGGCTCTGATGGGCAGATGCCAGGGGGGTTAGTAACTAGTGAGGAGGCCGCAAAGAAGTTTTTTGGAGGTGCCTATAACAGCTGATCGACTAGAGGGAATTAGCAAGTATGGTCTACAGTGTTTGGCTCTCCTCATGGGGCTTTAGCTGGCTCATGGCATCAAGAAGAACGATTTGAGGGCTTGCGTACTGGGGGCGGCTGTGAAGTCCAGGGTGGAGAGGGTGCTCGGGGACTTCTGCTCGAGCCCCCCCTCCACTCTACTCCCATCGGGACCTCTAGGATGCCGGAGTTTAGTAAGTTCCCGCAGGCCGATAGCCGCTGGCAGCGTGGTTTAGGATCGCTGGGTGGGCCTCCAATAGTTGCACCTCGTCCTCAAGGTTTCACTACAGAAATGCTCTTCCAGCTCGAGATGGCTAACCAGCAGCGGCAGTTTGAGATGGCTAAGCGACAGGCTGATCTCGAACTCGCTAAGGCTAAACAACAGACGGATCTCTAACTCGCTAAGGCTAAACAACAGACTGATCTCGAACTCGCGAGAATAAAATCCGAGTCGGAGGCTGAGTCTACCAGGTACCGGGCAGATATCAATCTTGAGAAGACTCGGGTGAAAACGACAGGGCAACGTTTCGGTGGTGGGAATCGTGGGCATGATCAGTCTTTGTCGCACCTGTTGAAGCTAGTCCCTGTATTTGATGAGTCGGGTGTCACCGAATTTGTCATGAGATTCGAGAAGAAGTGCCAGGATCACCAGTGGCCTTGGGAGAAGGGAGCAGCCCTTGTTTCCTCTAGACTTGTGGGCAAGGGACTCAGGGCTTATGATGCATTGCCTATAGAGTCTTGTATTATCTATGAGGAACTCAAGGAGGCTGTCCTGAGAGCATACGAACTACAACCAGAGACGTACAGGTTGAAGTTCCGGGGTGTTACCAAGGGTCGGGAGAGCACCTTTTTGGAACATGCCCGGGAGCTGTCCGATGCTTTTGGGAATTGGCTGAGGTCGGAGAAAGCTACTACGTTTGACGACATTAAACAGTTGGTGCTTTTAGAGCAGTTTTTCAAATGCACGGGCGGCGACCTGACGTTAAACCTGAAAGAAAAGCAACCAACAACTCTACAGGAGGCAGCTGAGATGGCTGACCTCTGGCTATCACTAATTCGTGGGTGCGGGTCTGCCCAGCGTAGTGAGCCAGGTAACAAGGGGCGTGATGCCCCCCCCCCCCCCCCCGAGTTAGTGGTATACCTTATGCAAACAAGTACAAGAACCATGATACCAAGACTGACCACAAGACTAGCACCGTCCCGTTTAAGAAGGGGCCGGGCCCTTCCCAGTACCAAGGGAAGCCCAAAGGGAAGTTGGAGTGTTATCATTGTCATAAAAAGGGGCACTTTGCAAGAGTCTGTCCTAGCAAACCACCTACAGCAGCTGTGTCTTTGGCCTGCAACATTGGTGTGACTCCGAAGTCGTCTGATTTTGCCCGGGGCAGTTCGTCAGAGGCTGAGGCACAGCCAATGCAGAAGCACCTGGGAGGCTCGAACCCTGCTCAGGATGTTTTTTGCGACCATAGAGGGTGGGGTTACGTGATGTGGGCGGGGGCGCAAGCATTGAGTAGAGGTCTTGCGTGATACAGGTGCTTCCCAGACTCTGATGAAAAACTTGACTGGCTACCCTATAAACACGGCTCGGGTGGTAGTGGTGCAGGGTATTAATGCAACTCGGTCATACCCGCTGGTGCGGTTGGAGTTGGAGGTGGATGGTGTGACACGTGAATTGGATGTCGGGATTGTGGAGAAACTGCCAGTGGAGGGCGTCGACCTTCTTCTCGGCAACGACTTTGCAATGCCCGCTTCTGAGGTTCTACCCTTAGTCGTTGCCGAGAGGCCGGCCGACGTGAGTAGGGAAGAGCAAGAGTGGGTCGAGCGGTGCCAGACACAACCCATGGCGTGTGTTGTCACCCGAGCTCGGGCAGCTAAAGTGTCACAGCCTAGTCCTCCGTCTTCAGACCAGCGGAGGAACGATCAACAGGAGGAGGCTAAAGCTGGAGTTGGTTTTAAGAGTTTTGACTCGGCGGCTCTCCTGGGTGATTCAGTATTAGCACCATTACTTAATTCTGGAGTAGCCCCTGGGCCTGTCATCGAGAGTGACGAGGCTGGGCATGACGAGTTTCCACGACAGCAACGTTATGTACATCGAGAGAGACAGAGGGAGCAGCCCAGTATCGGGGAAGATCATGCATTGCTCCGGGAGCAGTTAGATCGGTTGGCACCCTCAGATATACGTCGGTTGCAACTAGAGGACCCTGAGCTCCAAACGTGTGCTAATGGAGCTGTAGAGCTCGACGAGGACGGCGATGCACAGCCAGGAGATTTTTTTAATTTAGAAGGCATCCTCTATAGGTATTTTCAAGACCCTAAACGTAGTTGGCAAGAGGGGTCCGGAGTAGTGGACCAGTTGGTGGTGCCACGGGAGTGCAGGGATAGCCTACTGAGGTTGGCGCATGACATACCACTGGCAGGACATCTAGGGGTGAGAAAAACGGTGGCGGCTTTAGAATTTTTTTTTGGTGGCCGGGGTTGAAGGGGCAGGTGGTAACCTGGATAGCAAGGTGTCATACGTGCCAGAGGGTTGGAAAACCTAACCAAACAATTCCGAGAGCCCCGTTGCACCCCATTCCTGTCAGTGGACCGCCCTTCAGTAAGGTCATCATTGATATGGTCGGACCCCTACCCCCTACTAGTGCCGGTAATAAATTTCTATTAACTATCATGGAAGTGGCCACTCGTTATCCTGATGCATATCCAATGAGAAATGGCACGGCGAAAACTGTTGTCCGGAACCTGCTCTTGTATTGCTCGCGGTATGGTTACCCGCAAGAGGTGCAATCGGACCAAGGTTCTAATTTTACATCTAATCTGTTCAAACAAACTATGATTCAGCATGGCATCAGCACTGTCGTCTCTTCTGCGTATCACCCGGAGAGTCAAGGGGTGTTGGAGAGGTGGCACGCCACGCTGAAAAGCATGCTTCGATGTTACTGCGCAGAGAACGGAAAGGATTGGGACCTTGGTCAGCCGTATCTTTTGTTCGCAGCAAGAGAAGTACCTGGAGAGAGTCTCGGTTTCAGTCTGAATGAGCTTGTTTTCGGGCATCAGGTGAGGGGCCCTCTCCACATGGTGAAGGAGATTTGGGAGGGTACCGCTAAGCCATGTTCTATGTTGAGATACGTCTTCGAGAGCAGAGAGAGAATGCTTAGAAGTTTGGAGCTGGCCGGGCGTAATTTGGTGAGTTCGCAGGCCCGTATGAAGGACAGGTACGATACTAAGGCGAAACTCCGGGAGTTTCAGGTAGGTCAAGAGGTGTTGGTCCTGTTGCCTTTGTCAGGTCATCCTCTGGCTGCCAAGTACACTGGACCTTATCGGGTTGTGTCAAAGATCTCCGATCTAGATTACCTCGTTGTCACTCCAGACCGGAAGAAGCGTAACCAACTATGCCACATTAATTTGTTGAAGGAGTATGTGAGGCGCCCACCTGAGTCACTAGCTGTCCCTGTGTTGACCTGCTGCGGTCATGGTGGAGAAGGAGAGGGGGGCAGCAATGATCAGGTGGATGATAACTGGGATTGTCATGTCTCGGCTGATCAGTGGGCGGGGAATTCGAGCCAATGTGCGCATGATGCTCTGGCGCACCTGCCGGAGGAACAGCAGGTGGCAGTGCAGCGCCTGTTCGATTCATACCCAGGCCTCACTACTCAAGCGGTGCATGACGTCGATGTAAGAGAGCAACCCCCCTTTAAGTCGATACCTTATCGGGTGCCACCCATTAAACTCCCAGCGCTCAGGGATGAGCTGGAGTATATGCTGGCGAGAGGCTTGATCGAGAAGGGGGCAGTACGGTGGACTTCTGTCACTCTGCAGCCCAAACCTGATGGAAAAGTTCGGTTCTGCATTGACTTTAGGCGGTTGAACGGGTTGACCCCCACCAATGCATATCCTCTTCCCCGGGTGGATGACAGTGTGGATAAGATCGGGAAAGCAAGGTACTTGACCAAGGTAGGCCTCGTCAAAGGCTACTGGCAAGTACCACTGTCTGAGCGGGCTAAAGAGGTGTGCGGGTTTGTGGTGGATGGCAGTACTTACCGTTGCAACGTGATGCCATATGGTCTGAAAAATGCACCGGCCACTTTCCAGAGCTTAATGAACGACATCGTAGCAGACATCCCAAACTGTACTGTCTACCTTGATGACGTGATCATTTATGACAACGATTTCCAAAGTCATTGTGAGCACATAGAAGCCTTATTTAGTCAACTTAGTAAAGCAGGCTTGGTGGTTAATCTGGGCAAGTGTGACTTTGTGCAAGCCACGGTGCAGTATCTGGGGTTTGTGGTTGGGTTAGGGCAGGTGAGCCCGCCCCAACAGAAGATACAGGCTATCGACTTGTTCCCCAGGCCGACCACCAAGCGGCAGATCATGAGATTTTTGGGCATGATTGGGTATTACCGCCGCTTTATAAGAGGCTATTCTACTGTGTTAGCTCCTTTGACAGATCTACTAGCCAAAGATAAAAAGTTCCGCTGGGCACCTGAGTGTGAGCAGGCGTTTCGAGTAGTTAAACACCTTTTATGCACTCACCCTATCCTCAGGGCCCCGGACTTTGAACGACCATTTCAGTTGGCGACTGATGCCAGCGGAGTAGGGGCTGGTGCCGTACTTTTGCAGACAGACGAGGAAGGTCTTGATCATCCAGTCAGTTTCTTTTCAAAGAAATTTAATTCAGCACAGAAAAACTATTCGGTTGTTGAAAAGGAACTGCTGGCAATCGTGTTACCGCTCAGACACTTTGAGGTCTATGTTCCTGCCTATGGGCCAGTCGTTGTAGTGTATACCGACCACCACCCGCTTAAATTCCTCAATCAATTCCACAACAGGAATATGAGGCTGACCAGATGGTCGCTCATGTTGCAAGAGTACAACTTAGACATTCGCCATATTGCCGGTTGTGATGAGAATGTGATTGCGGACTGTTTGTCGCGGGTGGAGGATCCGGGGTAGGCTACCCCAGTATGTTGGTATAGCCTCCTGTCTTGGCTCGCGGTGTATTTTTGCACTGGTGCTTGTTGGCTCGCGTGTGTAGCATCAGTGTAGGGTCGCAGGGCAGGAGTTGTTGGCTTTGATTAGAAGAAAATTAGGCTACATCTATAGTAACCGCCAAAAACAACATTAAAATAAAATATGAAAACATTAAATAAAAAACTTTCTTTTTGATAATTAATTTTAAGATAATATTGTAGCTGAGTACTGAGTGCAGATGATTTTCCCTCAATAGGCTGTGCTTCTTAAAGCTCGCTCTGGGAGCACAATGTTATGAATTAATGCATTATATTTGGGAAGGGTGATAAGATTTTTTATATATAAATGTTGTAATTTTTTTGAGGAAACTGAGCTTGCAATCCATGAGTGGCAGAGTGGTTAGGAGTGGCAGATTCTAGCGACATTCTGCCTGTTCAGATATGGGCTCATGGTTGAGTGTCCCATATCTTGGGGGGGGGGGGTGACGCCTCCCGGCGTTAACAGAATGGTTGCGTGGGGCATTGCAGCTCGCTAGCGCTCGCCAGGATGGGGGGATAGGCTACAGTTGTCCTAGAATGATCTGCTTTATTTCATTAGGGTCGTGTTGTCACAGACAGTCTAGAAATGGTCTTTGTTTTGGTCTGTGACCGCGCCTTATATTTTATATTCGCTATAATATAAATGTTGCTTGTATGGGAGGCGAGCGAGAGAGGGTGAGGGAGTACACCTGGCAGCGGGGTGAGCTATGACGCGGCTCGCTTGGGCGCTGACGGCGTTGGCGGCCGGTTGGTCAACTAGTCCCTTCCCGTCGCGGCCTCATGTTTTTTACCAGCTCAGAGCTTGCCTGACACGCGTACCGCCTACATCCTTTGCAATTCTGTCCCCCATACTCGCCACTTTGCATACTATTTCTCTCTCTCGACTTCTCCTTTCTCATTCTCTAATCTTTATTAAACTCAACATCCCTTCTGGTTTCAGCATAGACGTTCACCGTCGGCCAGTCGTATTGTACGCGAAGCTCTCGGATATTTCCATGTATTAGATTAAGGAGGTATTATGCTTTATTGAGGGTTTTGAGAGACGGACTTTTCCGTATGTGTCCTCTCTCGGGAAGGTTGTAGACCGGTATAGGTCTCCCTGGCAAGGTGTTGAGTGATTCTGCTTGGTTATCTAAAGCTAGGCTAGGGGTAAGGTTACTGTGTCCTTGTCTCCGATGTGTGCAGCATTAGCTAAGCCCTGCACGACATCGACAGGTACTGTGGGAGCCTAAGTTGTCTTCGGGTGGGTTTACTTTGCGAGCACAGCGCTGTGGTGTGAGAGGGCCATAGCCTATCCCTCACAACATAGTGCTGCCTCTTTGTGTTGACTTCTGAGGGATCGCCAGGATAGAACTAGGTACTAGAGACCTAGATTTATTAAGAGAGCATCCCCGTCATATAACGTAATCGTCATTATACCACCTTCGGACAACGTTAGGCTACGAGCCGCATGCTCGCCCATTGTTGCCCTGCCTTGATACCCCAGCTAGACTTTATTAACTGAGCAGACACTGGTTAGAGATAAGCCCCAATTATTATATGTATGCAACATTATTATTCACCGCACTTTTGAGCCGAGGTTGTTGTTGAGTTGCACAACCCTAGTAGGCTGTTGCGTTGTGTCACGAAGCATTTCTTTAGTTGTCGGGCATTACTACCTTTGCGCAGCCTTTATTATTCGCCTGCCTATTATTACTATATGTCCTAGTATTTATTGTGACCCGTATTCTGCATTATAATTGTTCAAGATTCTTTACGACCATCTTCCCAGCATCAGACTTATTTCAGAAGTTTCCAGTTGATGTTGCAGGACTAGCATTGCACTTTCTTTAATACAGGAGGGCCAGTTATTTGAGTATCTACCGTAACGTTAATTAATCACGTTAACTATCTTTTCTTTGTGTAACCTAATCGAGTAATCTTTTACTGTTTGAGAATAGGCTGTTTCATAGAGCGTCAGCCTAGTGTGTGTGCACCAGTTACCGAGTCATAGGATACTTCGTTGTCCAGGCACGACTCAGGGCGGTAATGGTGTTTTGTTTTCCAGTGTTTAAGGCAGGGGTTGGATCTAGTGTTACCGTTGTTGCATTTTACCATTATCTAGTCCAATGTTGAAGAGCCCTGTGTCTTTGAGAACCTGGATCGTAACACATTGCACTTTCTTTAATACAGGAGTGCCAGTTATTTGAGTATCTACCGTAACGTTAATTAATCACGTAAACTATCTTTTCTTTGTGTAACATAATCGAGTAATCTTTTACTGTTTGAGAATAGGCTGTTTCATTGAGCGTCAGCCTAGTGTGTGTGCACCACTTACCGAGTCATAGGATACCTCGTTGTCCAGGCACGACTCAGGGCGGTAATGGTGTTTTGTTTTCCAGTGTTTAAGGCAGGGGTTGGATCTAGTGTTACAGTTGTTGCTTTTTGCCATTATCTAGTCCAATGTTGAAGAGCCCTGTGTCTTTGAGAAACTGGATCGTAACAGTATGTAAGTCCACGCACATATATATACTGTATATGTGTGTATTGCGTGTATATATGCATTGAATTTGTATGTACAATCTAAGTTTATACCTTATACCTAAGTTAATACTTAATGCACACTTTGTAATTGTATTTATGAGCAGAATAACTACTTTTAAGTGGAAATTAAAAAAAATATTATTATTATTATTATTATCACTCACCGAACGTTTCGGACACAAACAAGCTTAAACCATCACCCGCCTCCTCTGATGACAATATTGTCATTAACCTAACCTAACAGCCTAACCTAACTTGGAGGCTGCCGTCCCCAGACCCCGCTGCTCTAAATAATGATGAAGACATAAAATCACTAGAAAGTACTGCAGGAGAGCGAAAAACACAGATCGTGATTCGTAAGAAAATAAGTTTTGAGGGTAAACTCGCCAAACTGCGGCGGACGAGTCTCACTTTGGTGAAGGGGTGCGATTTTACTTTACGGGCGCGCATTTGACAGGTACCGCCAAGGATTTAATACAGATTTTCTTTCGGTTTCCATAGCATCCAAAACAAAGTTACACCGTTTTCTGGTGTACCAAACACTAAGAAAACAATAAAACTTTAAAATATATTAGACAAAATATAAAGACAATTGGGATATGAATGGGAAGGTGGGTGATAGGAAAGTTGATGGAGTGGTGGAAGGGTTGGGGGGTACCGTCAGAGGTGAATGGGAATGGTAGTGCACTTGTGAACGTATGTGTGGGCAGGAGGCTGTGGATAGCCAACACCTTCTTCCGACACAGAATCGGTATATCTACAGTTATACTACCCCTTCCCGCCCCCCCACCTCCCCCCTTCAAAACATCCCTTTTAGCATGTGTTTGGATTGTTCAGCAGATGCGGACACTGATTTTGGTAGCATTCAAGGAGACTACTGCAGGACTCTTCTTACTTCTGACCGGGTATAGGCTATCCTAGTGTTTACTAGCCTATACCCCTTTGAAAGGATATTAGCCTAACCTAACAACCTTCCCTAACCTATCCTAGTATTATAGGTGGAGGCTACCGCCCCCACACCCCCTCTTTGACTTAGATTTTTGGTGTATTTGTCTGTGAAGTGGGTAATTTTCAATTTGTTGAAAACGAAAATCCACCATGCGGACTATATGGAGAAAAATATGGCGAATCTATTGGTGCCTATTTTCCCTAATAAATTGTTTCTAATAAGGCGGATGTATTGTCCTTGAAGATTATCCTGATTTTTTGTTATATTAATGTCACTGATTTACCCATGGATTTACAAAGATTTCTGTGTTAATTTTCATCAATCTATAGTGTTTGGAAGTAATTACAAGCCTCTAAAAACCCATTTTCCCCATGAGGGGGGCTTTTCCCCCCCCCCTCACCCACCAATGACTTATTGTCATCATATATATTGACAGGAGGGGGCAAAAACCAAGTACGCCACGGCCCAACCAATTGTACACCCAGGTAAACAAACAGCGGACGAAGAAACCACGGCGGACGAGTCTTACTTTGCCGAAGGTTTGTAGTACTTCAATGTATCTATTTCAAGTCAATTATACATTTCCACGCATCATCAAACCATACTAAGTCTACTACTAATAATATTAACCTATTAGTACCAACAGAATAGCGACAAAATAGGGGTAGTATAACTGTAGATTTATCCAGAATTATACACAGGTACACATGGAAAGTGGTGTGGACGATGAAGGATAAGACATTGGTGGAACGTAACTTACGTAAGGCACTGATTGATTATATACAGTATGTGTGGATGAACGAATGAAGACCTCTGTGCTGGATGCTAGGGTGTATAGGGGTATTAGAAGGGGTCTGTCTGACCATTATGTAGTACTGTAGTAGCTAAAATTAGGATACAAAATAAGTGGGTGAGGAGAGCTGGAGGGAGGCGAGAGGAAGGTGGAATGGCAATGAGGGTGGAGAGACTGCAGGAGGAGGAAATCAGGGAGGAGTATAGGAGAGCAGTAGAAAGACTGCTAGGTGGGTTCGATATGGAGGAAGTGGAGGAGATGAGCAAGGTGTTTAAGCAAGAGATCTGTGCAGCAAGTGAGGAAGTGTGTGGAGTAAGGAGAAGAGGGAGGGGAGTGAAAGGTACAGCATGGTGGACAGAAGAGGTAAAAATAGCTGTGGAGGACAAGAAGAAAGCGTATAGAGAGTGGTTGGGGAGTAGAGGGAATGAAGATCTGGAGAGTCTGAAATGAGCAAGGTACGTGGAGAGAAAGAGAGTGGTGAAGAGAGTAGTAGAGGAAAGTAAGAGAAGAGTAGATGAGGAATTTGGAAGGAATCTGAGTGTAAAATGGGGGGAGTGTAAGAAACTGTTCTGGAAAGAAGTCAAGAAAGTGAGGGAAGGTAGCAAGGGAAACAGTAAGGGTGTGAAAGATAAGAATGGGAGAATGCTAGTCGAGAAGCAGGAGAGAGTCGAAAGATGGAGGGAGTACTTCAACGAGTTGCTAAATGTAAGGAATGAAGCGCAGGCAAACATAGTTGGATCGGGTATGGGAGACAGAAGAAGAGAAGTAGTGGAGGAGGAGGTGGGGATCAGGAGGTCAGAAGTGTGGGAAACCATGAAAAGAGTGAAGTTGGGGAGAGCACCAGGAACAGATGGAGTGTGGGGAAATGTTGAGGTATGGTGGTGAGATAGTGATCGAATGGGTATGGAAAATGTGCTAACTAGCATGGGAGATGGGGAGTGCACCTGATGACTGGAAGACAGGCATATAGTCCCCCAATATAAGGGAAAAGAGGAGTGTGTGGTAACCACCGAGGAATGTCTTCTAAGCGTAGTAGGGAAGGTGTACAGTAGGGTAGTGATTGAGAGAGTGAGAACGGAGAAATGGATAGGTGACGATCAGAGCGATTTAACCCCTCTTTGGCGGCACCGGGCTATAGTCGGACAAGAGAACCCCAACATAAAGAGCGGGGCCCGGCTATAGTAGCATGCAATTTTGAGCACGTAATGTGCTCTGAGAGAGAGCCGAGCGGTGGGAGGAGCATAGGTCGGCTCATGACCGCTCGGCACGGGTCCCGCGCGACTACTGCCGTCTACTCCACACACATCCACCCTCCCTCTCTCGCTACACAGGGAATTATGTAAGGAAATTACCGTATTTTAGGGATTTTGCACTCGTGTTGCACGATCGTTGCAAGAGAACGCGTTGTCGTAGAAGGATGGTTCTGGTGTCATTGGAAAGCTCAATTAACACCCTTTCAGGGATACATAATTGTATTACGCTCTGGCTCTTGTTTATACATGAAAAAGAACATGGAAATAAGCTCGTTTTGGGTAAACCCCCCCCCCCCTGCTTGGCAGGTAGTAGAAGTTACCGCCTAGGCCGCTCGTAAGGTGTTAAGGAAGGGAAGAGGATGTGTAGACGAAATTTTTACCCTGAAATTTGTTGAGAAGTATCTGGAGAAACGACAAAAGGTGTATGCTGCCTTTATGGATATGGAGAAGGATTATGACAGAGTGGATAGAAAAGGTATGTGGAAAGTACTTAGAATATACAGAGTAGATGGCAAGTTGATGAAAGCAGTGAAGAGGATGTATGAGGGTGCAAAGGTGGCAGTATGTGTGGAGAATGTGCAGAGCGAGTTCTTTGACCTGAATGTTGGGTTGAAACAGGGGTGTGGGATGTCCCTGTGGTAGTTTACTGAATATATGGATGGAGTCGTGAAAGAAATACAAGAAAGAGCAGTGGATGTTGGTGTATCGCTGATAAGGGAGGGAAATGAGTGGAAGCTGCTTGTACTGCTGTTTGCTGATGATACAGCTCTGATGAGTGATAATGAATGGGAGTTGCAGGGTCTGGTAAATGTGTTTAGAACATTGTGCGAAAAACCGTAATCTGAAGGTAAATGCGGGGAAGAGCAAGGCTATGGACTTTGAAAGAGGTGAAGCCACAGAGTGTGAAGTGAAGTTGAACGGTCAGGCTATGGAGATTGTCAGCTTATTTAAGTATCTGGGAAGTGTGTTGAGTGAAGATGGGACTATGGATGAAGAAGTGAAGGAGAGGGTGCAACAGGGGAAGAGGGTTGTAGGAACGTTGGAAGCAGTAACATGAAATAGGGTGATCAGTATGGAAGTGATGAAGTCATTGCATGACAGTGTGGTAATCCCGACACTAACTTACGAAAGCGAAGCATGGATGTTCGGGAAGAGACTTTAGACCAAGAGGTGGAAATTAGTTACTTGAGAAGTGCGTGCAGAGTTACATGGAGGGATAGACAGACGAATGAGAAAGTAAGAAGGAGGTTTAGTGTGGAGGTAGATGTGCTGTTAAGTGTGAAAAGGAACAACTTGAGATGGTTCGGCCATATGGAACGCATGGAATTCGAGAGAATGGCTAAGAGGGTGTAAGAGAGCGAGGTGGAAGGACAGAGAGGGAGAAGTGCTCCGAAGGAGAGTTGGAAGGATGGAGTGAGGAAGTATATGGATGAAGGCGGTGCTGGTTGGGAGGAGGGGCGTCGACTGACTGGGAACATGTGCATGGAGCGGTTCGTTCGTGGCCACCCCTTCGGGGATCACGGCGTCAGGCAATAGATAAAAGAATAGATAAAGATAACCCGGTGGAAAAGTTGCGTTCGTTCACCGGAGTAACTTTGATAGTTTGTTTACATTGTGCTAGAGGTTAGCGAGGTAATTCGCGCATTTAACTTTTTTCCAATGTTGTTGGTTCAATTAAAATTTAGGCTGCGGGATACAGTATGTATTAAGGACACCATCTCCCCCCCTCCTCCCCCCCCCCCCCCCTGACTTATTGTCATCATTATGTATATTGCCAGCAGGGGCCAAAAAAACAACAACCGCAAACTTAACTAACGTTAAGTGTCATGTCAACAATTCGACGACCGGAAGAGGCGGTAAACTCCCGATTGTCAAGCCAAACGTTCTTCTTTATTCTCGTCGAAAACTACATTTACCTCCTACGGACGGGGATGTTAGTAACTACTACTACCTGCCTGGCGGTTTTATTTACCCTAAAGGAGCTTCATTCCATGCTCTTTTTCATGCATAAACAAGAACCAGAGTGTAATACAATTATGTATCCGTAAAAGGGCGATAATAGAGCTTTTCAATGACACCTGCATCATCCTTTTATGACCACGGGTTATCCTGTAGCGATCGCGCAACGAGAGGTGAAAAACCCTATAATACGGTAATTTCCCCAGTTTTTTCCTGGTCTCGCGAGACCGTGGGTGTGGAATGTTGCAGAGGTGGTGTCAGTCGCGGCACTAGGGCCGTGCCAAACGGTCAGAGCCCGCCCATCATCCTCCCAACGCGTGGACACTCAGAGCCGATAATGTGCTCAATATCCCTTCCGACTATTGTCGGGTACCGCAGGGGTGGCCATTATTCTCTCGGTCGACATATGTCGGGCGCCGCGGCTTGAGTGTTAAAATCTGTTAAATAGTTTATCTTACTAGTATCAGACCACACAAGGATGTAGGTTGTTGATGGAAGCTTGGAAAACTACATTAAATCTCTTAAGTACTTGGTGGTACATGACAAATGCACGCCCCTTCAGTAAAATTCTACCGGTGAATGTTTTTAATACTTGATTCTGTCAATATAAAGTTTGTAATTAAATTACTAAACGATTTGTTTTTTTCTATTTTAGAGTTGTGTAAAGGTGTTTTGATGTGTGATAATAGGAAATGCATATTTACCCATTAAACAACTTATCTAAAAACACGCCCCCCACAAGCGAAAAATAACTATTTGGACATAATCGTTTGCCATTGGATACAAAATATGTTGAGGGGGAAGTTTGCCCCCCCCTCCCCCCCTCAGCCTATGACTTATTAAAATCATCATATATTTCAAAAGTAGGGGGCACAAACTTTATTTTCCCCAATGCGAGTCGCTGAGGCTACACTCGCGACGGATGTAAACAAACCCACCCGCCTCTTATGAGGTAGGCGATATAGAGTTTTTTTTTTCAGGATCGGTAATACATTTTTACGCGCATTTAGACACATATGGGAATGAAATACATGGTATAAGAAACCTATAGGTGACGATAACATTTATGTCTGAATCTAATTACAAACTGTATATTGTCCCTTGATTGTATCAATTTAACACCTTACGAGCGGCCTATGCGGTTTATTTATGTGTACCGCACAGCGGGGTGTTTTTAGCCAAAATAGGGCTGTTTACGTGATCATGTTCATGCCTAAATAAGACCCAGAACGTAAAACAAGTACCTATCCCTGAAAGGGCATAAACAGAGCTTTCGAATGACACCATAACGATCCTTGTATGATGGATAGTTTTCTTGCAATAACCGTGCAACGCGAGTGCAAAAAGCAGGTAATTCGGTACTTTCAGTACATAATTGAGTATGTAGCGAGTGAGAGAGGGAGGAGGGAGCTGAGATTTGTGTCAGTAGGTTCGCCGCGGTGGTCTGGAGCAGTCATACGCTCGCTAGTCTCCTGCCACCACTTGTCTCTCTCTCTCAGCCACATTACGTGCTGAAATTGCCACTCGAGTTATGTCGAGCGCCGCCACATAGTCCAGCTTTATTTAACTCGACTTATGTTGCTCGCCGCTAATTATGGGTTAAAGTCAAATTTACATTTCCGCGTATCATCAAACATTTTAGAAAGAAAAGAGGATGTGTAGATAATATTTTTACCCTGAAATGTGTTGTGGAGAAATATCTGGAGAAGCAACAAATGCTGTATGTTGCCTTTATGGACTTGGGGAAGGCCTATGACAGAGTGGATACAGAAGGTACGTGGAAAGTACTTCAAATATACGGAGTTGATGGCAAGTTGCTGAAAGAAGTGAAGAGCACGTATGAGGGTGTAAAAGCGGCAGTACGTGTGGAGAATGAGCAGAGCGAGTTCTTTGATCATTGATTCTTTGATTCTTTGATCTGTTGGGTTAGGTTGGGTGTGATGTCCCTGTGGTTGTTTACTGTATATATGGATGGAGTCATGAAAGAAACACAAGGAAGAGCAGTGGATGTTGGTGTATCGCTGATAAGGGAGGGAAACGAGTGGAAGCTACGTGTACTGCTGTTTTCTGATAATACAGTTCTGATAAGCGATAATGAATGGGAGTTGTTGGGTCTGGTAAATATATTTGGAGAAATGTGAGAAAAAACTGAATCTGAAGGTTAATGCGGGGAAGAGCAAGGTTATGTTCTTCGAAAGGGGTGAAGCCACAGAGTGTGAGGTGAAGTTGAACGGTCAGGCCATGGATATTGTCAGCTTATTTAAATATCTGGGCAGAGTGCCGAGTAAAAATGGGAGCATGGATGAAGTGCGGGAGAAGGTGCAACAGGGGAAGAGGGTTGTAGGAACGCTGATTGCAGTAACAAGAAATAGGGTGGTCAGCATGGAAGAGAAGATGTCCTTGCATGACAGTGTGGTAATCTCGATACTGACTTACGGAAGCGAAGCATTGACGTTGAAGAAACTCAGACCAAGAGTGAGAGGGGTGGAAATTAGTTACTTGAGAAGTGCATGTGGAGTTACATGGTAGGATAGACAGATGAATGAGGAAGTAAGAGGGAGGTGTACTGTAGAGGTAGATGTGCTGAAAAGTGTGAAAAGGAACACCTTGAGGTGGTTCGGCCAGTATATGGATGAAGACAGTACTGGTTGGGGGGAGGGGCATCGACTGACTGGGGACAGAGGTGCATGGGGGCATTTCGTTCGGGGCCACCCCTTCGTTGATCACGGCGTAAGGCAATAGATAGATAGATAGATAGATCAAACCATACTTAGTCTACTAATAAAAATATTAACCTATTAACAAAATAGCATAAAAATAGGGGGAGTATACCTATAGATTCGTCCTACTATTACTACGTCTACTAATCAAAAATAAAAACCTCCCCTTAACCTCTAAGCTGTGCAGCTATGGTATTTGAAAGTGCCCACCATGCGAAGGTATTTACATTCATTCCTCACTAAAATCGGTAATTTACCATATATATAATTAATACTTATCCATATGCGCCTATTTTACTTTTAATATGAACATATGACCATGGGAAAGCAATAAAACAAGTGGTAACAGCAATTGGCTGGTAAAAATTGTATATATTTAGCCCCGCGGTCGTAATCTGACATTGAGCTGTGAGAGACAAACACCCTCCCTCTCTCTTGTCTCTGACGGTACTGAGAGAGAAGGGGAGCTTTCAGACTGGCTTGGAGGGTCGGAGATACACTCCTCCACCTCTCCTCTCTCTCCCACCCGTTCTTGCATGAAAATACTCGATAAATATCTGGAATAATAGAGAAAATACCTGATAATTGAGGAAGTGGGGAAAAGTGGGGGAGGAGGGGAAGGGGGGGGGGGGGGGGAAACACATGTCTAAGAGTGGTAGCAAGAAATAGAGGGAAATTATCTCCCATAAACACAAATTGCTTTGTTTCGAGTGGCACTGGGATGTTTTATAAGATGTTTTAGGCCTTGGATCTTAAGAGTCTTCCCGCAGCTGCCCAGTAAAATCTCTTAAGAGTCTTCCTGCAGCTCCCAGGTTAATTTAGCTTTGGGTTAGTGTGTGGATATTTGCTTAGGATGACCTTGTAAAGGCTCTTTTACATTATCAGTTTTGGAGCATAGTTTCGAAACATGGTAACAATGAAGTTCTTTGAAACTGATCGTGTAGACATCAAAATGCACCACCTTCCCTGCTGGAGTAGGATAACCCGCGCTAAATATGTAGGCGGCTGCAGTACACACACATTAGTTAGCAAGTCATTCAACCCTTTCACTACCATACTTCAGTTTGCATTATAGTTTGGCTCGTTACACGACTTTATTTGGCTTGATCATTGATTTGTTTTACTTCCTTCTGAATCTATAAACTAAATTTCTAAATATTAAGCATGGCACCATCGTAATGGAGTTAAGATAAGGGTAAAAATCTGTATTACTTTAGCCACTTTTATATTTATTTTATTTTTTATTTCTATTTGTTTTTAGTTTAAAATAAAAAAAATGGTGTTTCTGTATATTTTCTACAATAATATTATTGGCAAAACCTATAAATCCGTAATATACGGCCCCATTACCCAGATAATAGTAAACACACACACCAAAAAATGAGGGGTTAAGACGTTTAATGAGTGATTATGGGTAAAACTAAATCCACTCCTTAAACCCATCCAGTACCAGGGACGTCCTTTTCATCATATTCTGACAACTCTTAGACGATTATATTCAGCTTAGGAAGGACCTCTTGCAATACAAAGGCTTCAAACTATCTCAATCAACCCATTTAACTATCACAGATCCTTCCTAAGCTGCATAATATCGTCTAAATATACCTAGAATAAAATATAACTAGTCGCTATTACTCAAAGGGTTAATAGAACATAACTACGGAAACTCGAGCCAAGTTTTGTACTTACCAGATGTAATAAAGACCTAAAATACTATATATGTGGGTTGATCATGACCTAGTTCCAGTTGATGCAAACATAAAACCTACCATACATTAACAATTACCCAGAAACATTTACCTATACAACAGAGCTGACATGGGTGCCATCTACCGGGACTTAGCAGAATATAGACATTTTCCTTGACAACGACCCTATGGCCAATTCTGTTGAAACAAACTGGACCAGACTCCGCGACTGTATTCAAGACACAATGGACAAGCACATCCCCAAGAAAACTGTAACACGTAACCAGCCACCCAAATGGTTCAATAGGCATCTGCACAGCCGACACAGACAAAAGGTAAAAGCATACAAAACAGCCAAACGTTACAACGACACAGAACACTGGGAATACTAAAATAATTCACAGAAAACACTACAAAGAGAAAATAAACGAGCAGGATCTAATTACACTGCTAATTTTCGCACAAACAACAAACAAAACCACAAACAGTTGTACAGCTTCTTCAAAGCACGCAAACAAGACTCGACGGGTATAACATTATTACATAACGATTCTCTAGTCACACGACCACAGGATAAAGCACATGCACTTAATTCGCAGTTCCAGTCAGTTTGTACACAACAAGCAGACCTGCCGAAACTGTCACCATCACCACACCAGACCATACCCCCCACTAGTGGAGCAGATAACTGCAAATTTCAGGAGAATCGTTCAAATGGTGATGCAAGCATGACATTTGGTACATGTACCCTTCAAGGTCCATTCTTCTCAGAAATACCGCTGGCCACGCGAAAATCCAAGATGGCGGTAATTTTTCAAGATGGCTGCCGTGCCTGACCATATATTGCTTAATTTTTTTTTAATTATTACCTGGTGAACATTTTAAGAGAAAACTGTTTCTTGCTAACCAGATTAATGAGAAGCACTGTTTTAATCATTGTCATAGTCTATAATTGGAATTTTAGAATGGCATCCAAGATGGCGTCCATTAATTTCATATGTTCATATCTAAGCAACTACTGAACATATATACATGATTTTTGGTGTGCACATACATTCTTTGGGTCAGATAATCCAAAGGAGCCATTTTCACATTTGTTAGTAAGGACTGAGGCAGTGATGAGATCTTGCAAATATGATAGAGTGATGTCAACACACAACCAGGGCACACTGGTAACACCGCTGCTGTGCAACTCAGCATGGGGTTCAGTGTCAGCTTATTTTACTGTGCTATACTATAAGTTGTAGTGTAGTTTAATTTAGTGTCCCAAATGCTTTCTAACAGCCCCATATCAATTAGCTACTAGACAGTAGTTGGTAGTTAGTAGATAGAGTTAGATAGCCGCACCTGAATTGACAGGGTGTGCCAGCGCGGGAGAGCCGAGCCAAGGATAAGGGGGCTATACATGACTTGCTCATGTACTTGCCTGGATGGTGTACAGATAACACGGGACTTAAATGGCACTGGATGAATGATCGGGCTAGGTGTAGGTCACCCGAACCTAGTTGTATCCCATAAAGTAATGTGTGTGTAATTTCGTTAAGGTGGTAAAAGGATAAACCCCCGGCCTTAACCCTGGACAGGTTTCGCGTTCTAACGCATATGGTAAAGGAAACGAGGGTCGAAAGTGGCACGCCGCACTAAAATATTCGCCAAAAATCAGGTAATTGAGATAGATTTTTTGTCTAAATTTGAACATGTAATATAAGGAATGCTTAATCTAATGTGAAGTGGAATTGAAAATCAGAGTGATTTTTATATTTTTAATGATTATTCTAGAAAAATAACTTAAGAAAATGACTAAGTTTACTAAAAAATAAAAATAAATACTTAAAGTTCCCTGAGGATAGTGAAACTCTGGTGACTAGTAGGGGGATGGTGTGGACCTCATCAGCTGCAGTCTTGTCGACCTGGGTCCCATAGGGCGCGATCTGTGCAAAGAATAAAAAGGGTTAATTTCGAAAACTCAAAAAAATTATCAATGGTTTACAGAAAATCATTAGGGTGCCTAAATATTGGTGGATTTAGTTGAAACTTTGTCAGAATAGTGCCAACCAACACTGGAACACAGGGAAACCCTAAATATTGAGATCAGAACTAGTAAATAGCAATGACATAGCATTGTGTACACTTAACTCCGAGACGTCAGACAGTTTTCGGCAAAAATTTGAGAGAAAAAAATTCATAACTGAACAAATTGTTTATGAATCTGCCTATAAATCACCATGGACATTCCTAAACAACCTAAGAACAATATCAGTATGAATAATGGGGGTTTGGAGTAGTTATACACACACAGTACTGAAAGGGTTAACCTTATCTCCCAGCACCGCTCCGGCCGCAACCCTCTGAAAGTAGACAACACTTTCCACAATGTATAGGATGATTATAAATGCATGGATTTTGATCACAACTCATGTGAATGATGAATACTGCTTGAATAATACATACTACACCCTAAAAATATTAAAAAAATATAAAAACAAAAAATGTGGGGGCATAACAGGTAAGTACTTGGTAAATTTCAATCAGCAGGAACAGGTAAAATGGTAATAAAATGGGTAGCTTGTCCCTGGGCAACTGGGGGCATGACAGGTAAGTCATTGGTACCAATCAATCAGCAGAAACCAGGTAAAATTATAAGGAAATGGGTAGGTAGTCACTGGGGCACAACAGGTAAGTACTTTGTCAAATTCAATCACCAGGAACAGATAAAATGGTAATAAAATGGGTAGCTTGTCCCTGGGCAACTGGGGGCATGACAGGTAACTAATTGGTACCAATCAATCAGCAGAAACCAGGTAAAATTATAAGGAAATAGGTAGGTAGTCACTGGGGGCACAACAGGTAAGTACTTTGTCAAATTCAATCGCCAGGAACAGGTAAAATGGTAATAAAATGGGTAGCTTGTCCCTGGGCAACTGGGGGCATGACAGGTAACTAATTGGTACCAATCAATCAGCAGAAACCAGGTAAAATTATAACGAAATGGGTAGGTAGTCACTGGGGGCACAACAGGTAAGTACTTTGTCAAATTCAATCACCAGGAACAGGTAAAATGGTAATAAAATGGGTAGCTTGTCCCTGGGCAACTGGGGGCATGACAGGTAAGTCATTGGTACCAATCAATCAGCAGAAACCAGGTAAAATTATAAGGAAATGGGTAGGTAGTCACTGGGGGCACAACTTGTAAGTACTTTGTCAAATTCAATCACCAGGAACAGGTAAAATGGTAATAAAATGGGTAGCTTGTCCCTGGGCAACTGGGGGCATGACAGGTAACTAATTGGTACCAATCAATCAGCAGAAACCAGGTAAAATTATAAGGAAATGGGTAGGTAGTCACTGGGGGCATAACAGGTAAGTACTTTGTCAAATTCAATGAGGAAATACACCAATAGCGAAATCAGAAAAAAAAAAACAAGAAAAAAAAACAAGAAAAAAAAATTGTGGCGGCATATGGCAACTCAGATATCTGGCAACAGTCAGGACACGACGTCACACAATCTAGCCATCATGTGTAGAAGACTGAAAGTCCTAAGTCTAATACAAAGGCATGAAACATATGATTACTGTAACTTTCAACAAATATGGTACAAAAACTTACTGTGTTTACTGGGTCATATGTGGCACCGGAAAAGGGGTGAAAGGGTTGTGGTGGGAGGAGCGAGCAGCGCAGGTCTGTCTTTGGTGGGGTCCCAGCTCCTACTGATAGATGGCTTGCCTCACCAGGAAATTCAGCCTCCTATTGGCTCCCCCGGTCACGTGACATGCAAGCATAGACAAAGGCGGATTTTCGCGTTCCTTAAATGACCCCACGAATCCTGTCCAGGGTTAAATCAGAAAGCAAAATGGCAGATTCAAATTCCATTTTTCCCATAAGACAAACTGACTGGTCAAAATGTTGTCTTTGCCATAAAGACAAAATAGGTGAAGATTTAACATCACCTAGAACCCATTATTCCCTTGAACATGACGGTTATGCCATGCTGGCTACCAACATACAGATGTTTAATGAAATCCAGGAAATGCCATTGATCGTGGATCCAACAAGGCTTGATGAAGGTGACGGCATAGATGCCACTTTGAGAAGAAATCAGGCAAAATACCATGTCAACTGCCGGTTGTTGTTTAACAACAGCAAGCTGAATCGCGCAAGGAAACGCCGATCTAATCGTCAAAGTAGTGATTCTGAAGACAATCGTGCAAAGCAACGTCGAACTAGCTATGATGGTCAAACTTGTATTTTTTGTGAGAAAGTGGCACCTGCATCTGATCTCAGGCAGGTAATGACCATGAACCTTAACAAGAGGCTACAAGAGTGTGCAGAGGCACTTAACGATAAACTTCTTGCTAAATTGAGTGGTGGAGATGCTATTGCACAGGAGCTAAAGTACCACAGTGTGTGTCTCAGTGCCCTCTACAACAGGGAAAGGTCCCACCTGAGAAACCTTGAGAAAAGCTCAAGTGCCACTGATCTGGAGCCAGATGTTTATCCATTAATTTTATCAGAGCTGGTGACATACATTGTTGAAAGCAACCTATGCTCAGAAGAGCCAGTCACATTTCGCCTGGCAGATATATGCCACCTTTACCAACAGCGTCTGGCACAACTTCGTGTGGATTTTCCACGTGTAAATTCCACCAGACTGAAGGATAAACTTCTGGAAGAAATTCCAGAACTTGAAGCTCATAGAAGTGGAAGAGATGTACTTCTTGCTTTTCAGAAAGATGTGGGCAAAGCAATTACCCAAATTTCTGATTTTTCAGATGCACTCATCACTGCTAAAGCAGCAAAGATTCTAAGAAAATGCATGCTTGAACATCAATCAAAATTTGATGGCACATTTCCAGCTGGTTGTGTGCAAAATGCCATACCTCCCCTTCTGCTTCAGTTTGTGGGGATGGTTGAACATGGAGCTGACATCAAGTCTCAACTGAGATTTGGAGTTTCAAAGTCTGATCAGGCCATTGCCCAATTGATGCAGTTTAACTGCTACTCCCGATACAAAGAGGGAGCTGCTACACATAGGCACTCAAAAGACAGAGAAACACCATTCCCAGTCTACATGGAACTCAGTGGAACTTCTGCAGATTCACTTGGAGAGAGGCCAAACTAAATTCCAGGACTTTTCTGAAGCCTTAGCAAATAATCCAGTTTCCTTCTATGAGTCAATCAAGAGGAACAAAACTGACTTCTTCAGGCAAGAATCTGCTCCTATTGAGCACTCAAAGCAGAAGCTTCTGAAGGAGGACTACAAGCTCTTCTCAAAGCTGTTCATCTCCTGTCAGAGCAGACAGTGTGATCTGCAGGAGTTCTTCCAGCATGAGAATCAGGCATTCCCAGCTGCACTGAGTGAGGGTGGAAGGCTGTACACTTGCCAGAAGTCTCAACTGACCTCTATCTTGGAGACTCATGTTACATCAACAGACTAAGAACCAGAGACCGATGTCCTGATTGTAGATGGGTCTGGTTTGGTCCATGTCTTGCCACCAAAGAGAGGAAAGACCTTTGAGGGCTATGCAACTCAGGACTTCCTGACATTTATTCACAGCTATGCTACGAAGTACAAGACGACACATCTTGTCTTTGATGTGTACAACCCATCCAGCCTCAAAGCCGAGACCAGGTTTCAACGTGGCCAGGGAGGAAGACGCAAGGTGACAAACAAGAACAGCATTCCATCCAATTGGCGTAACTTCCTTAGGCATACTGACAACAAGACGGAGTTGTTCCAGTTCCTGGCAGACAGGGTTGCCCAAATGTCTGCACCAAACTTGGTAATTGTCACAAAGGGATCTGCAGTCCTCGGCACTCATGAAACTGGTCTTCAAGGACTGGACAAGTGCTCTCATGAGGAAGCTGACAGCCGCATCTTTGTGCATGCCAAATATGCTGCAGAACATGGGAGCAAAGCCGTCATGGTCAAGGCAAATGATACAGATGTTGTGGTCATTGCAGTGAGTGCCTTTCCAGCCCTTCAGAGTTTGGGGCTAGAGCAGTTATGGGTGGCATTTGGTCACGGTCAAAGCCGGCGCTGGATCAGTGTGCATGGCCTGTATCGCTGTATGGGGCAGGAGAAGGCTAAAGGCATGTTATTTTTTCATGCCTTCACAGGGTGTGACACTGTTTCAGCCTTCCGTAACAAGGGAAAGAAAACTGCCTGGCAGACATGGGATGTTTGTCCAGAGGCCTCCCCTGTCTTCTCCAAGCTGAGCCAGTACCCTCTTACAGTGGAAGATGGTGACCTGGAGATACTGGAGAGGTTTGTCATACTGATGTATGACAGGTCCAGCACTGCTACCACTGTGGATGAGGCCAGGCTTGACATGTTTGCCAGAAAACAGAGGCCTTATGAGGCCATTCCACCAACAAGAGCAGCTCTGCTTCAGCACACTAGACGAGCTGCCTTCCAGGCTGGTTGTGTTTGGGCCCAAGCAACCCAGTGTCAACCAGAAGCAGAGAGTCCTGCTGACTTGGGATGACAGAATGTTGGTGAAGAATGGCACGTCTTCTGGACAGCCAACTCCCCCATAGCCAAGAGTTTCTAACAGCTGACCAAATGTGGCTGTAAATCAGACTGTCGTGGGAGGTGCAAGTGCTACAGGCTGGGTCTCTCCTGTACAGCTCTGTGCACTTGCAAATGTGAGGCGTGAGTCTTTGATTCTATTGTATTTTTACTAATGTTATTTGTACTAGATGGATATGTATAAATGGTGTGAATTAGGCCGTTTCCTACGATATAATCTTCCTTCACTTTGTCTAGTTAATAATGACCCTGATGAGTTAATAATGTGACGAGTCTTTCTAATTCTCTGACCTCAAAAATGTAGGATTAGATGAAAAAATCATTTGTCTAGCTCTACTAATAACCAAGATATCACAAAAATTTTCTTTAACCCCAGAAGGCCGATACACTACTCAAAATAATAGCACGGCTTTAAATAGCCTTTAAATAGCCTGCTGATGGCTGCTATTTACTTGTATGACGTCACGGTACTTTTGCGGTAATTTTCACAGAGTTCCAATATCACCGAAACTACCGTGATGTCAACACAATGGGTTTAACCCTTAATTAGCGGCTCACCACATAAGTCGTATTTAATAAAGCTGGACTATGTGGCGGCGCTCGACATAGGTAGAGTGGCAATTTCAGCACGTAATGTTGCTGAGAGAGAGAGACAAGTGGTGGCAGGAGACTAGCGAGCGTATGACTGCTCCAGACCACCGCGGCGAACCTACTGACACGAATCTCAGCTCCCTCCTCCCTCTCTCACTCGCTACATACTGAATTATATGCGGAAAGTACCGAATTACATGCTTTTTGCACTCGCGTTGCACGGTTATTTCAAGAAAACTAGCCATCATAAAAGGATCGTTATGGTGTCATTCGAAAGCTCGGTTTATGCCCTTTCAGGGATAGGTACTTGTTTTACGTTCTGGGTCTTATTTAGGCATGAAAATGATCACATAAACAGCCCTATTTTGGCTAAAAAAAACCCGCTGGGCGGTACATATAAATAAACCGCATAGGCCGCTCTTAAGGTGTTAAGGAAATTTCACTATGGCAAAGGTGCGTAAACACGGAAAATCACGGAAAAGTTACTTCACGAAAAGAAGCAATATCTCAGTAACTACTGGGCCTATGGAGCTGAATTTTTTTAAGAGACAAAAGCTGAAAGTGACCTCTCTCACGTGGTTTATGACTCATTTCTCTATCTTTATTCTTTGAATAGCTATTAAGCCATAAACACTACCAAAAATCGCCAAAAAAATCCGGCCTCCTCGGGTTAATGGCGGCCATCTTGGACGCCATCTTAGTTAAAGTCTAATATGCAACTGCTTTGGACAAAATTACATTCACTTACCACGTTAGAGCCAAAAAAAATGGATTGGACAGTATTCATGTATTTTTTCTTTCAATTAACTGACCCATAACAGTAGGGCTCAGTCAGATGTGTCGGCCATCTTGAAAAATGGTCGCCATATTGAATTTTTGCGTGGCCAGCGGTATGTGCTTTGAAAGTGAGCTTTGAAGAATACCTGTATCAAATTTCATGCTTGCATCACTATTTGAACGATTGTTTCACTTATCTGCTTCACTACACTGACAATACACCCCTGTGGAATCGATAATTTCTTATCTCATGTAGACTTTGACAGAACGACTGGACCAGACAATACACCTTTCAGGATATCTAGTGCGAATGCTGCCTCTCTTGCCCTTATCCTGCAGGTTATTTTCTCAGACTCTTAGTACTGGAGAACATCCCCACGACTGGCTTTTGGCAAACACCTATCTATCTATCTAGTGCCTAACGCCGTGATCCCCGAAGGGGTGGCCACGAACGAACCGCCCCCATGCACCTCTGTTCCCAGTCAGTTGACGCCCCTCCCCCCAACCAGCACCGCCTTCGTTCATGTACTTCCTCACTCCATCCTTCCACCTCTCATTCGGTCTACCTCTCCCTCTCTGTCCCTCCACCTTGCTCTCGTACACCCTCTTAGTCATTCTCTCGCTTTCCATATGTTCAATATGGCCGAACCATCTCAAGTTGTTCCTTTTCACACTTTCCAACACATCTACCTCCACACCACACCTCCTTCTTACTTCCTCATTAGTCTGTCTATCCCTCCATGTAACTCCGCACGCACTCCTTAAGTAATTCATTCCACTGCTCTCACTCTTGGTCTGAGTCTCTCAACCAACGTCCATGCTTCGCTTCCGTAAGTCAGTGTCGGGATTACCACACTGTCATGCAAGTACTTCTTCACTTCCATACTGACCACCCTATTTATTGTTACTGCTTTTAGCATTCCTACAACCCTCTTCCCCTGTTGTACCCTCTCCCGCACTTCTTCATCCATAGTCCCATCTTTACTCAACACACTGCCCAGATACTTAAAAGAGTTGACGATCTCCATAGCCTGACAGTTCAGCTTCACCTCACACTCTGTGACTTCACCCCTTTTGATGACCATAACCTTGCTCTTCCCCGCATTTACCTTCAAATTCCGTTTTTTGCACACTGTTCCAAACTCATTTACCAGACCCTGCAACTCCCATTCATTTTCACTCATCAGAACTGTATCATCCGCAAACAGCAGTATAGGTAGCTTCCACTCAATTCCCTCCCTTTTCAGCGATACACCAACATCCACTGCTCTTGATAGTATTTCTTTCATGACTCCATCCATATATACAGTAAACAACCACGGGGACATACCTCACCCCTGTTTCAAACCAACATTCAGGTCAAAGAACTCCCTCTGCTCACTCTCCACACGTACTGCCGCCTTTGCACCCTCATACATGCTCTTCACTGCTTTCAGCAACTTGCCCTCTACTCCGTATATTCTAAGTACTTTCCACAAACCTTCTCTATCCACTCTGTCATAGGCCTTCTCCAAGTCCATACAGGCAACATACACCTTTTGTTTCTTCTTCAGATACATCTCCACAACACAATTCAGGGTAAAAATCTGATCTACAGATCCTTTTCCCTTCCTAAAAACCTTCCTGCTCGTCGCCTATCCATTTCTCCGTTCTCACTCTCACTCTCTCAATCACTACCCTACTGTATACCTTCCCTACTACGCTTAAAAGACATATTCCTCGGTGGCTACCACACACTCCTCTTTCCCCATTGCCCTTATATAGGGGGACTATTATGCCAGTCTTCCAGTCTTCGGGTGCACTCCCCTTCTCCCATGCTAGTTTGCACATTTTCCATACCCATTCTATCACTATCTCACCACCATACCTCAACATTTCCCCACACACTCCATCTGTTCCTGGTGCTTTCCCCAACTTCACTCTTTTCATGGCTTCCCACACTTCTGACCTCCTGATCCCCACCTCCTCCTCCACTACTTCTCTACTTCTCCCTCCCATACCATATCCAGCTATGTTTGCTGGCTCTTCATTCCTTACATTTAGCAACTCACTGAAGTACTCCCTCCATCTTTCGACTCTCTCTTGCTTCTCGGCTAGCATTCTCCCATTCTTATCTTTCACACCCTTACTGTTTCCCTTGCTACCTTCCCTAACTTTCTTGACTTCTTTCCAGAACAGTTTCTTACTCTCCCTCCATTTTAAACTCAGATTCCTTCCAAATTCCTCATCTACTCTTCTCTTACTTTCCTTCACTACTCTCTTCACCACCCTCTTACTCTCCACGTACCTCGCTCGTTTCTGTCTCTCGGAATCTTCATTCCCTCTACTACCCAACCACTCTCTATATGCTTTCTTCTTTTCTTCCATAGCTATTCTTACCTCTTCTGTCCACCATGCTGTACCTTTCACTCCCCTCCCTCTTCTCCTCACTCCACACACCTCCTCACATGCTGCACAGATCTCATCCTTAAACACCTTGCTCATCTTTTTTTTTTTTTTTTTTTTTTTTTCTATGTGATTGAGGGAGGCAAAAGGCATAACTGCCTATAGCGAGTGCCTCCCCATAGTTGAAAGAGTGACAGGGCCAAAATCAAGGGACGTTCGAGCCAAAATGCCTGGACACACGGAGTTTGAAGCAATTTAAGTCATAGGAAGAGGGAAAGACTGATTCTGGGAGAGAGTTCCAGAGCTCAGCTGTTGATTAGAAGAAAGTTTGAGAGTAACGTTTCACTCTTGGGTTGGAGAGTTGCACAGAGTAGGGGTGGGATTGAGTTGCAAGACGGGTACCACGTGCCCTACGTAAAGGAGGTGGTATGCACTGGGATAGCTCTGAGGAACACTGATTATTATAGTAGCGATAGAATAGCGAGAGAGATGTAACATTGCGGCGGAGAGAGAGAGATTGCAGAGAGTTGGTGAGTGGACGGGAGTTAATGATACGAAAGGCCTTCCTTTCAACTTTGTCTAGGAGAGCGGTGTGAGAGGAACCTCTCCACACATGTGAACAATACTCAATACAAGGGCGCACTATGCCCCTGTACAGAGCAAGAAGCTGTGCAGGGGAAAAGAACCCCCTAAGGCGGTTGAGCACTCCCAGCTTTTGGGAGGCTGCCTTAGCAAGACTGGTAATAAGGTCCTTCCAAATGATAGCAGAAGAAAAAGAGACACCAAGAATATTGAGAGAAGATGAAGGGTTGATTTTTGTATTGTTGAAGAATAAGGGATAGTCCGCTGGGAGATCCTGACGGGTAGATAGATGGAGAAATTGGGTTTTGGAAGCATTAAAGTTAACAAGGTTTTCTCTGCCCCAATTGGAAATAGTATTTAGATCCGAATTTAAGAGTTCTATGGCTTCATTACGTTTGTCGTTGAGGGATTGCTGGCTGGGGTGTTCTGAAAAACTAATGGAGTAGTGTAAGGTTGAGTCGTCTGCGTATGAATGGATGGGAATTAAGGTACAGTTAAGGAGATCATTTATAAAAATTAGAAAGATAATAGGAGATAGGACAGAGCCCTGAGGAACACCGGAGTTTATAGGGTGAGGAAGTGAACAATGGCCGTCCACAACCGCAGCTATGGAATGGCCGGAAAGGAAATTAGAGACAAAGGCACAGATGGAGGGATAGAAACCGAAGGAGGGTAGTTTAGAAATTAAAGATTTATGCCAGACTCTATCGAAGGCTTTCGATATGTCTAGTGCAATAGAAAAAGTCTCACCGAAGTCCCGAAAGGAGGATGACCAAGAGTTAGTAAGATATGAAAGAAGATCACCAGTAGAGCGACCCTTAAGGAAGCCATACTGGCGATCTGAGAGCAGATTATGAGAAGAGAAATGCTTAAGAAATTTGGAAGCAAGAATAGTTTCAAAAACTTTAGAAAGACAAGAGATAAGAGCAATTGGATGATAGTTGGAGGGTTGAGAGCGGTCACCCTTCTTTGGGACAGGTTGAATGTGAGCAAACTTCCAGCATGAAGGGAAGACGTTAGAGGATAGACAGAGACGAAAGAGTTTGCCTAGGCAGGGAGTCAGCACGGAAGCACAGTTTTTGAGAACAACAGGAGGAACACCGTCCGGACCGTACGCCTTATTAGTGTTAAGCCCAGAGAGGGTAGAAAGTACATCTTTAGAAGAGATTAGGATATTAGGCATAAGTAAGAGAGAGGAGGGCGGAGAGGGAGGAATAGCACCGGAATCATCCAAGGTGGAGTTTCTAGCAAAAGTTTGAGCGAAGAGTTTAGCTTTGTCAGAGGAAGAAGTGATGGTTGTGCCATCAGAGTGGGAAAGGGGAGGGAAAGACGAGGAAGAGAAATTGTTGGAGAGGTTTTTGGCTAGATGCCAGAAAGCTTGGGAAGAGCTAGAGTTGGATAGTTCAGTGCATTTATTATTGATGAAAGAGTGTTTGGCAAGTCGAAGAACAGATTTGGCTTGATTCCGGGCAGAAACATATGAAGAATGAGAGTCTTGAGTTTTAAGGCGTCGGTACCGTTTGAATGCTTCCTCCTTATTGCGGACAGCAGTAGAACAGGCGTGAGTAAACCAAGATTTTTTAGCATTAGTCTGAGAGAAAGAGAATGGAATGTATGCTTCCATGCCCGATAGGATTACCTCGGTAATGCGTTCAGCACTCTCCGAGGGTCCTCGGCCATGGAAGCAGAAATCATTCCATGGGAAATCAAAGAAGTACTGCCGAAGAGCCTCCCAGTCTGCAGCACCAAAGTGCCACAAGCGCCGCCGGCTAGGAGGATCGGGTGGCTGTACTGGAGAGATAGGACAGGTAACAGAGATAAGTTTATGGTCGGAGGAGCCCAAAGGAGAGAAAAGATCGACAGTATAAGAAGAAGGGTTAGAAGTTAGAAACCGGTCAAGAATGTTTGGCCGATCTCCGATGCGATCCGGGATACGGGAGGGATGCTGAACTAACTGCTCTAGGTCATTTAGGATAGAAATGATGTAGGCTTGTTCACCAGGTGGATCAGTAGTGTGAGAGGAGAGCCATTGGCGGTGGTGAACGTTGAAATCTCCTAAGATGGAGATTTCTGAGAAAGGAGAAATGGATAGAATGTGTTCCACTGTAGAGTTTAGATAGTCAAAGAATTTCGGAAAGTTGGTAGAGTTAGGGGAAAGATAGACAGCACAGAAATATTTAGTAAGAGAATGACAGGAAAGTTTGAGCCATAACCACTTCCTCCATAGCTTCCAGGTCGAACCCACCTAGTCGTTTTTCCACTGCTCTCCTGTACTCCTCCCTGACTTCCTCCTCCTGCAACCTCTCCACCCTCCTCTCGCCTCCCTCCAGCTCTCCTCACCCACTTCTTTTGTATCCTAACCTTAGCTACCACTACATAATGATCAGACAGACCCCCTCCAATACCCCTATACACCCTAGCATCCATCATAGATTTCTTCATTCGTTCATCCACACATACATAATCAATCAATGACTTTCGTTCCACCACTGTCTTATCCTTCATCGTCAACATCTGTTTCCACGTATACCTGTGGATCATTCTGTGTCGGAAGAAGGTGTTTGCTATCCACAGCCTCCTCCCCACAAATACGTCCACAAGTGCACTACCATTCCCATTCACCTCTGATGGTACCCCCCACCCTCCCACCACTCCCTCAACTTTCCTATCACCCACCTTACCATTCATATCCCCAATCAGATATATTCTTTCGTTCTTGTCAAACTTCTCCAAGCACGCCTCCACATTCATCCAGAAGTCTTCTTTCTTTCTTTCAAGTAAATACTCTGTCGGGGCATACACGCATACAATCACCCACGTTTGTATTCCTACTTTCATTCTCACCCACCCAATCCTTGAACCCACAGGCCCATACTCTCTTACACATTCCTTCCATTTGCTACTTACAAACAAACCTGCACCTTCTCTCGCTGTTCCTTCAATCACTTCAGCACACACACCCATTCCACACTCCCACTCTCTCACATCTGAACCTTTCCATTTGGTCTCGGTCATTCCACATACATCCAGCCTGGCATTCACTAACACTTCCAGAACCTCTCTCTCTTTTGTGCCACCATTCATGCCACTAACATTCCACGTAGCCATTCTCAGAATGTCCGAAGGCATGTCCAGTGAGTCGTGGTTCGTCAACGTTGGTTCCGTTCGCATCTGAGGCTGTTCGTTCGTTTTTCTTTGCTTAGATATTTTTTCCGGGTGGGGGTCGCAAGCCCCCCGACCCAACCTCTTTAGTCGCCTCTTACGACACGCAGAAGGCACGTGGGGCATATTCTATTCCCTAACCCCCAGGGGGATTTTGAATTTTAACTTTGGCGAACATGACCCTCATTTTTAAATCCAGAGACAGAAGACTCCCAGTTAACTATAGGCTTGTTTCTTTAACTTCAGTTCTTTGTAAAATTTTAGAAAACATCCTCCATAGACATATAATGGACCTTTTTAACAATCAAAATATACTGACTGACTCACAGCACGGCTTTTGGCCAAAACGTTCGTGCGAGACGCAATTACTTGTAACGACTCTTGACATATCAGTCCCTAAATGACCTTAAAGTCAAACAAGTAGACGCCATAGTCCTTGACTTCGCCAAAGCTTTCAACAAAGTCTCCATCGTAGACTATTAGCTAAACTGGATTACTATGAAATCAGAGAACCACTTGATCACTGGATTAAGACTTTCCTAACCAATAGAAAACAACGCGTTATTGATGGCTCCCACTCCTCTTCGGTTCCTGTAACTTCGGGGGTACCCCAAGGCACCGTCCTTGGTCCCCTTTTCTTTATCTTGTACGCACTCACAATATCAATAAATTAGAAGCCATACAAAATAAAGCGGCAGGATGGATCAGACGTGATTACAGACACACTACATCGGTCACATTGCTTAAACAAGACATCAAATTTATCACACTTGCAACAAGACAAAAACAAATTCTATACAAAATCACAAACAATCTAGTAGACATAGACGAAGACACATATTTACACCCTACAAATGTACAATCAACAAGAGGCAGCCAGAACCGAAAATACCACACACACCAGGCAAGCACCGACATATTTGGGTACTAATTTTTGCTCTGCAGCATCGAAGAGTGGAATCACCTTCCATCTTATGTAGTTAACAGTCCCATCCTTGATAGTTTCAAAGCTAGGATCACCAAACATTTGTCTCCTTATCCTTCTAATTAATCCCAGACCTCCCTGCACAACCCCCACATATCATGCTGCCAGTGTGCATCCCCCTGCGGGTCCCCAAGCTAAAGCTAAAGATCAACACTCGAACGTCGCCCGTTCCTCGGCGTAAACACGCGACTGCAAGCGGATGGCTAGATATACATAAAACTACCAAAACCTACCGCAAGCCAACTGATTTACCCAAAAGTAAGCAAATCACACGAAATTGAGGCAACATTTGGCTCGGATTTTCATGTGTTTCAAGAGGGCATAATTAGGGATCTGGATGGATCTACGATGGGTTGAGGGTTGTCTCTGCCACCCCTCTCCCTCCCGAGACTTAGTGTAATCATATATGTTTCCAGTAGGGGGCATTACCAAAATGGAGATACGATAATCCTGGACGTGAGTTAGTACAAACGACCACCGGGACCGGCCCAGCTCAACTAAAAGCGTCAACATCTCTTCGCCCACCGCTTGAAATTTGACCATATTTTGAGTATTGCATTGCTCATTCCTTTATTTGTTTGCATGAGCTGTAGCTAAGAGCTAGTTAAACCACCCAGTAGTTGCTTTGCATGTTATATTGCTGTGTTTTTGACTGATAACGTTTGTTTATCAAGACTGCCATAGTTTACATTAGTACCGGATAGTGACGACGCTGGAATGTAAACAAACCATTTGCTTGTTCCATAATATATTGTTTTAGCCCTTGTAGTAATGTTTGCCTTCACTGTAGATAAGTGCTTAATAAATCGCCCAGTAGTTATCTTGCATGACATTGTACCTGTATTTTTGACTGATAAAAGTTTGTTTTTTCAAAATGATCTTTGCCAAATATAGCGCCGCCGTCGACATAACGCATAAACAAATTAACCCTCTCCTTGTAGTTTATATATCAAAGTCTAGCCATTACTGTACCTAGTTGAACCTTTTCTCTTGGTTGACTATATAAATCGCAAATACTGACATTTGTAAAGATAGTTTTAATATTGGGTTAGAATAATGTTGTTACTGTGATGCTTGTTGATAGCCTATTAAGTGCATTTCAGATACTTGTCATCATATCAATAGGCCTATTACACTCTTGTCAGGGATATTACGAATTCCATTATTTTGTTGTGTCGAAAACTGTATACACTTACTACTGTTGTTGTTCCAGTTGCTCACTAGGGTAATTTAATCTCCCACTCACATTTACTTTTGTACTTTCTAGTAAATCTTGTGTCGTCATTTTTCTTTTCATTCAAGGTGTATTATTGGCTTGATGTAGAAGTAAAATGTTCAGGCTTAGATTGTATTAGAAGTGACGTGAAGTGATTTACATTGAGTAAAGTGATTTACATTGAATAAAGTGATTTACATTGAGTAAAGTGATTTACATTGAGTAAAGTGATTTACATTGAGTACAGTGATTTACATTGAGTACAGTGATTTACATTGAGTACAGTGATTTACATTGAGTACAGTGATTTACATTGAGTACAGTGATTTACATTGAGTACAGTGATTTACATTGAGTACACGGATTTACAATGAGTACACTGATTTACATTGAGTACAGTGATATACAATGAGTACAGTGATTTCCATGGAGTACAGTGATTTCCATGGAGTACAGTGATTTCCATGGAGTACAGTGATTTCCATGGAGTACAGTGATTTCCATGGAGTACAGTGATTTCCATGGAGTACAGTGATTTCCATGGAGTACAGTGATTTCCATGGAGTACAGTGATTTCCATGGAGTACAGTGATTTCCATGGAGTACAGTGATTTCCATGGAGTACAGTGATTTCCATGGAGTACAGTGATTTCCATGGAGTACAGTGATTTCCATGGAGTACAGTGATTTCCATGGAGTACAGTGATTTCCATGGAGTACAGTGATTTCCATGGAGTACAGTGATTTCCATGGAGTACAGTGATTTCCATGGAGTACAGTGATTTCCATGGAGTACAGTGATTTCCATGGAGTACAGTGATTTCCATGGAGTACAGTGATTTCCATGGAGTACAGTGATTTCCATGGAGTACAGTGATTTCCATGGAGTACAGTGATTTCCATGGAGTACAGTGATTTCCATGGAGTACAGTGATTTCCATGGAGTACAGTGATTTCCATGGAGTACAGTGATTTCCATGGAGTACAGTGATTTCCATGGAGTACAGTGATTTCCATGGAGTACAGTGATTTCCATGGAGTACAGTGATTTCCATGGAGTACAGTGATTTCCATGGAGTACAGTGATTTCCATGGAGTACAGTGATTTCCATGGAGTACAGTGATTTCCATGGAGTACAGTGATTTCCATGGAGTACAGTGATTTCCATGGAGTACAGTGATTTCCATGGAGTACAGTGATTTCCATGGAGTACAGTGATTTCCATGGAGTACAGTGATTTCCATGGAGTACAGTGATTTCCATGGAGTACAGTGATTTCCATGGAGTACAGTGATTTCCATGGAGTACAGTGATTTCCATGGAGTACAGGTTTCCATGGAGTACAGTGATTTTCATGGAGTACAGTGATTTTCATGGAGTACAGTGATTTTCATGGAGTACAGTGATTTTCATGGAGTACAGTGATTTCCATGGAGTACAGTGATTTCCATGGAGTACAGTGATTTCCATGGAGTACAGTGATTTCCATGGAGTACAGTGATTTCCATGGAGTACAGTGATTTCCATGGAGTACAGTGATTTCCATGGAGTACAGTGATTTCCATGGAGTACAGTGATTTCCATGGAGTACAGTGATTTCCATGGAGTACAGTGATTTCCATGGAGTACAGTGATTTCCATGGAGTACAGTGATGTCCATGGAGTACAGTGATTTACATGGAGTACAGTGATCTGAAGTGTGTGAAGTGATTTGAAGTGATTTGAAGTTTTGTTATTGTCACCAAGTCTCGCGACTGCACGAACTGTTCCGGTAGGTTTGGCCCTACCATATTTGCCTGCCCTGATGTTCATGTCTGCCGATTCTGCCAGCTCCGGCAAGATTTGGCAGCTAAACTGGATGAAGCTAATTTCAAGATAAACGCCCTCACCAAGAAGCTGGAAACACTCCTAGAATTTGCGACACTCAACGTAGGAGTATCATCTAATGAAGCAATTACTACCACTGCAGCATCTTCCAACGCCTGATATAGCGGTACCCGCTTTAGTACATGCACCACGTCAGGAAAATTGTCCCTCTCAGGACAACTTCCGCATTGTGAGAAACAACGTTCGCCCCATCACAAGGAGGAGCATTACCGAAACCAGATTCTTGGGACTTAGACGACGAAGAAGAAATAGAAGAAATTTGGCTCGTAGGAGATTTCATGGTTCGTGGACAACTTAAGGAGTTCTGCGCCAGGGCACCCAGGACCAGGAATTGCTTTTGTATCCCGGGTGGCGGTGTGGACGACGTTGCAGCTGCGGTCAACGAAGTTAGCCCCCTCACGCATAATGTACGTCATTCATGTCGGATCTAATGACGTGCAGCAGACCCGATCGGAGGACCTCATGCTTAAGTACCGGAAGCCGATTCAGAAGTACAGTATAAGGAAAATTCACGCAGAGTCATCATACCAGGGATCGTCCCCAGGATCGGTGTGAATAGCCGATTCTTCAATATAGCCACTAGCGTAAATCGTCGTCTGGCTGACCTCTGCAGGGAGGAAAACGTTGGATTCATCAATACCTGGGATGATTTCTACCGTGAAGATCATCTGTTTGTAGCGGATGGAGTCCATCTGAACCAGGTGGGAGCAGCAAGATTTGGCCGCCTGCTTCACTACGCAGTAAAGGATTTTTGGAGAAAAAGCAGAGCCAACCAAGGTCCACCAGTGACGAGGTTCGAGGCCCGAGGACCACCTGGGACTAGGATTGAGGACCGTGGACGACGAGGGGCGACGAACGAGGACCGAGAACTACCTGGGACGAGGATAGAGGACAGCGAGGTCCGAGGACCACTGGGGACAATGATCAAGGACACCGAGGACCGAGGACAACCAGCGACGAGGATAGAGGACAGAGGGCGGACCGGTACATAAATGTAGATCTGAGCAGAACTAAGAATTTGAATAAAGAGTGTTCAGAGGGGAGGTGTGGTGGAGTGGTGTTGCCACTGGCCTGGTAATCCAAAGGTCCCGGGTTCAAATCCCGATGTATCAATGGGAAGATATTATTGGGATGGAATTTGTGCTGTACCTAGTATCAGTGCATTACCACAAGCCCACCGAAACGTCAATAAAATACCCTCATTGTTCCCTGATTAAATAGCACTGTATGAATATTCCCATATTCAAAATATGCTATAGGGGTGCAATGCCTGGTGAGTTATCTGCTCAACAGGTGGCGTTGTGTGTGTGTAAGTGTGAGAGTCCGAGTGTATAGGGTGAGACAGTGAAGCACGGGAAAAAGGTGGCTTCAGAGATGGGGTCGTTTCGGGCCATGAGTGAGCACCGTGCCTCATGTGAAGGCAAGATGGCAGGTGCTTGTTGTACTCTACGTGCTTCACATGTCTCACTCCCTAGACTGGAACAAGACCTCACGGGCTTCACTGTTCATTGTAAAGCGGTGAATGTGAAGGCTCTCAGCCTATGCCGGAGAGGAAGTAAGTTGGAATATAGAAAAAAAATAAACAGTAATTCCAAATCCAAAACTTTAAATGTTTTCTATGAAAATGCTCGTAGCATACGCAATAAATTTTCAGATTTAGAGGAACTAGTGTTTACAGAAAATTAAGATGTTATTGGCATATCAGAATCTTGGCTCAATACATAAGACAGAGACATTATAGCAGAGTATTCACTTCCCGGTTATGTAATGTTTGAGAGAAGCCGAGTTAATAGAAATGAAATGGAGGTGGAGTTTATTTTGTATCAAAGAAAGTCTTAAGGGGACCGTCCGCCTTTTTTACCCCCAAAATATATATATATATATTTTTTTTTTTTTTTTGTATACATAGACGGCTGGCTATATATTCCCTCAACCTGTCTGTAAAAGTTGAATGCCGAAAATCGCTTGTAAGTTCATTATTTCGAGCTTTATATAAAGCTTGCGCAGGTTGAATATGGGCCTAGTATATAATTATGTATAAATTATGTTTTTTTTTATATAGGAATCATTAAAACATAATTTCATGTTATAGAACTAATATATATGTAATAATGACAACAATTTAAATAGAAATAATTAAAAATAAATTTCCTGTAATAGGACTATTCTACTTAAAAAAAGTTTTTTGAAGTTTGAGAGGCTTTTTCTCAAAACGAAAATGTCAAAAATTCCGACTCCGAAATACATATAATCGAAATCAACTTGTCATGCAGTAATGATTGTAATAATGCAGTACCATTGGAAAGCCCATAAAAAACTCTATAAAGTAGTCTGTGGGAATGCTTTTAGCCATATCCATTCATGCACAGCACGCCTTCCAATTTGCAAAAATATTGACAAATTTCAACCTAAAAATATATTAGGATAAACATACAACTAGATTAGATATACAAAAAATGGTAGACTAGATTGTAGAAACACCTTTTGTGATTTGATTGAACACAACAAGAAAGACAATACACTAGATTCTTGAGTACTATATCAATTATTGTAGTGTGTAATTTTGTCTAATTTTGACCCTAATTTTTGACATATATAAAAAACTATAAAACCAATTTTTAACCTGATGGTACCAAACATTAGCTCTCATATTCCTCTAAACGTATGCCAAATCTCATTTAAATCAGAGGAAGTTCACAGACACCCTGGGAGTAAATACCGGACGGTCCCCTCCCGACCCTCTTGTCAAAACGACAAATTGTGAACGGGACACATCCTTTGTGCTAATAAAGAATAATAAAGGTACAACAAAATAATACTTGCACTAATATACAGACTTCCAGCTCAATCAGTGCAAACTGACTGAGAAATTTATGAGCAAATTGCAGACTTGAGTAACTCGCAAGATACTGTAATTTTTGGCGACTTCAATTTACCTGTGACCAAGTGGGGAGGTAGTATTACTTCACAGTCTGGACAAGACCTGTATGCAAACTTTCAAGAGAGTTCGCTATATCAATTTAGTAGATCTCCAAGCCGTGGAAATAATGTCCTTGACCTTGTACTTTCAACAAAAGAAGAATTAATATAGAATCTGAATGTCGGTGATGAATTCAGTAACAGCGACCATCGTATGATAACTTTCAGTTTAAAGTTTACTAGTAACGAACCACATAGCAGCATCGAGAAAGTCCCTAATTTCAAGCAAGCAAACTTTCGTAAACTTAGAGCAATGTTTAACCCTTCTTTGGCGGGGCCCGGCTGTAGTCGGAGTAGAGAACCAAGGCCTAAAGAGTGGGGCCCGGCTTTAGTCGCATGCGATGTTCAGCACATAATTGGCTCTGAGAGAGAGTCTGAGCGGTGGGAGGAGCGCGGGTGGGCTCTGACCGTTCGGCATGGACATTGTCCCGCCACTGACGGTTTCATCACATCCCACCACATCCCTGGTCCCGCAATACAGGGTAAAAAATTACGAAATTACTGTATTTTAGGGATTATCCCTTAGTGTTGCACGATCGTTGCAAGATAACACGTGGTCATACAAGGATGATTCAGGTGTCCTTGGAAAGCTCAAGTATCGCCCTTTCACGGATACATAATTGTATTACGCTCTGGCTCTTCTTTATGCATGAAAAAGAGCATGGAATGAAGCTCGTTTAGGGTAAATCTGCCCACTTGGCAGGTAGTAGAAGTTACAAAACTAGCCGCTCATTGAGTGTTAAAGATACTGACTGGAGCTTTCTAATGAACAAAAAAGACATAAATATATCTTGGGAATCATTCGCAAACACTTACCTAAAAGCAGTGCAAGACTGCATACCATTGCAAATACAGTGTACAGGCCATAATGATAAGCCTAAATGGTGGAATAAAGAGATTTCAAACTGAATGCTGGATAAAAAGTTTGCTAATGATAGATTAAAATCCTCACAAAATAACTTAGAACGGGTGAAATTTGTTGAACTAAGACGCAAAGCTAAATAGTAAATTAAGCAAAGTAAAAAGACCCTGGAGTTACAGGTTGCGAATCAAAGTAAAACAAACTCAAAATAATTCTATAGTTATATCAGAAAGAAGAGAGTAGTTACTTCAACTGTTGGACCGTTAGTCGATGAAAAAGGAGAATATACCAAAGACGAAGTACAAATGAGTAATGCCCTCAATACCTTCTTTGCATCAGTTTTTACAAAAGACCTCACTGATATCCCTACAGCATCGCCGATTCAGATAGATAATTCTGATGTTCTAAGCAATATCACCATTGCAGAGAGAGAAGTATTGAAATGTTTAGATAAACTCAAGGTAAATATAACTCCGGGACCTGATACAATCTCACCTAGAGTTCTAAAGGAAGCTAAGGATGAGGTCTCCAAACCACTGACATTGCTATTCAATAAATCCTTGCAGTCTGGAACTATGCCTGATCAGTGGAAGCTAGGTAACGTAACACCGATTTTTAAAAAAGGCAGCAAATCCCTACCCAGTAACTATCGTCCAATTAGCTTAACCTTAGTTGTATGTAAAATGCTAGAAACGCTCATAAGAGACAGACTCGTAAATTACTTAACCCCTAAGTGTCGGCGCGCAACATAATCGAGTATAATAAATCTGGACTATCTGGCGGCGCGCGACAAAGGTCGTGTGGCAATTTCAGCACGTAATGTTGCTGAGAGAGAGAGAGACAAGTGGTGGCAGGAGAGTAGCGAGCGTATGACTGCTCCAGACCACCGCGGCGAACCTACTGACACGAATCCCACCTCCTCCCTCCCTCTTTCAATCGCTACATACTGAATTGTATGGGGAAAGTACCGAATTACATGCTTTTTGCACTCTTGTTGCGCGGTTGTTGTAAGAAAACTAGCCGTCATAAAAAGATCGTTATGGTGTCATTGGAAAGCTCTGTTTATGCCCTTTCAGGGATAGATACTTGTTTTACGCTCTGGGTTTTATTTAGGCATGAAAATGATCATGTAAACAGCCCTATTTTGGCTAAAAACACCCCGCTGGGCGGTACATATAAATAAACCGCTAGCCCGCTAATCTAGTGTTAAAGGAAAATAACATATTTAAAAATACTCAACACTGCTTTCGTAAGAAACTTTCCTGCTTAAGTTAAATTACCAAACCTCTTAGATTCTTCCACGATATCCTCAACCTCTGATGAGAATAGAGCTGTAGATATTATATACCTTCATTTTCAAAAGGCTTTTGATAAAGTTCCTCACAAATGTTTACTGCTAAAACTAAAAGCACATGGAATACAAGACAGTGTGTTGAAATGGATAGAAAATTGGCTCAGCGACAGAAAGCAAAGAGTAGTCATACACGGTAAGGCATTAAATGGACCAATGTAAGTAGCGGGGTACCCCAGGGATTGGTACTAGGACCAATTCTCTTTCTAATTTACATCAAAGACATAGATGAGGGTCTCGCCTGTACAATCTCAAAGTTTGCTGACGATACAAACATTGCAAATAGCGTACTCTCAAAAGAACAAGTTGACGATATGCAACACAATCTAGATAAGTTGTCAAGTTGGGCCCAAATTTGGCAAATTAGTTTCAATGCGGATAAATGTAAAGTACTACATATCGGATACCGAAATGAGAAAGCAAACTATTCGATGAATGGCACTCAGCTTAAGACTGTAGATAGAGAAACCGATCTGGGAGTAACAATATCGAGTAACCTAAAACCGAGTCAGCAATGTTCAGAAGTCATTAAGAAGGCAAACAAAATAATTGGCTTTATAGGCAGGTCATTTGAGCATAAATCTAAATAAGTTATCCTAACCCTATACAATTCCTTAGTCCGCCCTCTTCTGGAATACTGCGTGCAATCCTGGTGCCCTTATTACCAAAAAGATATAGACAAGCTAGAACAAGTTCAACATAGAGCTACCAAAATGATACCTAGCCTAAAGAACAAACCATACGAGGAGCGTCTTAGAGAATTTAATCTCTTTCCTTTTACCCAGCGCAGATTAAGAGGCGACTTAATTCAAGTGTTCAAAATCATCAAAGGCATCGACAATATGAACTGTAGTAAGTACGTCACTATCGACCAATCTAATTACACGAGGTGAAACGGTTGCAAAAATATTGGTAAATCTTTTAACTCTCGCAAATCTAAGAATTTCTTCTTCAATCGAGTTGTCAACTTGTGGAATGAGCTTCCCCGAGACGATTTTGGCTGCAGCACTGTTGATTCTTTTAAACTTTGCCTAGACAAATATCTTGCATCAAATCCGCGACTGAGTGCGTTTGTAAATTAATAACTTTATTTTATTCCCCCCTCAGTTACTAACCATTCTGTCCCCTACTAACTTCCTAATCCTGCCACAGACATTAGTTCCAGGGCAGTAGTTCCCTTTCCAATTTTACCTTACCCCCTCTAAACCACTGTTTCGACACTTGATCCTCAGTGTTTTGAAGGACAAGCAACCTAGAAGGGTCACTAGGACTGTTGTTGCTTGATTTTCTTTGTACTCCTTTGTAGTCAACAAACCTTGGAGACAAAAACATGAAGTGGCGGTGTATCACAGACTTTATTCTTACAGGTGCCTCCAATACGAAGTATTATGCACATATTGTTAAGTAATGGACTAGTGCCAAGGATGTACGTTGTGTTTCATGGGTAGAAGTACCAGAAATTGCGTTCACGGCGAAAATATGGAGGTGATAAATCGGCACCAACAGTGCTAGACTAGTATGAAGACAAGTTGAGACACATCCAGATAGTCAATCGGTGCTCCTTATATTCCCATGTACGGAACACCTACGTCAGGCTCTTTGAATAGACTAAGTTTTTCACACTGCAGCCAATTGAATATAAATGAACAGGGCTGTCTTTGATTCTGGGAGCGGAATACAAGGGTGGCGTCCTCCCTGACTGGAACTGGTACATATGCCATTGATGACCTATTATTAAACCAATAGCAGCTGCTGGTATGCACTGTTCTGTAATATTTTGTCTTAGCATATTAGATTAGTAAGTAAGAGTTGTGGGTAAGTATGTAGTTTTTGGGCATATCGACAGCTATGTTTGCATTACTCGCACGCTATTGATCACGTGCCCGTCTATTTTGACTGCTGTAGGAACCCCCCCCCCCCCCCCCCCCCCCCCCAAGGACTTATTGTCATCATCATAAGTATTGCCAGCATGGGGAAAATAACTGAAACAAAAGTCAACATAGACGGGAACATAAATAAGAGCGTTCGAGAAATGTAAACACTGAATACTAAATCCTTGCTGGGTTGAGTTAGCGGACGGACATATCGTATACCAGCAGGCTGTTGGATAAATTTGGATACAATCGAATCAGACGTGAATGTAACTGAGTGCATGACGTATGTAAAGAAAGAGACGATACACCCGCTAACACAACCCTTACCATATAGTTCACAGGGAAGCAATTTTCTAATGTTTAAAATTCTGATTCTATTTCGCATGTTCTCTTTTCCAGCTAATATTAAACTATTTATTTCAGATTGTGAAGTTGTTTTAATCTAGAACCGATCCGATAAGGGACACATTTATACTTATGAGAGTAATAGGTTTGACATAACCCAAAATGAATTGCTATATGTGTAATTATCGTCTGAAATGCATTCTGTGGGAACTATATAAAACCACGGTGAACAAACAAAAACTCTCTATAATTTTCCCTATCGACGGGGGCGTTACCAAAATTGAAGGTGCTACAACTAATTAGGCACCTGCTGGAAAAATAAATGTTGATTTTAGCAAATCATAGGGTCTACCCCTTAACCAATACTGTGTCCCACGGTAACATAATTAAGATTGCAGGGAAATTGGTAAACATTAAGGTAATGTTCTAGCAATGTATCTCAATCAATTTTAGCATTGATTCTTTGTAATTACTTAATTTTACTTCATATTTCATGTTATATGATATTAAGAAATGGTGCAAATTAGTTATATATTAGCATACCCTAGCAACCTAACCTAACCTAGTATAATTTAAAAAACGAAAATGCTCCACTTTATAATACCAGAAACCAATAAGTAAGGATATAAATAGATGAACGGACAAAAATGTAATACCCAAACAGAGTTGAAACTACTGCTACAATTATACCAAAATATAATGCAACGGTCCTAATATACAAACATGGTAGGCCTACATCAAAGACAAAATATAAATAAAAACAAAATAATGTAAACAACTTTAACTATAATCGGACAGATACATTTTTTTTACCAGATGGGTATATGGAAGCTTAGAGGGTTGAGATGGTCTTTACCCTTATGATTCCCACTGATCCTTTATTCTGTATACAATTGTTGGTCAAGGTTACTTTTATCCTCCAATTCAGGGGCCTCGATAATTGTCATTTATCAGTTGGTTAGGCCCTATATCTTGCTCTCATTTGTCCATAGCGTTGGATATTAGTATTTACCCAAGTATTTACCCATTATCCTGATATTTTAAGAAACTGCCCCTCAAAACCAGATTGTCATAAACCTAACCTAACTATGGGCTGGTACTATCCAGAGTGAGGTTTGGCATCCTCTACCCAACTTTAGCCGTTTCTATCTCGTTCCCTGTCCTACTTTTACTTCTAGGTGCTGGTAAGATCACTCAATTGGGTGGCACTGCCAGGGGGAATGTGGACGGTGTGGGCATTGGCCTGATGGTGCAAGCCTGTGGGCTGATGAACCCCTCCCCAGCTGCCCTCTCAGAGACAGAGTTCATCTCACCCTGGTCCCTTTGGGGGCCCGACATCTAGATGGCTTCGGTCTACCGGACTCGGGACTGCTCGGTAAGACAGTCTGGGGAGCTAAAACTACAAAAACAACCTAACCTAATCTGGGGGATGCCGCCCCCATACCTCCGCTGGTCTTCTCATAGATATAGTGACAAAGCATTACGATACGGTGGTGAAATTGACAAAATAGTTCTTCACCGAATAAAGATGACTGCCTTTCCTGCTTCCACCCTATTATAACCCAGAGTGTCTAATGAAAAGTAATTTAAGTTGAGGCGGTAATGACCTGTATAGCAATGTATGGATCATAAAGGTTGTATAGATGACATAAATATCGAGGTGCCTGAAAATTAGGATTAAAGTAACCTTGTCAGCCACTTTAGTACCATGAAACAGTGTAAACGACCGGTAAGTGTGTTCCTTTATATGCACTTTAATTGATTTTGTTTATAGTTTACTGAATCTGAATGTTTTTACTTACAGTGAACTCTGGGATATGGAATCTCCGTAGCCTGGATCCCCTTCCATCGCTGGGCTCTACGACAGGGACAGGGCCAGTCTTCTCTTTAGGCAAGGTGAGCAAAAATATTAGATTGGTTTAGTTATAAGAGGGTCCTCGGTGTGCAAAGTTATTGGCATTTATCAAGTTACATCAATTACAGCATTTGAACCTTTTAAGCAAAGTTCTGAAGCATCTGGGATATAAGAAAGTATTATAATGTGTCGTTAATTTTCGATACTAAATACTAATGCACATGAGCTAGTCACCATATTTGCCCTGCTCAAGGCATAAGTATACTTATGAAAATGTTGAGTTTCAAACACATTTCTGAAGTTCTTTGGGATCTAACGGTGTAAATTCTTGGGTTAGATTCAAATGAGTGTGCCAAGTGTTGTTTGTGACTATTTTTGTATTTAATATTCTAAAACTGATTGATCCACTCGATAGGTTGACGAAAGTTTGTCTAAGGAAATACATGAATAGAATCTATCTTTAAAATCTTAACTAGACTGTTTAACTTCGAGCAAATAAACAAATTAGTTTCATATACTTTAATTGAAATAAGGCGAACTACTTTTTCCTCAATTATATATCATTACTTGTTTAAGTGTTATCTATGTTTAATTTTGGTTTTGTGTATATAAGTTATATTTCCTTTGCAGGTAAGGAGGATTGAGCGTTAACGATAATCCGAAGTTTCTCGAACTCCTTTCATAATGTAAAGTAATTAAAAATGTTATCCCAGTGGAGGCTAGTATATTATCAACCATCGGAGGGCTCCGGTCGTCCTCTTGATATTTGGTATATTATTAATCGGACATTAAACTGTAATTTGACTTAGTAATTTACAGTATGTATATTGGAACTTTAAATAAATATTGGGATGCGCTGGTTTACTAGGTCTGGCCGCTTTGAAATATATAATTGTATTTATTTTTACTGCGCTGTCATCTTCATTGCGTTGTTTTATATACGCTGTCTTGTCTGCGTCTGTACTAAGTCTTGTAAAGAACTGATTCAAAGATTGCTTACCGAGAAACTAAGAATTATTGTTGAAGTTCATAAAACCTCATTAACTCCACACATCGACACAACCGGGAAATGCAACCCTACAGCTTCCGAGGACACCACCACAGCTTCGAGACATCCCATCAGCCTCTAGACTCCACTACAACCACTTCGTATAATACCACAGATCCTACTCATTCTGTGTCAAGGTGGGAGGACTCTTATTCACCCCTCTGTCTCTCACATCGGGCATTACTCTTCCTTCCCACTATACCATTGTCGATCTCTTTCTGTTAGGGCTTAGCTAGCTATAGGATGTACTAAAGCAATGTCCGGTCCAAGTTCTAACTTTTCTTTCTTTCACAGACTAAGAGGACGTATATTTAATTTGCTTGCTACTAGAGTCACTAGACGATGCAGTATATTTTATAGTAAAGATCAACATTTAATTTGCCTGGATGACTAGAGACAATGGAAGCATCAGAGCAGTAGCAAGGGGCTCCTGGAGGACTTTAACGAAGTACCTCGGTGAAGGAACGAAGAGACTGACGATGCTGTAAGAAATGCGCTAAAAAAGGTAAACAGAATTTGGGTATATCGAGTGATTTACCATTTGATTACTGAACATAACTTTCTATTCAATTATGTTTACTTTATCAATACTATTATATCTTTATGTCTTAGATTTAGCCAACTTACTCTTTTTATACACTTTGTACACCACTTACAGTATAGTGGACAGCGGGTGTTGCAAACGTAAAGTTGGCTTCACTGAGGTCAGTGCCTTGAAGGATACGGACGATGCGACAGGCGATGCAATGAGGGGACTGACGATGTGATGAAGGGATGGTCGAGGAAACTGAAGATCCAACGAGGTAATATGAGGAATGTGGGGTGCTGTGGTAACTTGTGAGGCAGCAACAAGATAGCGAGTGTAGTCTTAAGTGGGGATGATTGTTTTTTCTGGCCCCCCTTCTCCGTAATGTTCAGCCCTATTTGTTATTAGATTTTAAGAAATTTGATCCATTAGTTTAGCGATTGAAAGACCTTTCACCCCTTTTCTTTGTCAATATTAAGACCTTGTGTGCAATATAGATGTATATTGTTTCCTAGCATGCGATAGCAAACCTGTAAATTCGAAAAAATTGGCCTTCGGCCGGGACATTTTTCTTGAGATTGTTTTAAGCTTTAAGGTTTAGGGAGGAAACTGAATAATTAAATAAATACATCGACCAACAAATGGGGGTGGAGGTGGTTGGGGGTTCTCTCCCCCCCCCCCCCCTCTCCCTCCCATTGAGAGCTGATGAATAGTTTGAGTAATGACTGAACTTTGGTAGCACAGGAATGGTTGGTGTGGTGGTGCACAGGGATGGGTGGTGAGAGTGTGATGATGGTACTCATGAGGGGTGTGGTGGTGCACAGGGAGGGGTGGTGAGAGTGTGATAATGGTACTCATGAGGGGTGTGGTGGGATGGTAGTGATACAGAAGGTGACTAATGGTGGTACACAGATGATAAAGGTTGGCTTTATAAAAGTTAGGTGATATAAAGAATAGTGATTACCGTGGTGCACAACAACCTGCCCATGGGTTGCTTATATGTAAGGCGGTGGACTGTAAATGATAGTTATACTGTGATGACATGATGGGGCTGTGTTGTGGCAAGTCTTTATTGTACTGTACTACAGTAAAGAGACTAGAAACACGCTTTCTGTGGATGAAACGGTCTTTTAAACATGTATGTATGTTGTATGTATGTGTATGAAAGATATAAAAGGAAGGCTGCTTGTAAAGAGAGTCTTCCCCAAAACCAAGAGAGTGCCAGAGAGCCAACTTCAAGGGATGTTGGGATCAAAATGCCTGGACACATGAAGTTTAAAGTAGTCTTGTCATAGGATGAATGACAGATTAATTGGAAAAAGGATTGAATGTAGATTTGTGCACATTATGAAGGATGGTGAGTTAAAGCGGTGCATAAGAGTGTTTGTGATGGTATGACTTGGGGCTTTACACTAACATCTTGCAGTAGATTGTAGGGTACTAACCTTGGCTTGCATGGTTGGACTGTAGACTGAATATTGAAATAACTTTTAAAAAATTGACAGAATTAATATACACACGATATGAGGAGGAACACTTTACTGACAAAGTTTCGCAGAAGCTATCTGCGAAACGTTGTCAATAAAGTGCTCCTCCTCATATGTTGTTTATATGTAGACTGAATGGTTGGTTAGATTTGGAAAGTTTACTAATCTTTGAAGAAGTTGCATTATCATATAATTATCTGCACAACTTCACTGAAGCTCTTGAACAGTGTTTACAAATTTAGCCTATTACTCATTAAGTTCATATCTTTAATTTTGGTTTTCATTTTGGCGTTTACATTGTAAAATATCGTTGGATGTATCGGGAATTTCCGGCTGTGTGCATCAAAATATTTAACTAATTCAAACTTTAAAAGGAAAGTTTGACGAAAGTTCGAAAATTTACCTTTAGCTACTTTAAATCTTACAAATTGTAAATTTGGATTAGCATTTTCTATACGATGGCGATGATTTTGTGCATGGCCAAATAATTATTTTCTTGCTTTATATTTGCATTCAACAAGCGGCCTAGGCGGTAACTTCTACTACCTGCCAAGCGGGTGGTTTTACCCTAAACGAGCTTATTTCCGTGCTCTTTGTCATGCATAAACAAGAGCCAGAGCGTAATACAACTATGTATCCCTGAAAGGGCGTTAATTGAGCTTTCCAATGACACCTGAACCATCCTTCTACGATCACTGGTTGTCTTGCAACGATCGTGCAACCGAAGGGCAAAATCCCTAAAATACGGTAATTTCCTTACATAATTCCCTGTGTAGCGAGGTAGTGAGTGTGGATGTGTGTGGAGGGGACGGCAGTTGTCGCGCGGGATCCGTGCCGAACGGTCAGAGTCAACCTACGCTCCTCCCACCGCTCTCTCTCTCTCAGAGCCGATAATGTGCTCAAAATTGCATGCTACTATAGCCGGGCCCCGCCACATAGTCCTTGGTTCTCTTGGCCGACTATAGCCGGGCGCCGCTCTTAAGGGGTTAATATTTGTTTACACATTTGTAATTTACACTTTGATTAATATTGTTTTGCCGCAGAGTGCCTGGACTACAATAATGTGAGAATTATGCCCAGCCTGTAATTGACAAGTGGGGACCAGATCCATCTGTTAGCCTGTGCAGCTTCCTGGAACAATACCGGACCTTATTGCCTAGGTATACAGTATATCCATGTATTCAATAATATCTTGTGAAGAGGTATAGTTGCGGTTACATTGGTATCTAAATAGGAATGAATGATGTGGAAAGGATAAGATTTTTAATTGTTGCTAAAGTTTCTGAAGTGTGTAATCTAGTCTTAGAAGCAGGATTATATTTATGTATGAAAAGAGTTCAATTCACTTGAGCTTTATAAGGGACTATCAATTGCATTGTAATATTCATACATCTTTAACTATATGTTTAGCATCGCTAGAATAATGTTATCTGTAACCCAGAATAGTGCATACTAAAGATATTTGAACAGACTTTTCAATTTATATTTTCATATTTCCTCAGTGTAGATTAGCTTAGTAGAAATAATGGGTAATAGAAAAGCGTTCGTTCGCAGCGCCATTACTCATAATTTCCAGCCGAAACATTCCGAATACTGATTGATGGAGATCTTTGTGTGAATAATGCTATTTTTGAGATTTAGGTGAACTCAAACTTGCAGAATTGTACGAAGATCTAACAATCTTCTAAAGGATTTTCTCTAAAATGCTCGCATAACTAATATAAATATAATATACACTTTACCTACCTAAAGTACCTAGGGTGCATATATAAAAGACGGTAGTGTCAACCTGATTTGTGGGCACCATATGGTTTCTACCTTGGGTTTTACCTCATAGCATAATATTTTTGCACTGCTTTAGTTTATATACACGTCAACTACTTACACCAAAATCACTAAAATGCGCTCTCCACAAATCCATCACCCTCTTCCACGTCACCACCTCCCCTCTCCATTCATGTCTCTCATACTACCAGCTAATACGGCCTTCTCTTTAATTTGCTTTACAGTTTGATATTAGGATTTCATGTAACTCCTCTGGGTATATACTTCTATAGCATACAATTTCACAACATTCACCATATACTGTTTAATAAGCCATGGGATACCCTTTTCCACATTCTAACTTTTCTCTTGCCATCTACTTTTTCAGTTTTAATTCATGGAATATCATAATTTTCCATACTTCTGCAGGATTTTCTACATTGATGTGGTTATCATGTCTGCTTAGTCTTTCAGCAAAGCCCTGACATTTGTTGAGTTTATCGTTAAATGTTCTCATTGTCAGTTTTCTTCCTATAACCCGGCAAGTGCGGATCTCATAAGAGTTTTACTGGTGTGCTGCGGATCTCCTCATATAATCCAAGGCCTAAAAAAAAAACATTTAAATCAGCCCAGTATCATTTTTGTTTTGTTTTTGTATTGCCCCTTGGCCATGCCAAATATCACTCCTCCACATCCCCTCCTTCCATCCTTCAATTATCACCTATTCTCCCTGTTATTCCCTTATTCTTAGGTATATTTTTGTGCTAACATTAGAGAGTTGCTAGCAGGGTGTGGTCATCTGTGTTACCAAGCGTGGGAAAGAGCGAGAGAGAGACTACCACACAACAGTGTCTCTCCAGCCGTCGTGATGGCTGGCTGGCTGGCAGGCTGCCTCAGCCATAAGTTATGTAACTCCCGGCCTCTATCGCCGATTTTGACCATCCAAACGCTTTCCAAGTTTCCACTTGTTTTATTGTTGCAACAGGTTAATACCTTTATAATCAACGTAAAATAGGCGCATATGGATAAGTATTAATGATATTTATGGTACGATGACGATTTGAGTTTAGGAAACCATCTAAATATCTCCACACAGGGAGGGGTGGCCAATACCCCACCTACGCAGCAGAGAGGTTAAGGGGAGATGGCTCACTTTTGGGTCGATTTTTTGTATTTACTTACTATTTTTCTAGATTTCTCCGTAGACCTCCATCAAACTTAAAAATAACCAAACCAGGATCCCCCATCAAGATATATATGTACATTTTTCGGTGGAGAAATGTCCTGGCCGAAGGCCAATTCCTACTAAATTACAGGCTTGCTATCGCTCGCCATGAAAAATTTGACACATAAATGGCATAACAAATCTTTAATACAAAAATACAAATAAATAAAAATAAATAAATAAAAAAGAGGCGGTAGGTCTTCAAATCGCCAAACTAAATGGCTGCACGTATTAACATCTGAAAACTAAAGGGGCTAAGCATGAGGGAAAAGATTATAAAGAAACAGCCCATCTCTCCTTAACCCATAAATGGCAAATTTCCTCATTTGAGTCTGAACCCTAGGAAGGCGATTGTCCTCATATGAGCCATGGCCTAAAAAAAGCCTTTCCAAACATCCCGCTATCACTCAAAACAAAGGAATATGTAAATATGTGAGATAATTCCTCTCCATACATCGTATCACTCCTCCACATGTGTCCAAATTCCCCCTCCACCCCCATCAATTATCACCTATTTTTATCTTATTCCTGTGATTATCGGTTTATTTATGGCGCCAAAACTCCCCACCCGGTTCCAAGGTGGAAAGGGATGGGTGTGGAGGGAGGAGAGAGAGAGAGAATAGGCCACACTGCCTCCAGTCTTGCTCGTGGAGGAAGGGTGTACTCTCGCTCTCTGTCAACTCCATGATTGAACCGCTCGGCAATATTTAGTGTTTTGTCACTCGCCAAATACTATTCCCACTTGTTTTATTGTTGTAACATGTAACTATCTTCAAATTAAACATAAAATACGAACGTATGAATAAGTAATAACCATATTTATCGGATAATGACTATTTTCGTCAGAAATTTACGCAATACCTTCGCCCCACAGGACGTTTAACGAATCGGAGTCTCGCCCCGAATAGGTTAACTTTCATTTAGTTAGCAATGCATAGTAGCCTAATGTTATTGGCATACCTCACTGCTTTTGATATTATATACGAACCTAAGCATTACGTATTAGAGTATTTGATATGGTCCCTTTTTTATTTGTATGTGTTTTTCGAATTAGAATGTACGAAACAGTCTGCTTATTACAGCTAGTCATTTGATTGCAATATTTACGGACACTTAACTACAATTTGATCTTGTACTGCCCCAAACCAGAAATTATTTGCTTATACCTGAAATGCAGAATCTGAAAGAAAGGCTCTGTTCGCGGTTTTCAACTAATTTTCCCTCTGTGAAACACCATCTCTCCTCCTACAAACCTGAAAATTCAACTTTTCCTCACTGAAACTCAAGTGTCGGACGCAACTGCCAGGAGCCCTTTCTCTGTATCCTACTACTTTCTCTCGCCTTTACCTTTGAAACTAGGATAATGGTGTGTAGGCCTATGCGTACACAACAAATCACCTTGCTCTAGAGTTCACAAATTCCACTCTCATGAATTCTCAACTTTATGGCTCAAACCCTGGGGGTAAGGGATTAGAATATGCCCCACGTGCCTTCTGCGTGTCGTAAGAGGCGACTAAAGAGGTTGGGTCGGTGGGCTTGTGCCCCCACCTGTGAAAAATAATTAAGCAACGATAAACGAACGATCAGCCTTGGATGCGGACGGACCCTGTGTTGACGAACCCCAACCGACTATGGACAATCTTACGGACAATCTTAGAATAGCTACATGGAACGTGAGTGGCATGAATGATGGCACAAAAGAGAGAGAGGTTTTGGAAGTGTTAGTGAATACCAGGCAGGATATATGTGGAATGACTGAGACCAAATGGAGGGGTACAGATGTGAGAGAGTGGGAGTGTGGAATGGGTGTGTGTGCTGGAGTGAGTGAGAGAGCAACGAAAGAAGGTGCGTGTTTGTTTGTAAGTAACAAATGGAAGGAGTGTGTAAGAGAATATGGGTCTGTGGGTTCAAGGATTGTGTGGGTGAGAATGAAAGTAGGAATACAAACGTGGGTGATTGTGTGTGTGTATGCTCCGACAGAGGATAAACTTGTAAGAAAGAAAGAAAGAAAGAGGAGTTCTGGGTGAATGTGGAGGCGTGCCTGGATAAGTTTAACAAGAACGAAAGAATATTTCTGATTGCGGATATGAATGGTAAGGTGGGTGATAGGAAAGTTGGAGTGGTGGGAGGGTGGGTGGTACCGTCAGAGGTGAATGGGAATGGGAATGGTAGTGCACTTGTGGACGTATGTGTGGGGAGGAGGCTGTGCATAGCCAACACTATCTTCCGACACAGAATGATACACAGGTACACATGAACAGTGGTGTGGACGATGAAGGATAAGACAGTGGTGGAACGAAAGTCACTGATTGATTATATAAATGTGGATGAACGAATGAAGACATCTGTGCTGGATGCTAGGGTGTATAGGGGTATTGGAGGGGTCTGTCTGATCATTATGTAGTAGTAGCTACAATTAGGATACAAAAGAAGTGGGTGAGGAGAGCTGGAGGCAGGCGAGAGGAAGGTGGAATGGTGAGGATGGTGGAGAGGTTATAGGAGAATGAAATCGGGGAAGAGTACAGGAGAACAGTAGAAAGACGATTAGGTGGGTTCGACCTGGAAGATATGGAGGAAGTGGAGGAGATGAGCAAGGTGTTTAAGGAAGAAATCTGTGCAGCATGTGAGGAGGTGTGTGGAGTGAGGAGAAGAGGGGGGAGAGTGAAAGGTACAGCATGGTGGACAGTAGAAGTAAAAATAGCTGTGGAAGACAAGAAGAAAGCGTATAGAGGGTGGTTGGGTAGTAGAGGGAATGAGAGGCAGAAATGAGCGAGGTATGTGAAGAGAAAGAGAGTGGTGAAGAGAGTAGTGAAGTAAAGTAAGAGAAGAGTAGATGAGGAATTTGGAAGGAATCTAAGTGTAAAATGGAGGGAGTGTAAGAAACTGTTCTGGAAAGAAGTCAAGAAAGTTAGGGAAGGTAGCAAGGGAAACAGTAGGGGTGTGAAAGATAAGAATGGGAGAATGCTAGCCGAGAAGCAAGGGAGAGTCGAAAGATGGAGGGAGTACTTAAACGAGTTGCTAAATGTAAGGAATGAAGAGCCAGCAAACATAGTTGGATATGGTATGGGAGGGAGAAGAGGAGAAGTAGTGGAGGAGATCAGATTTTTAACCTGAATTGTGTTATGGAGAATTATCTGGAGATGCAACAAAGTTGTATGTTGCCTTTATGGACTTGGATAAGGCCTATGACAGAGTGGATAGAGAAGGTATGTGGAAAGTACTTAGAATATACGGAGTAGATAGCAAGCTGCTGAAAGCAGTGAAGAGCATGTATGAGGGTACAAAGGTGGCAGTATGTGTGGAGAAGGAGCAGAGCGAGTTCTTTGACCTGAATGTTGGGTTGAAACAAGGGTGTGTGATGTCCCCGTGGTTGTTTACTGTATATATGGATAGAGGCATGAAAGAAATACAAGGAAGAGCAGTGGATGTTGGTGTATCGCTGAAAAGGGAGGGAAATGAGTGGAAGCTGCCTATACTGCTGTTTGCGGATGATACAGTTCTGATGAGCGATAATGAATGGGAGTTGCAGGGTCTGGTAAATGAGTTTGGAATAGTGTGCGAACAACGGGATTTGAAGGTAAATGCGGGGACGAGCAAGGTTATGGTCTTCGATAGGGGTGAAGTCACAGAGTGCGAGGTGAGGTTGAACGGTCAGGCTATGGAGATTGTCAGCTCTTTTAAGTATCTGGGCAGTGTGTTGAGTAAAGTTGGGACTATGGATGAAGAAGTGCGGGTGAGGGTGCAACAGGGGAAGAGGGTTGTAGGAACGTTGAAGCAGTAACCAGAAATAGGGTGGTCAGTATGGAAGTGAAGAAGTCCTTGCATGACAGTGTGGTAATCCCGACACTAACTTATGGAAGCGAAGCATGGACGTTCCGGAAGAGGCTCAGACCAAGAGTGAGAGCAGTGGAAATGAGTTACTTGAGAAGTGCGTGCGGAGTTACATGAAGGGATAGACCATTGAGTACATATGACCTAGAGGCAAAAGCGTGACGTCACACGGTTATTTTGCCGCTCGTCCTAGGGATTTGGTGGCAGCACTGTTGTATGGTATAACAACCAAAGCACCTCAGTGGCTTGTCCATATTATAGATAGTCTGTGCGCCGTGCGCACCTGCCAGCTGGCTTGCTGCAGGGATACCAAAGTTAAGGAAATATCCGCAAAACGAGGGAGCAATAGATTAAAGAGGGAACGTATTTAAGAGTTAATTAATGTTGGTAAAAACACTTTTAAATTATTTAATATAAATTAGATATAGTATAAGCAAGATGAAAATATTAAGTATACATATACACTATAAAACATACTCCTATATGATGCAAGCTGTATACCTTCAAGCAACAAAACAACATTAAAATCTAATTTTGAATATATATATAAATTATTATGCTACATGTTATGTAGATGTTAATTGGTAAAGTAGCACTAAAACTGGACATTTATACTTATGACATCTAGGGATATTTTGTCCCACCATTGACGTTGGCAACTCCCGAATCTCACATCAACAATGACGGGTGTTGGAGGAGGTCTGCTTGTGCACCTCATAATGACGACAATTCTCCCTACCAACAATTCCTTTGAGACCTCTGGTGGACGCTTCTGAACTAGAGCCAGGGCTATGCCTGTAGACATCACTATACCCAACACCTTGGATATGCACAGTTTATCAACATTTTTGTGTGATTCTACACGTTTTTATTATACAGTATACGACTACACTAAGTGCTTATATAGTATAGTTATAAAGGGAAAGTCCATATGCAGCTGATAATGACTACAAACATAATTATAAGCTGATTAATTTTTTTTTTTTTATTTTTTTTTTTAAAAGAGACAATGAACGGAGGAAGGAAAACACAGATAAAACAAAAAGGTGCATGTGCCTAAAGGCATCCTCCATTCATAAAATGTTTGTAACAACTGGATTTAAACATTTGTAGATTGTAAGTTTGTGGAAAGTAATTCGAGGGAAGTGAATTCCAAAGAGTAGTAGCTCTGGGGATAAATGAATTCTGATAAGCAGAAGTTCTACATTGTGGAGGAGAAAGTGTAAATTCATGGGCGCTCTCAGCTGCCCTAGTTCTACGGGGAAAGATGTGGAGAGGCGGCACAATTGAAGCAAGTTCCTCGGAACAATTGCTGTGAAAATATCTGTAGAATAATGCAAGGGATGCAACGTTTCTTCGTATGGATAATGTAGGAAGGTCCTGTGTGATTGCAGGGTTATTGATTAATCTAATAGCTTTATTTTGAATTTTGTCCAACTTCCTCAATGCAACCACTCCACTTCCACCCCACAGAGGTGAACAGTAATCCATCTGAGAACGCACATGACTTTTATATATCACGGCCAACTGCTCGTCAGTAAAGAATTCTCGAACTCTGTACAGGAGTCCCAGTTTTTTAGAGGCATTCTTAGCAATGCTTCTAACATAATGTGTCCAGCTCAAGTTAGTAGTTAATGTTACACCGAGAATGTCAATACTAGGGGAAGTGGGAATATTTACATCATTAAAAAATATATGGGAGTCAGTGAGATTCTGTCGGTTAGAAAATTGAATGTACTTGGTTTTCTGTGCATTAAAGGAAACTAGATTCTTTTGTCCCCATCCATTAATTCTAGAAAGGTCCTGGTTCAGAGAAATTGCAGTGTTTATTTTTGAGTTTATAAGATCGGGTTGGGTGAAAGAATTGGTAAATGTGAAGGACCTGTGGAGTGTTGAGTCATCTGCGTTGGAATGTATTGGATTATGAGTGGTAGATATGAGATCATTGATATGAATGAGGAACAGAATTGGGGCCAAAACTGATCCCTGGGGAACACCAGCATTTATTGAGTGAAATTGAGAATAAAGGCCATCTACCATTACACGTATTTTTCTGTTATGAAGATAAGAAGAAACTAGTGGAACTAATGATGCAAGGCCGTAGTGTGACATCTTCGACAATAAGGATTGATGCCAGACTCTATCAAATGCCCTTGATATATCCAGTGCTATTGTATGTGTTTCACCATGTTGGTCTGTAGCTTGGTTGATTTGATGCGTAAGAAGGCAAAGCATGTCTGCAGTTGATCGACATCGTCTAAAACCATATTGCCTATCACTGATTAATTTATTATTCTCAAGATGCTAAATTATGTGATTATTTAATATAATTTCAAAGACTTTACCAAGAGTGGAAGTTATAGCTATTGGTCTGTAGTTTGATGGATCTGAAGAGGCACCTTTTTTAGGAACTGGATGGATGTTTGCTTCTTTCCAGGGTACTGGGAAGCATACAAAATTGGCGGGAACATACCTGCTGACTTTGTATTGCAAATATACGTTATTTATGAATATGGGTGATTTTAAAATATTTAAAGCAAAACTATACATAGACCAAAGTATGTGTCAGCTACAGAAACTTCGAGTAACTGCATATATTATATAATTGTTGAAGGAGAGGGAGGGTGGATAGCTCCGCGATGTCGCCCATTTCCCACAATGCACTGCGGTAAACCTTGCATTCAGAGCCTCTATCGGCCACTGTAGGCATTTATTGGTAGGGAGAATTACACGATGACTGGCCTTTACAGAGGCCTCTACTTATGTCTATTTAACTATGTCATGGCTGCAGAGTCTCTGGATAACGTTCAATTGATTATTAATAGCGTTATTAGTACAAGGTAGAGATTATTACGATTTAATGAGACCAAGGATAGTTAATATAATGTCGTGTGTGGGGAGCCTCCCCTCCCATTGTCCTTTGTGATTGTGCTGCCATCTCTCGAACGCGCGGATCCCTATTTACAGATTAGTGGCGTCTTCTTTAGCCTCTAGGTCATATGTACTCTATGGGATAGACAGACGAATGAGGAAGTAAGAAGGTGTGGTGTGGAGGTAGATTTGCTGGAAAGTGTGAAAAGGAACAACTTGAGATGGTTCGGCCATAATTATGGAACGTATGGAAAGCGAGAGAATGACTAAGAGGGTGTACGAGAGCGAGGTGGAAGGACAGAGAGGGAGAGGTGCACCGAAGGAGAGGTGGAAGGATGGAGTGAGGAAGTATATGAATGAAGGCGGTGATTGTTGGGAGGAGGGGCGTCGACTGACTGGGGGAAAAAGTGCAAAGGGGGCGGTTCGTTCGTGGCCACCCCTTCTGGGATCACGGCGTCAGGCGATAGATAGATAGATAGATGGCTCAAACTATCCTGTCACTCGCATACTAAACAAAACTGTGCTGTCTATCTTTCCCCTAACTCTGCTGACTTTCTCAAATTCTTTGACTAAGCTCTAATGTGGAACACATCCTATCCATCTCTACTTTCTCAGAAATCTTCACCACCTTAGCAGACTTCAACGTTCACCACCGCCAATGGCTCTCCACTCATTTCATTGACCAACCTGGTAAAAAAGCCTTCATCTTTTCTATCCTAAATGACCTAAAGCAGTTGGTTCAGCAGCTGTACCCCAGATTGCTTCAGGGATCGGCCCAACATTCCTGACTTGTTTTTAACTTCTAACCATTCCTCTTTTACTGTCTATCATTTTCTCTCTTTTGGGCTCCTCAGACCATAAATTTATCTCTGTCAATTGTCTTATCTCTCCAGTACTCCCAGCTGGCGGCGCTCGTGGCATGTTGGCGCTGCTGACTGGGAGGCTGTCCGGCAGTGCTTCTTTGATATCCCAAGGAATTATTTTTGCTTCCATAGCCAGGGACCCATGAAGAATGCTGAACGCATTACCGAGGTAATCCTCTTGGGTATGGAAGCATACATTCTATTATATTTCTCAGATAAGGCAAACAAATTTATTTTTACTCACACTTGTTCTACTGCTGTCCGCAATAAGGAGGAAGCAATCAAACGGTACCAACGCATTCAAACTCTAGGAGATTAATTCTTCCTATGTTTTCCCCTGAATCAAGCCACATCTGTTCTTTGACGCTTCAAACTCTTTAATCAATAATATATGCACTGAACTATCGAGCTCTAGCTCTTCCTGGCATCTAGCCAAAAACCTGTAAAAAAAAAATATATATATATATATATATATACCCTTTTCCAATCACGACACTACAGTCACTTCTTCCTCTGACAAAGCTGAACTTTTTGCACGAACCTTTGCTAAAAACACTGCCTTGAATGATTAAAGTGCTATTCCTCCCTCTCACTTACTCATGCCAAATATCCAAAACGCTTCTACAGATGTACTTTCTACCCTCTCTGGTCTTAGTACTAAGAAGGCGTAAGGTCCGTACGGTGTTCCTCCTGTTGTACTAAAAAACTGTTTCTGCGCAGACTCCATGCCTAGGCAAACTCTTCAGTCTCTCTCCTAACATCTTCCCTTCTTGCTGGATGTTTGCCCTCATACAACCTGTCTCAAAGAAGGGTGACCGCTCTCAACCCTCCAACTATCGTCCAATTGCTCTCATTTATAACTTCTCCAATTTTTTGGAAAACTATTCTTACTTCAAAATTTCGAAAGCAGCTCTCTTCACAGAATCTACTCTTAGATCGCCTGCATGGCTTCCCTAGGTGTTGCTCTACTGGTGATCTTCTTTCATTTCTTACGAACTCTTGGTCATCCTCCTTTCGGTACTTCGAGGAGACCTTTTCTATTGTGCTGACATATCGATCGAAGACTTTTAGTAGTCTGGCACAAATATCTAATTTCTAAGCTACCCTACTTCAGTTTCTATCCCTCCATCTATGCTAATTTCCTTGCTGGCCATTCCATAACTGCGGTTGTGGATGGCCATCGTTCATTTCCTCAACCTATCAACTCCGGTGTTCCTCAGGGCTCTGTCCAGTTCTCCTTATAATATTCATAATGATCTTGTCATCTGTACCTACAGTCCTATCCATTCATATGCTGATGACTCTACCTTACACTATTCAACTAGTTTTTTTCAGAACGCCCCAGCAAGCAATCACTGAACAGCTCTGGTGATAAAGCCATATAGCACTTCTCTTTTGATCTATCGACAATTTTCAATATTGCTTTCATTGCTTCTGAAACCCAATTTCTCCATTAATCTACTTGTCAAGAACCACATATTTCAACAATACACACATCACACTCTTCATCTTCTTTCAGTATTCTTGGTGTTGCTTTTTCTTCTGATCTCTTTTGGAAAGACCATAATTATGACCCCTCTTGCTAAATCAGCTTTCTAAAAGCTGGGTGTGTTTAACTGCCTTGCTCTGTACAGGGACGTAGTGCGTCCATGTATTAAGTACTGTTCACATGTGTGGGGAGGATCCTCTCACACAACATGTCTTTGACAAAGTAGAAAAGCCAATCATCTCATTGACTCTTGTCCACTCATTGATACTTTGGAACCTCTCTCTCTTTGCTGCAATGTTGCATCTCTCTCGGTATTCTACTATTACAGTAATCAGTGTTTCTCAGAGCTTTCAGTGTACACCACCTCATGTACGTAGAGTCCATAGCACTCGTATTGCAACACAATCCCACCCCTATTCGACTGTGCAACTCTCCAACCGAAGAGTGAAACGATTTTCGCAATCTATTTTATATTTGACAGTTGAGTTCTGGAAATATCTCCTTTAATCCATCTTTCTCTCATTCTATGATTTAAATTACTTCAAACTCAGTGTGTCCAGGCATTTTGTCTCAAGCATTCCTTTACTTTAGCCCTGTCATTCTTTCAACTCTGGGAGAAGCACTCGTCACAGGCTGTTTTGCCTTTTGTCTCATTCATTCATATTGAATAAAATATATTCGATGTTTGTATCTGTAAGAAGGAAATTTATTTCAGAACTATGATTTTTCTCTTTAGAACCTGCTAAGTGGGAGCAAACTTTAGCTATCCACTTGACTTGTGACTTACCTGGCCCAGTCTTTAGATCATGTATAGGTAAATTGCTTTGGGAATTGCCAAGATAAATTCAAAGTCTGGTATGTTCTTGGTTTGGACGAATTGATTAAAGTAATGTAAATATAATTTAATGAAAGGAAGTGGATTTATAATTGAATATTCGATAATGCAATACACAGTTTTAAATGCATTAACTTGTATACCTTAACCTTAACATATAGTACCACAAATATTGTATACCTTAACCTTAACATATAGTACCACACATATACCTTAACCTTAACCTTAACATATAGTACCACACATATTGTATACCTTAACCTTAACATATAGTACCACACATATTGTATACCTTAACCTTAACATATAGTACCACACATATTGTATACCTTAACCTTAACATATAGTACCACACATATTATATACCTTAATCTTAACATATAGTACCACACATATTGTATACCTTAACCTTAACATATAGTACCACACATATTGTATACCTTAACCTTAACATATAGTACCACACATATTGTATACCTTAACCTTAACATATAGTACCACACATATACCTTAACCTTAACATATAGTACCACACATATTGCTCCTGTGTCTGGACAAACATTTGTCATTTATTTGAAGGAATTTCATTGGCGTCTCAAAATGTTAACATAGAGCCACGCAACTTTTTATAGGACTGTTTTAAATACCAACAACACCGCACCAAGATCTTTTAGTCCGAGATATTTATGCAGTATTGAAATAGGTTTGAGTAGGTTACATTGTTGTAGTGCAGCTATATACCAATAATCCCAAGGACAGTTTTGTGTATCTTGTTTTCTAGACGAATACCAGTCGAAACCTCCACACACCAGCAACAATTTACGGTTGTAAATAAAGTAGAGATAATGTTTGGAAATGTGGTTGATAAGGTTGTTTCAGCCTTAAGGGTAAATAAGTGTATATATTTGATCTAGTGTTATTAGGAGTGATTTAAAACTTTATTTTTCCATGAAATTATAATAATTCATTGGTGGCTAAATACAGGTAGGCTGCCCCAGCACTTCTCTTCATGTGCTTACACATGTACACTTGCCCACATAAGTTTTGTTCCTGTAAGTGTTCTTATGAATGGTGTGACGCCTGCCAGCGTTGGCAGAATCGCCTCCCGGTAGCCACTAGCGCTCGCCAGGGCAGTGAAATGGGCTACAGTCTATCTACAATGTTGTACTTTCTTTCTTGTGAATCGTCATGTCACAGGCAGTATAGAAGTGGTCTTTAGTTTCGCCTGTGACAATGCATTATATTTTATTTCGTGAATAGAACATAAGATGCATTGTAGTGAAGGAGAGAGAGAGAGCGAGGGGGAAGTGAGTGTTGCTTCCCTCCTCCCTCTTCCCTCCTGGAGGACTTTCTCGCCGCGTGGTTTTCTCTCGGTTTTGATTGGCTGGTAGTTCCTGGCGCCTTCTGCAGGCCTGCTGCCTGGTGACGTAGCGGCCTGTGATTGGCTGACCACCATGCCTTTGTGTGATCCTGGGGGTCCCGAGGAGCTACTCTCTTCAGAGCTTGCCTGACCAGCATACCCTTCACACCTCCCTTACCACCTGTCCCCGACTTCTACCTATAGAACACTTTCTCTCTATCTCAACTTCTTACCTCTCATTCTTCCAATCTATTTAACATCATAACTCCCCTTTGGTTCTGCACGATTTCATACATCGGCCATCGTATTATATGCTGAAGCTCTCAGATATTCTATGTTTAGATAGACATTTTGGAGGGGTTAACATTTTGTCTGTAGAGGTTCGACACACTCACGGTGTCTCCCTACCTTTTGCTTGGTTGTCTGCTGGGCTATTTAATGCTAGACTGGGGTGAGGCTATTGTTGTTGTGATTTCCGATGTGTACCAGGTTTTGTTGAACCTGTACAATCGCAATGGATACGTGGGAAGCCTAGGTGGTCTTTCTGACTGTGTACCTTGTGAGTTTAGCACTGTGTTGCGAGTGAGGGCTTTTGCCTCTGCCACCCAACACTGTGCTAACTCGTTTTGCTTTGACTTTGAGAGGGTCGCCAGGAGAGAACCAGATACTAGCGAACTGGATCTCTCAAGAGAGCACCCCGTCATTTAACGTAATTAGGCCGTACAGTCTTAAAGACCTCGCTAGGCTACGAGCCGCTTGCCCAGCCATTGTTTCCTAGCCTACTACATCCCAGCTAGACTTTATTCACCTAGCAGACACCCGATCAAGATTATAAGCCCTTATGTTATGTATGCAGCATTTTTATTCACGTTGATTGTAAGCCTTGGTTGTTGTTGACTTGCACAACCTGAGCAGGCTTTTGCGTTGCCTGAGGAAGTACTTCTTTTGTTGTTGGAGATAATAGTATTGCGCATTTATTATTATTCCCGTGCCAGTTAACACTGTATGTCCATACACTTGTCATATCTTGTTCCTGCTTTATATAACAGTTCAAAATCCGATTCGATCATCTTTTAACCTGACAAGCGCGATATAGACCTAGGTGCTAGGGTAGTTATTTGTGCATTTCTAGCCCTGGATTCTGACAGAATTCGTTATATTTACAATATAAACCATTATTTGTTTTCGGTATGCTTTTATTTTACATATATGATGTATATATGAACCTTCAAGAGTGCTAAAATAAGTGGGAAAAGCATTTGGGTGGTGAAAAACGAAGATATTGGCCACCCGGTCATAATCTCAGGCGAGAGAGAGAGACAGGCAGCCCTTCCCTCTCGCTGTCTGGGAGTCAACTGAGACGAGCGGGGCGGTGTGTGCCGGTGTCTGGGTGTTGCATAACGATCTTTTATGCAACCAACTTGTGCTACATTATCGCGGGAGAGAAAAATAACCGATAAATGATGATAATAAGAGGAAAAATAGGTGATAATTGAGGAGGGGAGGGAGGGGGGAATAAGGTGGGGAAGGAGGGGAGGGGGGTGGGTGAGATTTACATGGATGAGTACTGGAGGGGAATTATCTCACCTAGAGACAAATTCCTTTGTTTTGATAGGCCCTTTTTTTTTTATGGAAGGCTTTTTTTATGGTCCTGCTTCCGTGAGGCCTATCGCGTTCCCTATAGGAAGCCTTCCGTGAGGCCTATCGCGCTTGCCGGGTTAAGCAGCATCAGACTTTCTTCAGAAGATTCCTGTTCGATGCTTTAGGACTTTCATTCACTTTCTTTAATATAGGAGTGACCGTTTATTATTGTTTAGAGTAACTTTAATTATACCTTCTTCTTGTTTGCATTAAATCATTCCAGTGATGTAATTAAGCTCTCTATCTTTTTCCTTGTATACCTTATTAACGTAATTGTATGTTGTGATCAGGCTGTATCAGAGATCATCAGCCTGTAGTAGTAGTGCACTTATACCGAGTTATAGGATACCCCATTATCGCAGATTTTACTCTGGAGGGTATAGGAGTTTTTGTGCGCCGGCATTATAAGTTCGAGGGTTGGATCTAGTGTTACCGTTGTGGCTGTGTGCCTTTCTAGTCCAATGATTAAGAGCCCTTGTTCTATACGAGTCCCGGTCGTAACAATGGACATTATATAGAGCATGATGGAATTAAGAGTGTAAATTCTGATTATTCAATTTATATTGAACGAAACCGTACTCTCCATTCATTCATACTAATTTAACATTCATACAAACGATCACGACGAGGAGCAGAAGTTGTGGGCAACTAAACATCCCAAGCAGTCATTATCGAGAATGTTAAATGTATCTTGGTCTTGGAATTCGGCACTTTATTTTAGCCTAATTTGTTATTTGCAAACAAAACAACAAAACAGTGAATATTAACAACAACATCAAATGCGATTGCCTTTAACACTATCTGGTCAGACTTCTTAAAGATTGATATTTTGTTTGATTATTACGGAGGATTTGTGCTTGTTGTTTACCGTTTGCGAGTCCTGCAATATAGTGTTTACCCTTGGTTAACAAAAGCGTTCTCCTAGACTTCCTTCAAACTAAAAAAAAAAAAAAAAAGAAACACTGATTTACAGGCTTTCTATCGCCCGCCCAGAATACAAATGCACCTGAATGCGTTCAAGTGTATTATTGCCAAACTTATAGGGTGAAAAGTCATACAATCTCCAAATTACTGGGGTAAAAGAGAGGCAAAAAAAAAAAAAACATGCCCGGGGCTTAATTTGGGTTAGTATATAGTGCTACTATATTCGCTTGACTATTGCTAATAATATTGCAACCAAGGGGGTATGAATTAAGGGTAGAATTTTACTGTGGGGCATGCATTTGACAGGTACCACCACGTACTTCTTCGAGATTTAATTTGTTTCCACGCATCCATTAACAACTTACATCCTTTTCTTGTCTGAAACTAGTAATAGAAACGATTTAATAATGTTTTTAAAGTAGTTTTAGACGAGAGTAAAGAAGAGTGTTTGGGCCGAAAATCGGGAGTTTACCGCCTCTTCCGATCGTCGGGTTGTTGGCATGACACTCGACGTTAGTTAAGTTTGCTGTTAAGGTTTGCCCCCTGCTGGCAATAGTATATGATGACAATATGTCTAAGGGGAGTGAGGGGGGGGGGCAAAGGCAAAGGTTCCCCTCAACACATCCTACTGTATCCCGCGGCCTAAAATGTAATTGAACCGCCAAATTGGGAAATTAGTTAGATGCACGATGTAGCATCGACGTTACTCTCGCTAACGCAACTTTCCCACCGAGTTATCTTTATATTTAGTCTAATATTATTGATATTAAAGTGTCCCCATTGTTTTGTTAGTGTTTCGTACACCAGCAAAAGGTGTAGCTTTGTGTTGGATGCATGGAGACCGAAAATAAAACTGCATTAAATCCTTGGTGGTACTGTACCTGTCAATTTTTTTTTTTTTTTCTATATTCCAACTTACTTCCTCTCGGGCATAGGCTGAGAGCCTTAACATTCACCACTTTACAATGCACAGTGAAGCCCGTGAGGTCTTGTTCCAGTCTAGGGAGTGAGAGATGTGAAGCACGTAGAGTACAACGAGCACCTGCCATCTTGCCTTCACATGAGGCACAGTGCTCACTCATGGCCCGAAAGACCCCATCTCTGAAGCCACCTCGTTCCCGTGCTTCACTGTCTCACCCCCTACACTCGAACTCTCACACTTACACACACACAACGCCACCTGTTGAGCAGATAACGGCCCTGTAGTAAAATCGCATCGAATTAAGCAATTAAATAACTGTATATAAATTATAGAAGTATATTGGTAGGAATGAAGCAAATATGACTTAAAATATTAACGAAGTTGCAACCTATACAATCATACAGTAGTTAGAATGAAGCCATTTTAGTCTAAATAATAAAAACTATTAATAAGTTAGCGTAACTTTAAGTATAGTGACACCAAAATGCTGAGAATAATGGAAATGAGTAAATTAATCGAAATAATGCAAACAAAGTAGCAAGGATGAAACAAGAGGTCAAGAGTGAAGTAAATAAGTAAAGTCATAATAAAGAAGCTAGTAAGTACAATCTTCAGAATGAAGCACACCACCAAATTATATACGAAGCAAATAAATAGCGATGATAATATAGGCGAACATAAATAAAGTGGTCGGAGTAAGAGCAACAAGCAACCAAGCTCCGTGAAGGCCCATTATGCAGATGAGATGGTGCCACTTACACAAACTGTTGAATACGTCATGGTGCTAACTTTTACTTACAACCTCACACAAGTATCGTGCTTATGTTAAGATGACTCAGCTAGATTGTACCCTTTCTGATGCACCGAACCGTGACTGGAGAATATATACATACATAAATGTAAAGACCGTGCTCCACACTAGGTGAGCTTTCAGTCTTGCGTCTTGGTGGCGTTCTAGGCAGTCTTATTCAGAGCTGCCTCACTTGCCAGGTGTGTAAATTTGAGATCCGAGCATATAATCTGATCATATGTCTTTCTAGGTCCACCCCTTTGGTGCAAATTCTTCCACGTTCCAGGATTAAATTATTTGCACCCAGGTTAGTCCATCCATCTTCTCCTGATGCTCAAACCACCCAATCCGACTTGTACTCCTCTCATTACTGATACTCTTGAAACCTTAGTCTCCTCGTTTCTTTACTAGATATCCTATCTTGCAGTTTGGCCCACACATCCATGTCACCATGTTGATATCTTGACAGGCCACGTTTCTGTAGCATAGGTCATTGTGGTTCTCATACATGAAGAGTACACCTTTCCCTTCAAGGCATTTCCGAAATAGCAAAACTTGTCCACCAGCTCCAGTGAATCATTGTCATAGTTCACACTCTCGACCCGGTCATTCACCACAAGCTCCCTTTTGCATAATATACATGCACATTTCCAGAATAGTTTCTTCTCATGGTGTACACAGAAACGACAGACGCTACACTGAATGATATTCGCATCTATCCCTTTTTCTGCATACTGCACATGGGTACACACCACTGTTTTCTACATTCCCACGCCCTAATCCACTTTGCATAAACTTGGTTTTACTTAGATAAAATACTGGTTCTTCATGTTTGGTCTGCTTTCTATTCCACTCAAATTCCATGTTAAGAAAATAAAGGTAAATTTGTTCCGGCACAACAAAAGGTAATTGAATTTATAACTCATGCCTTTGAAGGCCTTTAAAATTACCTTCCTGAGAGAAGGAACAAAAACACCCATCTGCATTCTCTACTGTGAGTTAGTTTTTTTGTTTATTAACAGGCAATATATTACAAAATGGATTGTGTTGACTATATTAATTTATGATGAATATTTGGTTTAGAGGAGTAAACATATTCATTGTAATTTGAATTTACTTTTTTACGAGCATATACTCATGTAATGTATTACAATTTGTTATCTTATTGTGAGAAGCTAAATACGCTTATCCGTAATAAAACAGCCAACATGAGCTACCAACAAAGGATGAACAACAAATATCCAGATCAATCAAAGTTACCGCTTCTAAAATTTGAGAATAATGCATTAATTAACTACTGTCGTAAACAAAAACAAAAACAAAACACTAGTGAGCTGTATGTGCAAAGGAAATTAATCGGGTGAAATATGCTTCTGTATTTTTCACATCCAGAAAGTTTTGAGCGTTAATGCTAGGATATTTTATTTTCCGCAAGTGTGCATAAACACTAACCATTCAACGGCTGAGTAAAATAGAGTATTGTGGGAAGCGATTTTTACATATCAACAGCATTGCCGGGATTTTGTTTTCTCTGTTGTCTATCGAGTAGGTATTGCATGTGGATGTGTGGGTGTATGCGTGTGTGGGTGTACAGTATATAATATATACAGTATGTGTGTATGTATGGGTGTATTCATGTGGGTGTATTATTTGCGTGTATGTGTGTACTGTGTGTAGTGGGGGGGATAGTAACATCGAGATGATTACTAGAAACATTTATAATACAGCACACAATTGCTATAAGACTCATTATTTCGAAAGGAAAAAGTTTCTCTATGGGAAAGTCCACAAAAGACAAGGACAATAGCCAAGATAGACAACAGAAGGCAGGGCTAGTAGTACGAGCTCCTTGTTTTCCCTTTGGACGCCATCTTGGTGTCTAAATTATCAACACAACGGGGTTTAATTTAATTTTGGATCAGATTTCGAATGTTTATCTAAAGTCCAAACTGCATATCCTGCACCAATATTCTCAATGTTTTATTTTGAGTCTATGATATTTGAGTGTAAAGGAAGAATATATCACCAGAAGAATATATATACCAAGATGGCGGAGGTTGGCAGATCTCTGTTACTATAGGATCTCAATTGGTGACGAGGAATGATCTATTAGTGACTACCCAAGCTCTTCAATCTCGTAGCTCAAGATTATTTTACTGTTTAACATTATCTGATCTGACGTCTTGGGGAATATTATGGTAGTTTGTTTAATTAATATTGAAGATTATGTTTGTTTTTAGTTTGTCTCCTAAGCCAACAAAATTGCCTTCTCAAACTTACTTAAAACTTTAAAAAAAAAGGTACCAATTCAGACCTTCTTGAAGCTAAATGTGTACATTGTTCTATATAAGAATGTTCCGGCTGAAGTACGATATATTTTAAGTTACAGACACGCAATCGCTTGCCAGAAAAATATAATCCTAAATGGGATGAAGCATCGTATTATCGCCAAGCAAATCAGGTGAACCGTGCAAATATGTCCAAACTAATGGAGCGATACAGGGAAGGTCCAAAAATTCCCCTTTTCGTTGTTCATGTATTAAATATTTGTCTAGTATCCTCCCTCGACCTCCATCAAACTTAGAATCAACCCCGGGATCCACCTTCAAGATATATTTGTATATTTTTCGATAGAAAAATGTCCCGGCCAAAGTCCGGTTCCTTCTAAATTACTGGTTCGCTATCGCTCGCCAGGAAAATAATCGACATTTAATTTACACGAAAAGTTTCAATATTGACAAAGGATAGGGGCGAAAGGTCTTAACATTACCAAACTAATGGTGCTAAACATGAGGTTTCAGCAAAACCGATCATGCATTCCCCTTTAATCTGCTTATTCCTCATGCATTTAGTTTTCGCATTTAATATAATTTTAATTCAAATCGCTTAAGCCTGTTTATTGTTTGTTGTTGTTCCCCAAGCTGCCTGGCCGAACAGACCCAAGGCCCCGAGCAAGGCCAAGGCCATAACTGAGCGCCCCCACAGAACCCTCCCCGCCGACCACAATAAAGCCTGGGTGACCGAAGCCACTCCATGGCGGGGAGCTGAGGAGGGTGCGGAAACGCCCGGGAAACCAAAGCCCCACCCAGGGCCCTGTGCCCCTCAGCAATTATGAAGAGAAAGTTGAGGGGCAAGGGAAAAATGTGACGCTTTGGCTTCCAATCTTGGTAGATTGGGAGGTCAATCCACGGAAGAGACGCCGTCACTTGAGATCTAGAAAATATATAAGTAAAAGGAACAGTCAGAGTAAGCTATGGGTATGGCAGAGATTGCTAAGTTCTCACTCTGATAGACCAGCCCATCACCACATGACTAGAACCCAATCCTCTCAGCATCAGCTAGGAAAGGCCCTAGAAAGCCGCCTTTGGCGAGGGGGATAGCTCCCCTATTTCAACCCCTTTCGGGGTTGGGCACCCGCCCAATCTTGGTTTGTTTAGACGATTGTGTGTAGTTTAAGAAATAGTGGTAGAATAAAGGGTTTAGCTAGATAGTTCGAAGACTGTTAATTGCTGGAGGCCCATATTACATAGAATAAAATCGTTTACTAATAGCCATAACAAAATTATACGGACGGCACTGGTACTGAATGTGTTAACTAAAACTGATAATATTTATAACATCGTATTAACACCAATAACCCCCGAATGAAATTAATGAAAGCATGTGATTCTTCCAGGATTCGAGCCTAGGATATCTCATACATAACTTTCACGCTCGAACCATTACACCATCAAGTGAGTTCCATCCAATTATCCTGCGTCTTCCATCTTGCATTCTTCTCTCGCAACCTCTTTTTGCTCGTGCATAAAAATTCACATGCACTGATTTTTCACTTTACATATTTTTGTCCATTCCACAAAATGACACAACGATTTGTCGCCCGGACCCAAACATGTCCTCTCCACTCCTCACACTCTGTCTCTAGTCTTTTAAGGGAACGTTATATTATTATATATTTACATTTATTATGATATATATACTGTATAATTATATATATACATATATATATATATATATATATGTTCTAGTTTGATCACTAGGTTAATCAAGCTTAAAACAAACTTCTCAAAGACTCACCTTCGATATAAATATGTACATTGTTCGGTAGAAAAATGTCTCGGCCTAAGACCGGTTCCTAATAAATTACAGGCTCGCTATCGCTCACCAGGCAAATATAGACACCTAGATGACACGAAAGGTCTTACTGTTGACAAAGAAATGGCCAATAGTCTCAACATGTGAACACTAATGGAGCTAAGCGTGGAGAAGGGGGTTCAGAAAAAAAAAACTTTCCCCTAAAATTTCGTGTTGGTTCACCCTCCTTCTCCACCCTGACAGAATCCATGTTTGTATTTTCATGTCGGCTTTTATACAATTTGTTTATGCGGTTTTATGTCTGATAATTGTATATAGACAGTTAAAAATTAGGCCATTTTTTACATTGCTATTTACGTGTGCAGTGTTTACTGTATATAATTATATTTTTATTAATTTCACCACAACACCAAACACCTCCAATTAAATTAATTAAAGCATAATATTATACAGTATGTGATCCACCGGGATTCGAACCTGTAAACAATGCATACGTAAATAGCAATGGAAAAATTGCCTAATATTTAACTGTCTATATATACAAATATCAGACATAAAACTGCATAAATGTATTGTATTAAAGCTGACATTAAAATACAAACGTGAATTGTGTCAGGGTGGAGAAGGAGGGTGAACCAAAACGAAATTGTAAGCGGAAGTTTGTCTTTAATGCAATTATAGATATTTTATTATGAATTGTATGTTCAGTAATCAGGACTCTAACACACCTTATGAACATGCACATTTTGGTTATTAATCATTGCAACCTGGACTATTGAGTATAAGTCACGCATAAAGGCTGATGAATGCTGCGTTAACAAAAAGTGTCTCCAACAGATTAATTAACACTATTTCCAAAAACAATAAACTCACTAACTTAAACACACGCTACTACAAAGTAATGTACCAATACAAAATTGCTTATTAGGCCAACATCTAAATGGTTGTCAGAAATGCAATTGTTCATAGCCCATATCTTCAGTGCATTACATAATCATGCAACTACATTGGCTTTGCAACGTTAACATTTTAGAAAAGGTAACTTAAATTGATTTTCATATCGATTCATAAAGCTGGAAAGACTTGGAATACTTTACACGAACACATATTTGCATTATTGATAAGTATACTGTATACACATATATCACAATTATATATCACAAAGTTGACACAAAGTATATTAAGATGCATAATGGAGATAAATAGATAAATAGATAGATAGTTAACCCTCTCACGACCATAGGACGCAGAGGTTGCCAGATTAGCAATAAGAAACAGATTACTCTCACTGTTATAACTACCTCTCCAAAATTAGTTTTCTGCCCACAGCTAACTCAAAGACAACTGCAGAGGTTGAAGTAAACAAACTAAAGGTTTATAGATACCCCTGACGGTAACAAAGGATTTAAAGTATCCCTAATAGGCTCAAAAATCGCGTCAGGATGTGAGAGGGTTAAGAGAAAAATATATATTTCAGTATGTGGTAAATAAATTTTGCTAATGGTACGCAAATGATTACAGTACAGCAAATGTGTTTAGAAAATATTACAGTAAAACAAATGTGTTTAGAAAATATTACAGTACAGCAAATGTGTTTAGAAAATATTACAGTACAGCAAATGTGTTTAGAAAATATTACAGTACAGCAAATATGTTTAGAAAATATTACAGTACAGCAAATGTGTTTAGAAAATATTACAGTACAGCAAATGTGTTTAGAAAATATTACAGTACAGCAAATGTGTTTAAAAAATATTACAGTACAGCAAATGTGTTTAAAAAATATTACAGTACAGCAAATGTGTTTAGAAAATATTACAGTACAGCAAATGTGTTTAGAAAATATTACAGTACAGCAAGTGTGTTTAAAAAATATTACAGTACAGCAAATGTGTTTAAAAAATATTACAGTACAGCAAATGTGTTTAAAAAATATTACAGTACAGCAAATGTGTTTAGAAAATATTACAGTACAGCAAATGTGTTTAGAAAATATTACAGTACAGCAAATGTGTTTAGAAAATATTACAGTACAGCAAATGTGTTTAAAAAATATTACAGTACAGCAAATGTGTTTAAAAAATATTACAGTACAGCAAATGTGTTTAGAAAATATTACAGTACAGCAAATGTGTTTAGAAAATATTACAGTACAGCAAATGTGTTTAGAAAATATTACAGTACAGCAAATGTGTTTAGAAAATATTTCAGTACAGCAAGTGTGTTTAGAAAATATTACAGTACAGCAAATGTGTTTAGAAAATATTACAGTACAGCAAATGTGTTTAGAAAATATTACAGTACAGCAAATGTGTTTAGAAAATATTACAGTACAGCAAATGTGTTTAGAAAATATTTCAGTACAGCAAGTGTGTTTAGAAAATATTACAGTACAGCAAATGTGTTTAGAAAATATTACAGTACAGCAAGTGTGTTTAGAAAATATTTCAGTACAGCAAGTGTGTTTAGAAAATATTACAGTACAGCAAATGTGTTTAGAAAATATTACAGTACAGCAAATGTGTTTAGAAAATATTACAGTACAGAAGTGCGACTTCAATATGTTCTAAACACATTGTTTAGAAAATATTGAAGTCGCACTTTTCTTTATATTTTCAGTAATATTTATTACACTTTACACTTTGCTGGGCGTTTATACCGCATAAAGCCGAACTAGTTCATCGCAGCCTTGAATTCACCTCAAGATATCATAGTATCTTGTATTTATTTTGGATATCTACTTGAATATTTAACTGGACTGAATACGATTAAGGGTTTTAAGATGCCAAATAATCATAATGAAAGATACAACATTTCCAATAATAGACTCGATGCTATATTGTTATTTGAAGGGGGTCACCGGCTTTTTTTAGATTTATCTCCTGTTCTGTCTTTCCCTGGCCCATTCGGCCCCATTCAGCCAACTCACGTTTATCCTCATCCAGGTGTCGATTTCTTCATGGCGAGCGTAAGCGAACCAGCATTTTCTATCTGAAAATGTAAAAATTTAGCTTGCTGTCAAAACAAACATTTATATATGCTGGCTCGCTACCGCTCGCCCACTTGGATGGGGATAAACTTCTTTAAACAGTAGGCTGAATAGGGCCGAATGGATACAAGTCAAAGAGAGGGAGAGAAAGAGAAAACAAGCGAGATGGCCTTCCTTAATCGGATATAGTGACTCTGATACATCCCCTTTACATTGCTCGTATGACGTCGGTTTATTTGAGTTATTCCTCCTCTCTGATTTTCAAGAGACTGCTTGTAACTTTAACCCTAGTTGGTTCAAGGAGGTCATTTTTAATCCACTGTTTCACTTCATTAGCTTGGACATCTTAAGACTGTTCATTCCATTACTTTAGCGCTAATAAGACGCTTCACTCCATACCATTAGTTTGGCGATAGTAGGCTACAACTCTTCAACTGTTTCAGTTTTGGATATTTTCAGGGCGATCCTGTAATTTAGAATAAAAGGCCTTTGTACGGGCCATTTCACAATTTGAAAATTTACGAAACTAGCTTAAAAGAGGTTTGGGTGGGCGTTCCTTAGTTTGACGGAAATTAAGGCTATTTTTGTTAACCAAGGAGACCATCTATAACATATTACCAAGGAGACCATCTATAACATATTACCAAGGAGACCATCTATAACATATTACCAAGGAGACCATCTATAACATATTACCAGGGAGACCATCTATAACATATTACCAAGGAGACCATCTATAACATATTACCAAGGAGACCATCTATAACATATAACCAAGGAGACCATCTATAACATATAACCAAGGAGACCATCTATAACATATTACCAAGGAGACCATCTATAACATATTACCAAGGAGACCATCTATAACATATTACCAAGGAGACCATCTATAACATATTACCAAGGAGACCATCTATAACATATTACCAAGGAGACCATCTATAACATATTACCAAGGAGACCATCTATAACATATAACCAAGGAGACCATCTATAACATATTACCAAGGAGACCATCTATAACATATTACCAAGGAGACCATCTATAACATGTCGCTTGAAAATGGCAAAAGCAAGCAAATCCCTTATTAAATAAACAAAACTTCATACTAAGCCACAAGACGTCGGACCAGATAGTGGTAACCAACTTAGTCTCAGTTCAATGCTCAATTAAATAATTTTCTTTCGAGTTTTCCTGAAGCCAAGGAATACTTCAAGCGAAAATGTTATTTCCGGCGGTGTGGTAATACGAGATACGAGATGGTCACTGTCTGGGTGTGATAAACGAATACAATATGAACATATAACTTCAAATAAATGAATATATACATATATATATCTCTATCACACTATCTCTATCTCTCGCTATAGCTCTTTAATATATATACATATATTCACGCTTGTCTGGTACATATTTCCATGATGTTATAGATATATCGAAAGCCAATGTATATACGAATAGTTAATATCCTCTTATATGCATTTGAATTATGTATAAGGGTAGTGAAAGTGTGACAGCAAATTCAGTGTATAATTTAATACATTGCCATTATAATGTCAACCAATGGAAATTAAACTTGAAAGATAAAATAATAATACATCGATTTTTTGTTTCAACCCCTCTGTCTCGTGATATCGCCTTTACATTAGCGCAGCCACCCCGAAAGTGTTTCCGGGCACGACTGAATTTAACCCGTTCAGCGATGGCTTTTGTAATAGATTTCAGCTACATTAGACGATTTTATGAAGATAAGGAAGGGTATATGGTAGCTAAAAGGATTAATTGAGATAGCCTATATCCCTTGAATGAGTTGATGTCCTTTCTAAGCTAAACAAGATCGTCAAATTATAATTTATTAAAAAGGATATCACTGGTATTGAATGGGTTGTCACTGTTTTTTTGTTAACCTAAGGGACAAACTAAAATACATAGCTCAAACATGGTGAAGCGAGCAAAATCATCAATAACAAAACCAAACATCATATTAACCCACAAGAGGTCTGCTCAAATTGTGTTATCCTACTGGCACAGGTTCAGTTGAGGAGCAATTAAGGAGAGACTTTTAGTGGGATCCCTAGACTTCCATTAAGATTAAACAAAAAGCACCTTCATCACCCCCTTTCGAAATAAATGTGTACCTTTTTCGGTAGAAAAATGTAGGCCAAGACAAATTTGACGCCTACATGGCCCGAAAGGTTTTTAAATTGACAATATTATTGCGCGAAGGTATTAAAATGATAACACTAATGGGGATAAATATGTGTGAGAAGGGGATACAGAAACAAATAAGTGGAAATATGTGTGAGAAGGGGATACAGAAACAAATAAGTGGAAATATGTGTGAGAAGGGGATACAGAAACAAATAAGTGGAAATATGTGTGAGAAGGGGATACAGAAACAAATAAGTGGAAATATGTGGGAGAAGGGGATACAGAAACAAATAAGTGGAAATATGTGTGAGAAGGGGATACAGAAACAAATAAGTGGAAATATGTGTGAGAAGGGGATACAGAAACAAATAAGTGGAAATATGTGTGAGAAGGGGATACAGAAACAAATAAGTGGAAATATGTGTGAGAAGGGGATACAGAAACAAATAAGTGGAAATCTCCCCTTTACTTTAGCGGGATACTGAGGCCAAAGTGAAAATGTCATTTCTGCCTGTGTATTGATGGAGACACGAGGTCATCGCTGTCAGGGTATCATAGACTACTACCAATATAACTACTTAAATAGATATATACATAGATAGATCATTATAATGTCTTAAGGGGAGAAAGGCTATTTTTCTGGTCCCCCTTCTTCCTCTTGTTTAGCCCCATTTGTGTTTAGATGTTATGACGTTCGGCCCATTACTTTAGCGACTTTAATACCTTTCACCCCATTTGATTGTCAATTTTAAGACCTTTCGTGCCATTTAGGTGTCGACGTTTTCCTGGTGAGCGATAGCGAGCCTGACATTTTAAGAGGAAGCGGCCTTCGGCCGGGACATTTTCTACCGAAAAATGTACAAAATTATCTTGAAGGGGGGTCTAGGGGGTGTTTCTAAGCTTGATGGAGGTCTAACAAGGAAAATAAGATATATAGGAATAAATGAATTAATAGACCAAAAACAAAAACAAAAAGATCTGTCTCCCCTTAATATCTATTTTGCTCTATTTCATTACCTCTAACTTAATAACGTTTATTGTATTCGTGCTTGCCTGGTACATATTGTATTCGTTTTTGCCTGGTACATATTGTATTCGTGCTTGCCTGGTACATATTGTATTCGTGCTTGCCTGGTACATATTGTATTCGTTTTTGCCTGGTACATATTGTATTCGTGCTTGCCTGGTACATATTGTATTCGTGCTTGCCTGGTACATATTGTATTCGTTTTTGCCTGGTACATATTGTATTCGTGCTTGCCTGGTACATATTGTATTCGTGCTTGCCTGGTACATATTGTATTCGTGCTTGCCTGGTACATATTGTATTCGTGCTTGCCTGGTACATATTGTATTCGTGCTTGCCTGGTACATATTGTATTCGTGCTTGCCTGGTACATATTGTATTCGTGCTTGCCTGGTACATATTGTATTAGTGCTTGCCTGGTACATATTGTATTCGTGCTTGCCTGGTACATATTGTATTCATGCTTGCCTGGTACATATTGTATTCGTGCTTGCCTGGTACATATTGTATTCGTGCTTGCCTGGTACATATTGTATTCGTGCTTGCCTGGTACATATTGTATTCATGCTTGCCTGGTACATATTGTATTCGTGCTTGCCTGGTACATATTGTATTCGTGCTTGCCTGGTACATATTGTATTCGTGCTTGCCTGGTACATATTGTATTCGTGCTTGCCTGGTACATATTGTATTCGTGCTTGCCTGGTACATATTGTATTCGTGCTTGCCTGGTACATATTGTATTCGTGCTTGCCTGGTACATATTGTATTCGTGCTTGCCTGGTACATATTGTATTCGTGCTTGCCTGGTACATATTGTATTCGTGCTTGCCTGGTATATATTGTATTCGTGCTTGCCTGGTACATATTTCTCTGGATCATTTATATACATGGGCTTTCAATAAATAGTTAAAATCCTGATATGTCATATAAATTATATATAAGGGAAGCAAGAGTGGGACAGCATAGTACATAATTTAAAAGGTTAATTAGTATTATACAAACTGAAAATTATGTGAAAGGACAACATTTAGCTTAGCATGTGGCTGTTGATCAGTAATTATGTGAAAGGACAACATTTAGCTTAGCATGTGGCTGTTGATCAGTAATTATGTGAAAGGACAACATTTAGCTTAGCATGTGGCTGTTGATCAGTAATTATGTGAAACGACAACAATTAGCTTAGCATGTGGCTGTTGATCAGTAATTATGTGAAAGGACAACATATAGCTTAGCATGTGGCTGTTGATCAGTAAAGCCGGTATCACACGAGCTCTTATCCCGTAAATTTTTACGGGCAATTATTGTAATATGGCATCTACAAAATGTAAGTGCTATCAAATTTCAGCCACCTAACATAATCTACCTTCAGTCTAGTTTCCGATTCCAGTGTGAAAAAGCCTCAACATATCACGAGAAATAAACGTGCTCATCGAAAATTGCCGAAAAAACGATCGTGTGACACCGGCTTAATTCCCCAGCGGTTCCAAGAGCATATGTTTAACCCCTTCTGTAACGATGAAGGCCTTTTAACTTTATTATGGCTACTATTCGATGATTTTATTCAGTTTCAAAAGAATCTTTAGCAATTTACAGGCTTCGAACTATCTCACTTGACCCTTCGTAAGCTGCACAAAATCCTCTAAATAATGAAGTCACCGGTACAGAATGGGTAAACAGTATCCGGGTCGACGTCTAAATAATGAAGTCACCGGTACAGAATGGGTAAACAGTATCCGGGTCAACGTCTAAATAATGAAGTCACCGGTACAGAATGGGTAAACAGTATCCGGGTCGACGTCTAAATAATGAAGTCACCGGTACAGAATGGGTAAACAGTATCCGGGTCGACGTCTAAATAATGAAGTCACTGGTACAGAATGGGTAAACAGTATCCGGGTCGACGTCTAAATAATGAAGTCACCGGTACAGAATGGGTAAACAGTATCCGGGTCGACGTCTAAATAATGAAGTCACCGGTACAGAATGGGTAAACAGTATCCGGGTCGACGTCTAAATAATGAAGTCACCGGTACAGAATGGGTAAACAGTATCCGGGTCGACGTCTAAATAATGAAGTCACCGGTACAGAATGGGTAAACAGTATCTGGGTCGACGTCTAAATAATGAAGTCACCGGTACAGAATAGGTAAACAGTATCCGGGTCGACGTCTAAATAATGAAGTCACCGGTACAGAATGGGTAAACAGTATCCGGGTCGACGTCTAAATAATGAAGTCACCGGTACAGAATGGGTAAACAGTATCCGGGTCGACGTCTAAATAATGAAGTCACCGGTACAGAATTGGTAAACAGTATCCGGGTCGACGTCTAAATAATGAAGTCACCGGTACAGAATGGGTAAACAGTATCCGGGTCGACGTCTAAATAATGAAGTCACCGGTACAGAATGGGTAAACAGTATCCGGGTCGACGTCTAAATAATGAAGTCACCGGTACAGAATGGGTAAACAGTATCCGGGTCGACGTCTAAATAATGAAGTCACCGGTACAGAATGGGTACACAGTATCCGGGTCGACGTCTAAATAATGAAGTCACCGGTACAGAATGGGTAAACAGTATCCGGGTCGACGACTAAATAATGAAGTCACCGGTACAGAATGGGTAAACAGTATCCGGGTCGACGTCTAAATAATGAAGTCACCGGTACTGAATGGGTAAACAGTATCCCGGTCGACGTCTTCTGGGTTATGAAATTGTGTTTAATTATTATTGAGTTTGTTTTGGTTTTGCCATTTTCGATCACTGTATATTAGTTTTTTCTCCTAGGCTAACAAAAACGCTTGCTCACACTTCCTTCAAACTAAAACATGCCATGCACTCCTACCATTAAGCTAAATTTGTAAACTTATCGATAGAAACATTGTCTGGCCGTAAGACCAATTTCTTCTAAGTTAGAAGCTCGCTATCACTCGCCCAGAATAATACATCAACACCTGAACGGAGTAAACCGTTGTATTGTTGCTTATTATAGGGTGAAGCATCTTACAATCTCTAAAAGTAATTTAGGGAAGGAGAGGAGGTCCCAAAAGCCCCTCTAGCATATAGGGTTAACCCCTTCAGTACCGGTGACTTCCTTTTCATTACACTCTGGCAACTATTAAGTGCTTTCGCTAAGCTTGGGAAGGACATACCGGTATACTAATAAAAAAGCTACAGAGTATCTCAATAATGTTACCTCCCATATAGCCTTCCTAAGCTTCAACAAGTCAGTAGCTGAAATTCAATACAATATACGTCGTTGGTACGGAATTGGCAAGGGAACAGCCCGCCAACTATATTCCCTTCTTACTTTTGGCACTAGTTATCACACTTTCCTCTGATAATACTTTACTCCTCTCTTGCACTCTATGCTATCCATTAATTTCAATATTCTTTATTTGGAGATTCACTATATCAATGAGAATTTAGTCCTGACCACCTCGCTTGGATTGTAAAGTTTGTGAGGTCAGTGTATCTACGTAAATCTTTGCAAATATATTGTCTATCCTCTACCCAGTCTACCTATCCTTCCTCTGTTCTATCCTTGTCTTCCACTCTCGGGTTGGTTTTTGTCTATTATAATGAAGTCCTGAATACCTCGTTTATAAATTATGGTATGTGCGGTCAGTGTAATTGTGTAAGTCTATGTAAATCCCTAAACAAACTGGTCTTTCCATCAGCTTCACTCAGACGTTCATGTTTATGGATTATCAGCGCTAGGTGATTATTGTTCAGGGGAAATGTATAATTATTTGTTTATAATGTATATTTGATTATTATAATTATTTGTATCTTCCTCTCGGCATATTCCATAGTAGCGGGAGCGATTTTTTCCCCACTCCTCTTCAATATAATAATTGGTTTCCTGTGTTCAATGTGTCCCTAATAATGATTACCTTCACTTGCCACAACACTAATAAGAATATTTACCCCGATAGCTGGGGGATATCAGGGAAAAAGCGGGGTTGAAATATGGGGTTAAGGTAGAACAGCTGATACGATCAAAACCTACTGGAAGCTTAGCTGTGATTGGCTGGCCAAACCCGTTTGTCATTGGCAGGCTGGAAGTGACGTAACCGCCATGGATGACGTCACGAACCCACCAACTCGATCGATAAATTATCGCTCCCGGTCCCGTGTTTAAATTTAAGAAATTGTTCCCATAATGAATAATAAATGCTGCAGCCTGATTAGATCCTCCCGTTGTAACCAATTAAAGCTCTTTCCCATAATTATGTTCACACTTCATATCGTTCCCAACTGATGGAGTTGTTGTTGTTGTTGTTGTTCCCCAGGCTGCCTGGCCGAACAGCCCCAAGGTCCCGAGCAAGGCCAAGGCCATAGAGCGCCCCCACAAAACCTCCCTGCTTACCACTAACAAAACCCAGGTGACCAAAGCCACTCTAAGGCAGGGAGCTGAGGAGGGCGCGGAAACGCCCGAGAAATCAAAGCCCCACCCAAGGCCCTGTGCCCCTCAGCAATTATGAAGGGAAAGTTGAGGGGCAAGGGAAAAATGTGACGCTTTGGCTCCCAATCTGCCAACTTTTAGGTTGGCAGTAGGGAGGTCGATCCACGGAAAAGACGCCGTCACTTGAGATCTAGAAGATATATAAGTAAAAGGAACAGTCAGAGTAAGCTATGGGTATGGCAGAGATCGCTCAGCTCTCACTCTGATAGACCAGCCCATCACCACATGACTAGAACCCAATCCTCTCAGCATCAGCTAGGAAAGGCCCTAGAAAGCCGCCTTTGGCGGGGGGATAGCTCCCCTACTTCAACTCCTTTCGGAGTTGGGCACCCGCCAACTGATGGAGTTTAATAGCCTACTGTTGAAGGTGGTGAAAGTAAACAACACTAAACACAGGAAACCAATTATACTATTGAAGGGGAGTGTGAAAAACATCGGTCCCGCTAACATATTCATGCTGTCAAGGCAGTGATAACGTAACTACGGGTGCTGACCTATCCGATATAATACGTGTACCTAGTACCCAGTAGGCTACATGGGATACAAGACTACCCTATACCTACCAGCTAGTATGGGTTCCTAGTACCCAGTGCGTAGGATACAAGACGAACCTGTACCTACTAGAGCATGTTCCTAGTAACACCAAATTGGCATTAACCTAACCAAACAACCTAACCTAACTTAACCTAACTTAACCTAGTGTCCTTAATGGGGGCTGCCGCCCCCACACCTCCGCTGTTAGCACGTAGCACGTAGCTAGTGCAGACTCCTATTAACACCAAATTGTTATTAACCTAACCAAACAACCTAACCTAACTTTACCTAGAGTCCTTATTGGGGGCTGCCGCCCCGACACCCCCGCTGTTAGCACATAACACGTAGCTAATACAGGCTCCTAGTAACACCAATGTGCCATTAACCAAACGACCTAACCTAACTTAACCTAGTGTCCTTAGTGGGGGCTGCCGCTCCCACACACCCACTGTTAGCACGTAGCTAGTGTAGGCTCCTAGTAACACCAAATTGTCATTAACCTAACCAAACAACCTAACCTAACTTAACCTAGTGTCCTTAGTGGGGGCCTCCGCCCCCACCCCCCCGCTGTTAACACATAGACATCAGACTAACCTAGGAAGTTTCCTGATCAGCAAATATAATTCAGACTAACCTTGGAGGCTTCATGGTCAGCAGATATAATTCAGACTAACCTCGGACTATCGACGGTTGAAGTTCTGTTAATAATACCGTGTAAAAGATCTTCTAGTGCCCTCAAACATCAAAAGAACTTCACTGATCAGAGGGCAACCCTTCCTCAATTCCCTTATGGCCGAAACTGCGATTTCAGACGAAAATCTAATTAATGACGTCACTCATCACACGCAGTTTCGCAACAACCAATAAGATGTCAAACATTGGTGTGACGTCACCGTTGCCACACGCAGTTCATTGACTAATATAATATCAGCTTACAACACAACATTCGGCTCGCCTGGCTCTTGTGTTGTTTCTCGTAGTCTACGGACTGTTTACGCGGTGATTGTGGTTTATACTCAATTTAGTAAGTTATTGTAGGATTATATAAATTTCGTACCTGAACTTTAAAAATCATTAACTCCATAGAAGCTATAAAAACAAAATTATTTGAGTAATTATTGCCGGTATTTTATATATCATGAAAAAACATCGCTCCCGCTACTATCGGGTATACCTTCCTCTCTAGACCTCCACCAAGCTTAACAAATACCCCCGAGACCCTCCTTCGAGATAAATTTGTGCATTTTGCCGGTTCCTCCTAAATTGTAAACTTGCTATCGCTCACCATAAATATGTCGACATTTATCTGGCACGAAAGGTCTTTTAATTGACAACGAAATGGGACGAAATTAATCAACATCGCCAAACTAACGGGGCCAAGGTCTTTAAATCTTAAAACTAAAATTCTCCCCTTCAAGTAATGGTAAATCAGCATTACAGGCACTGTACAATTACTTACTATTATCACCTATTTTACTTACTTTTAATTTAACCCCTCAAACACGATGACGCCTTTTCATCTTTGATTGTAGCTAAAAGTACACAATGTTTTGCAGTTTAATAAGGACCTGTGTTATTTAGAAGGTTTACTGAAATAATATACTCCTTTGAGTGCTAGTTATTATAAGCTAAAGGAAAGTGTCTAATGATATACATACAACATTTTAAGACTGAGTGCTCCACACATACGTTCAGTTTCAGTCTCTTGTCCTAATGGCAGCGTTCCAGGCAACCCTGTTAAGGGCTACTTCACTTGTCCAGTTTTTGGATTTGAGATCGGCACGTATAGTCCGATCCCAGGTCTTCCTCGGTCCACCCCTTGGTGCAGCTCCATCCACAATCACAAACTTGCATTTTTTCACCCAATTGTGTTCATCCATTCTCTCCACATGTCCATACTATCCCCGTCTACTTGTACGCATCACCTCGCTAATACTCTTTATACCTAAACGTCTCCTCAGCTCAACATTTGTTATTCTATCCTGTAACCATCCATCTCACCATTTTCATCTCATTACGTTCCTTTCTGTTGACATCCTCTACTTTAACGGCCCATGTTTCTGAGACATACATCATTGCACTTCTAACACATGAGGCAATGTTGAGGCATACACCTTTCCCTTCAGGGGGAGAGGCATTCTTTTCATGGTCAGGATTGGCATCAGTTCTCTGAACTTCCCCCAGCCACATCTAATTCAGCTTAAGAATGTAAACTGAGAAACCGGTCTGGGAGTAACAATATCGAGTAACCTATAACCGAGTCAACAATGTTCAGAAGTTGTTAAGAAGGCAAACAAAATAATTGGATTTATAGGCAGGTTATTTGAGAATAAATCCAAAGACATTATCCCAACCTTTTACAATTTCTTAGTCCGCCCTCTTCTGGACTACTTCGTTCAATCCTGGTGCCCTTATTACCAAAAAGATATAGACAAGCTAGAACGAGTTCAACGTAGAGTTACCAAAATGATACCTAGCCTAATGAACAAACCATATGAGGAGCGTCATAGAGAATTAAATCTATTTCCTTTAACCCAGCGCAGATTAAGAGGCGACGCAATGTTGCATCTCTCTCGCTATTCTATCGCTACTATAATAATCAGTGTTCCTCAGAGCTTTCCCAGTGTATACCACCTCCTTTACGTAGGGCACGTGGTACCCGTCTTGCAACTCAATCCCAGCCCTACTCTGTGCAACTTTCCAACCCAAGAGTGAAACTTTACTCTCAAACTTTCTTCTACTCAACAGCTGAGCTCTGGAACTCTCTCCCAGAATCAGTCTTTCCCTCCTCCTATGACTTAAATTGCTTCAAACTCCGTGTGTCCAGGCATTTTGGCTCGAAGATCCCTTGATTTTGGCCCTGTCACTCTTTCAACTATGGGGGAGGCACTCGCTATAGGCAGTTCTGCCTTTTGCCTCCCTCAATCACATAGAGAAAAAAAAAAAATCAAAATCATCAAAGGCATCAAAGGCATCGACAATATGAACTGTAGTAAGTACTTCACTATCGACCAATCTAATTACACGCGGGGAAACGGTTGCAAAATTATTGGTAAATCTTTTAACTCACACGAAGCTAAGAATTTCTTCTTCAATCGAGTTGTCAACTTATGGAATGGGCTTCCCCGAGATGTCATAGACTGCAGCACCATTGATTCATTTAAACTCCGATTAGACAAATATCTCGCATCAAACCAGCGATTGACTGCGTTTTTAAATTAATAACTTTTTTTTATCCTCCCCTCAGACCCATCTGTCCCCTACTAGGTTCCTAATCCTGCCACGGCCATTAGTTCCAGGGCAGTAGTTCCCTTTCCAATGTTCCCTTACCCACTCTAAACCACTGTTTGGACACTTGATCCTCAGTGTTTTGGAGGACAAGCAGCCTAAAAGGGTCGCTAGATCTGTTGTTGCTTGATTTCCTTTGTACTCCTTTGACAGTGGCAGCCTCGGCCCCACCACCGGCAGAGATGGTATCTCCTAGGTAACAAAACTTGTTCACCAGCTCCAATGACTCATTTCCAAAATTCACAGCCACAGGATCATCACTTAACACAAGCTCTCGCCTTTGCACACTACGCACTCAAATTTCTCTATCTCTGACTTATCCTTCGGCAGGGGTCCCTTTATTCTACTACAGAGCTTACTCCAATAGTGCACCCAGCTTCGACAGATGCTACATTGAATCGCGTTAACGCCCACACCCTTTCCACACACTTCACATGGGTATGCACCGCTCTTTTCCACATTGCCTCGTCTCAATCTACAATGCATATCCTTGGTTTTGTTAATATTGACTCTTAAACCCTTGCTCGCCATGCCCTCTCCAAAACATGGTGCACATTTTGTCACGGTCCTAAAGAGGTTAATCATCCCCTTCCTTTATCTTTTTATGATGAAAGCAGAAGTAATGATGATCGTAATGCCCACTACATTAAGGGGAGGTTTTTAGTTTGCACCCTAGACCTCCATCAAGCTAAATATTACACCCCCTAGACCCCCTTTCAAGATAAATGTGTATATTTTTCGTTAGAAAAATGTCATGGCCAAAGGCCGATTACTCTTAAATTACAGGATCGCCAACGCTCGCCAGGAATACATTGACACCTAATTGGCACGAAAGGTCTTACAATTGACAAATAGGGGGAAAGTTCGTAAAACCGCCAGTCTAATGGGGCAAACGTCTTAAAATATCCAAAGCAATGGGGCTAAACATAAAGGAGAAAGAGGTCCAGAAAACATCCTTTAAGTGGAAATCTCCCATTAATACATTGTAATTATAATGTCTGCCAGTGCAAATGATACCTGAGAATTTCAAGAAATAAATAGTATTCGTGGGCAAATATATGAAACCCCCAGCTCCCATGATATATGAAACCCCCAGCTCCCATGATATATGAAACCCCCAGCTCCCATGATATATGAAACCCCCAGCTCCCATGATATATGAAACCCCCCAGCTCCCATGATATATGAAACTCCCAGCTCCTATGATATATGAAACCCCCAGCTCCCATGATATATGAAACCCCCAGCTCCCATGATATATGAAACCCCCAGCTCCCATGATATATGAAACCCCCAGCTCCCATGATATATGAAACCCCCAGCTCCCATGATATATGAAACCCCCAGCTCCCATGATATATGAAACCCCCAGCTCCCATGATATATGAAACCCCCAGCTCCCATGATATATGAAACCCCCCAGCTCCCATGATATATGAAACCCCCCAGCTCCCATGATATATGAAACCCCCAGCTCCCATGATATATGAAACCCCCAGCTCCCATGATATATGAAACCCCCAGCTCCCATGATATATGAAACCCCCAGCTCCCATGATATATGAAACCCCCAGCTCCCATGATATATGAAACCCCCAGCTCCCATGATATATGAAACCCCCAGCTCCCATGATATATGAAACCCCCAGCTCCCATGATATATGAAACCCCCAGCTCCCATGATATATGAAACCCCCAGCTCCCATGATATATGAAACCCCCAGCTCCCATGATATATGAAACCCCCAGCTCCCATGATATATGAAACCCCCAGCTCCCATGATATATGAAACCCCCAGCTCCCATGATATATGAAACCCCCAGCTCCCATGATATATGAAACCCCCAGCTCCCATGATATATGAAACTCCCAGCTCCCATGATATATGAAACCCCCAGCTCCCATGATATATGAAACCCCCAGCTCCCATGATATATGAAACCCCCAGCTCCCATGATATATGAAACCCCCAGCTCCCATGATATATGAAACCCCCAGCTCCCATGATATATGAAACCCCCAGCTCCCATGATATATGAAACCCCCAGCTCCCATGATATATGAAACCCTCAGCTCCCATGATATATGAAACCCCCAGCTCCCATGATATATGAAACCCCCAGCTCCCATGATATATGAAACCCCCAGCTCCCATGATATCGCCTTCACATTAGCACAGTTATCCCGAAAGTTATGCCGTCGACGACTCTATTTAACACGATCTTGTTGGCTAGTATGTTATATTCTTTATAATGATTCAGGACTTTCCTTGCTTTTTCCCTTTTCCAGAAATGTATTATAGTTTGTCCCCTAGGCTAATAAAAACGCATTTTCCTAGACTGCCTAGACTGCTTTAAATAAAAATAATAATAATATATTAGTAAAATAAATAAATAAGAATAATTTGAAAAGTAAACCCACCCATATCCCTTTAAAGCTGAATTAGTATTTATTTATTTTTCTATTTTTTATAGAAAAAAAATATCCCGCCCAAATACAATTTTTGTACAGGCTCATTATCGCTTGCCCAGATATAATAAATAATACCTGAATAGTATGAATCGCCTTATTGCTCTATCTATCTATCTATTGCCCGACGCCGTGATCTCCGAAGGGGTGGCCACGAACGAACAGCCTCCATGCACCTCTGTCCCCAGTCAGTCGACGCTTCTCCCACCAACCAGCACCGCCTTCGTTCATATACTTCCTCACTCCATCCTTCCACTTCTCCTTCGGTCTACCTCTCCCTCTCTGTCCCTCCACCTCACTCTCGTACACCCTCTTAGTCATTCTCTCGCTTTCCATAAGTTCCATATGGCCGAACCATCTCAAGTTGTTCCTTTTCACACTTTCCAGCACATCTACCTCCACACCACACCTCCTTCTTACTTCTTCATTAGCCTGTCTATCCCTCCATGTAACTCCGCACACACTTCTTAAGTAATTCATTTCCACTGCTCTCACTCTTGGTCGGAGTCTCTCAACCATCGTCCATGCTTCACTTCCGTAAGTCAGTGTCGGGATTACCACACTGTCATGCAAGGACTTCTTCACTTCCATACTGACCACCCTATTTCTTGTTACTGCTTTCACCGTTCCTACAACCCTCTTTCCCTGTTGTACCCTCTCCCGAACTTCTTCATCCATAGTCCCATCTTTACTCAACACACTGCCCAGATACTTAAAAGAGCTGACGATCTCCATAGTCTGACCGTTCAGCTTCACCTCACACTCTGTGACTTCACCCCTTTCGAAGACCATAACCTTGCTCTTCCCCGCATTTACCTTCAAATTCCGTTTTTCGCACACTGTTCCAAACTAATTTACCAGACCCTGCAACTCCCATTCATTATCACTCATCAGAACTGTATCATCCGCAAACAGCAGTATAGGTAGGTTCCACTCATTTCCCTCCCTTTTCAGCGATACACCAACATCCACTGCTCTTGATAGTATTTCTTTCCTGACTCCATCCATATATACAGTAAACAACCACGGGGACATCACACACCCCTGTTTCAAACCAACATTCAGGTCGCCTTATTGTTAATTAGAATAATTCTTAGCACAAATAACCCCTCAAATGAGATTAATGAAACTAGTGAAAGCATGAAATCTTCCCAGGATTCGACCACAGGATACGAAATACAGAACTTTCACGTTCTAATATCATTATCACCAAACTAATTGGATGAAGCATCTCAAATTACCAAAACTAATGGAGCGAAACAGGGGAGGTCTAAAAAATACCTTTTCAAAAATTATCTGAAAAAAACTCTCCCGTGCTATCGCCATTACGTTAGTGCATTCACCCCGAAAGTGCTTCTGGGGAAGATTCAATTTAATACCAAAGGAACATTTGATCTGATTCTCACCCCGGAATTCAGTGGCAACTACCTTTGATGATACTACACCCGATATGTGAAAATATAGCCGGCGTTATGTGTCGGAGCCTTGCATTCGCTATCCGTTATCGTATCATGTTGATTGATTGTGGTGTTTATTTAGTAGACTGTACACGATTAGGAGATCGAAGATACAAAAATAGTCAAAATGAAAGTGAAAAATCTCAGATAGTTGACTTGATTTAAGCTAGCTTTTGATACTATGGCTCCAATACATCTTCCGTTACTGTGTTCGTGTGACATTGGATCAAGTCAATGTCAGAATGATTAAGGTATTGAGCGATTATGCCGTAAATATCTTTAGTGGGCAATGCCCAGCGAATGGTTGAATTATACGCTAGGGCATAAATAATGGCTCTCTCCGATTCCTTGAAATTCTTATGTTGTGTGTGTGTATGTGTGTGTGTGTTTTGTTTTGTTGTGTTTTGTTTTGTTTTTGGTGGGGGGGGGGGGGGGAGACCCCTACCCCTTCCCCCTCATGTTTAGCCCCTTTGTTTTTTTGAGAATATAAGATATTCGCTCCATTAGCTTGGCGATTATAAGACTTTACGTGTCATTTAGGTATTGCTTTTTTCCTGAAATGCGATATCGAGCCTTTAGGATGATTAGAAAAATGTGCACATTTATATCGACTGGGGGTCTTGGCGGTATTCTTAAGCTTGCTGGAGGTCTATGGAAAAAAAATACTTATAAGAAACTCAGAAAATCCATGCATTTGGTAAATATTTAATTAAATTATATGATTCAGTACGGGATAGCTTAAATAGCTTAAGGCCACGATCTATGACTCAGAGTGTATATCATAGTTAAACAATGAAGACGGACATGTCATTGAAATATAACTGGAATTCGAATACGAAGTTGTCCAGTATAACTATCTATAATAATAGAACCTTACGCAATCGAGACAAAACATGTGTTAAGCATATAAACATACATTGGACGCGTTTCATTTATTCCGACTATTAGTAGACGATTATATTCAATTATGGAAAGAAATGTGAGATTTAGAGAGTTAATGAAATAAATTAAATATATTTGATATTCTAGAGGTCCTTCGAACCCTGAATAAAATAGTCTAACTTTAGCCAACATTGTGTGAAAAGGTGTCTCCGAAGAAAGGGAGGGTTTAATAAAGCATTGCTATTGTCTCAAATCTAAACTATGTGATTGGTTGGATGTGCTTCAAGTACTGATAATAAATATGGAGGTAGTGGTGTGTGTGTGTGTGTGTGTGTGTGTGTGTGTGTGTGTGTGTGTGTGTGTGTGTGTGTAGTTTGGACATTGCAAGAAGTTTCACATCCTTAAGTTTAGCGATAAAGGTCTGCACCCCCTGCTAATATAAATTTATTTGTTTCTGGGCGAATGATAGCCAGCTTGTAACTTAAAAGAGAACGGGCTTCGACGGGGACATTATTCTATCAACAAATATACAACTTTAACTTGATGGGGGTTTGGGTGGGTATCTTATTAGTGTAAAGGAGGTCTGGGAAGGCGTTTCTATTAGAGTAGTGGACAAAATCACATACATTACTCGAAAATGACAGACCAAAAGCAAAGTCCTCACAAATAATTAACACAATAAAATAACCAAGAGGGGCCAGATAATATTAAGGGGGGATGGGCGTATATATATATCCATCCTTGTTCATATATATATTCTTATATATATATATATTATTGTTTCCTCCCTAGACCTCCATCAAGCTTAAAGCCCCCCCCCCCCCCCCCCCCCACACACACACACACAAAACCCTCTTTCAAGACAAATTTGTACATTTTTCGATAGAAAAATTTCCCGGCCGAAGGCCGGTTCCTGTTAGACTACAGGCTCACTATCGCTCGCCAGGAAATCATCGACACCTAAATGACACGAAAAGTCGTAATATTGACAACATGGGGTGAAAGGTTTCAAGATCGCCAAACTAATGTGCCGACCGTCATAACCTCGAAAATCTATTGGGACTAAGCATGAGGAAGAAGGGGGACCAGAAACACGACCTGTCTCCCCTTAACAGCAGGACACTTGCATGTGGTCAATTACCTTCGTTCATGGGATTTCTGTCTGAGGCACAGTGTTTCCCTTTATGGTTCGTAGGCTCGTAATGCATTCAATGGGGTAGGAGTGTTTATCGATTATTTTTCTTCCTCGTGCTTAGCCCCAGTAGTTTTTAAACTTAATGACATTCGCCCCATTAGTTAGGTGATGTTAAGACCGTTCGTCCCATGTCATTGTAAATTTGATTTTTTGTTTTGCGCCATTTAGGTGTCGATCTTTTCCTGGCGAACGATAGCAAGCCTGCAGTTTACGATGAAACGGCCTTTGGCTGGGTAATTTTTATGTCGAAAGATGTACAAATGTATCTAGGGGGGGTTTTGGAGGTATTTTGTTATGCTTAATGGAGGTCTAGGGAGCAAACAAGAAGCAGAGGAAGAAGTTAAAGAAGAAAAATAAGGCATATAGATCCCTTAAATGGAGGTTTTCAGTTTGTTCCTAGACCTACATCAAGCTAAACCAAAAAAACCCAAGACCCACCTTCAAGATAAATTAATACATTTTTCGATAGAACAATGTCCCGGCCGAAGGCCGACTCCTGTTAAATTACAGGCTCGCCAGGACAAAAACGAGACCTAAATGACACTGAAAGTCTAAATATTGACAAATAAATGTAGTGAAAGGTCTTAATATCGCCAAACTAATGAGCCGAACGTCATAACAGCTGAACACTATTGCGGCTCAGAAAAAAACGACCCATCTCCCCCTAAGACTGCATTCATTCTTCCTTTGCTTCATCTCCCACCTTTGCCACACACCAAAGATGATTGGACCATATTATTGCCACAGGCCGTTGACTTAGTGTTACCATTGATGCCTGTAGTTACCCCCTCGTCCCGTAACTTGTCGAGCTCCCGGGGTTTTAATGGGGAAGAAGTAAGCTGGATGCGAAATGTGTTATTCAGGGAGATATGACGCTTGCATATACGTTAGACCTATCATTTACATTATCTTCACACACACACACACACACACACACACACACACACACACATTTACTTACTTACTTAGTTATTTACTTAACTGCTTTACTTACTTTCTAGCATACTTAAAGTCAACAAAATATAGTATGTATTTCAATTATTAGTGGCATCTTTTTCATTCCAGAATGCAATCTACAAAGTACAAAGGAGTACAAAGGAAATCAAGCAACACCAGGTCTAGTGACCCTTCTAGGCTGCTTGTCCTCCAAAACACTGAAGATCAAGTGTCCAAACAGTGGTTTAGAGTGGGTAAGGAACATTGGAAACGGAAATACTGCCCTGGAAATAATGTCCGTGGCAGGATTAGGAAGTTAGTAAGGGACAGAAGGATTAGTAACTGAGGGGGGGGATAAAATAAAGTTATTCATTCTCAAATGCAGTCAGTCGCGGGTTTGATGCGAGATATTTGTCTAGGCGGAGTTTAAATGAATCAACGGTGCTGCAGTCTATAACGTCTCGGGGAAGCCCATTTTACAAGTTGACAACTCGATTGAAGAAGAAATTCTTAGATTCGTGTGAGTTAAAAGATTTACCAATAATTTTGCAACCGTTTCCCCGCGTGTAATTAGATTGGTCGATAGTGAACTACTTACTACAGTTAATATTGTCGATGCCTTTGATGATTTTGAACACTTGAATTACGTCACCTCTTAATCTGCGCTGGGTTAAAGGAAATAGATTGAATTCTCTAAGTTGCTCCTCGTATGGTTTGTTCTTTAGGCTAGGTATCATTTTGGTAACTCTGCGTTGAACTCGTTCTAGCTTGTCTATATCATTTTGGTAATAAGGGCACCAGGATTGAACGCAGAATTCCAGAAGAGGGCGGACTAAGGAATTGTAAAGGGTTAGGATAACGTCTTTGGATTTATGCTCAAATGACCTGCCTATTGAGCCATTTATTTTGTTTGCCTTCTTAACAACTTCTGAACATTGTTGAGTCTGTTTTAGGTTACTCGATATTGTTACTCCCAGATCGGTTTCTCTGTCTGTTAACATTCTTAAGCTAAATGCCATTCATCGAATAGTTTGCTTTCCCATTTTGGTATCCGATATGTAGTACTTTACATTTATCCGCATTGAAACTCATTTGCCAAATTTGGGCCCAACATGACAACTTATCTAGATTGTGTTGCATATTGTCAACTTGTTCTTTTGAGAGTACGTTATTTGCAATTTTTGTATCGTCAGCAAATTTTGAGATTGTACAGGTGAGACCCTCATCTATGTCGTTGATGTAAATTACAAAGATAATTGGTCCTAGTACCGATCCCTGGGGTACCCCGTTACTTACATTGGTCCATTTAGATGCCTTACCGTTTATGACTACTCTTTGCTCTCTGTCGCTGAGCCAATTTTCTATCCATTTCAACACACTGTTTTGTATTCCATGAGCTTTTAGTTTTAGCAGTAAATGTTTGTGAGGAACTTTGTCAAAGGCCTTTTGAAAATCAAGGTATATAATATCTACAGCTTTACTCTCATCGTAGAGGTTGAGGATATCGTGGAAGAAGTCTAAGAGGTTTGTTAAACAGGAACGTTTTTTTACGAAAGCCGTGTTGAGTATCTTTATGTATGTTATTTTCCTCTAAGTGATTTACGAGTCTGTCTCTTATGAGTGTTTCTAGCATTTTACATACAACTGAGCTTAAGCTAATTGGACGATAGTTACTGGGTAGGGATTTGCTGCCTTTTTTGAATATCGGTGTTACTTTGGCTAGCTTCCACTGATCAGGCATAGTTCCAGACTGCAAGGATTTATTGAATAGCAATGTCAGTGGTTTGGAGAGCTCATCCTTAGCTTCCTTTAGAAATCTAGGTGAGATTGTATCAGGTGCAGGCGTTTTAGTTACCTTGAGTTTATATAAACAATTCAATACTTCTCTCTCTGTAACGGTGATATTCCTTAGAACATCTGAATTATCAATCTGAATCGGCGATGGTGTAGGGATATCACTGAGGTCTTCTGTTGTAAAAACTGATGCAAAGAAGGTATTGAGGGCATTACTCATTTGTACTTCGTCTTTGGTGTATTCTCCATTTTCATCGACTAATGGTCCAACAGTTGAAGTAACTACATTTTTCTTTCTGATATAACTATAGAATTTTTTCGGGTTCGTTTTTCTTCGAATCGCAACATGTAACTCCAGGGTCTTTTTACTTTGCTAAATTAACTTTTTGTCTTTGCGTCGTAGCTCTACAAATTTCACCCGTTCTTCGTCATTTTGTGAGGATTTTAATCCATCATTAGCAAACTTTTTAGCAAGCAGACATTTTGAAATATCTTTATTCCACCATTTGGGCTTATTATTATGGCCTGTACGCCGTATTTTCGATGGTATGCAGTCATGCACTGATTTTAGGTAAGAGGTTTCGAATAATTCCTAAGATGTATTTATGTCGTTATTGTTTATTAAAAAGCTCCAGTCAGCTTCTTTAAACATAGCTCTAAGTTTATGAAAGTTTGCTTTCTTGAAATTAGGGACTTTTTCGATGCTGCTATTTGGTTCGTTACTAGTAAACTTTAAAGTGAAAGTTATCGTACGATGGTCACTGTTACTGAATTCATCACCTACATTCAAATTCTCTATTAATTCTTCTTTTGTTGCAAGTACAAGGTCAAGAACGTTATTACCACGGGTCGGCGATAGAACAAATTGATTGGGCGAACTCTCTTGCAAGTTCGCATACAAGTCATGTCCAGAGTGTGAAGTAAGAGTATCAATCCACTTGGTCACAGGTAAATTAAAGTCGCCAAAAAGTTACGGTATCTTGTGAGTTACTTACATCTGCAATTTGTTCGTAAATTTCTCGGTCAGTTTGCACTGATTGAGCTGGAGGTCTGTATATTAATGCAAGTATTATTTTTGTACCTTTATTATTCTTTATTAGCACAAAAGATGTGTCGACGTTCACAATTTCAGGTTTTGACATGAGGGTTTTTTTTTTTTTAAAAAGACCTCCGTCTACGTATTGTGAAAAACCTGTTATCCTCCGGCAAATTGTGGGGTTGAGTGAGTGAAGGGGGGGGGACAGTGAATGAAGGTTGGGTTAAGACTTTCTTTGATATAAAGTAACACGCCACCTCCATTTCTATTTATTCGGCTTTTCTCAAACATTACATAACCGGGAAGTGAATACTCTGCTAAAAAGTCTCTATCTTCTGAATTGAGCCAAGATTCTGTTATGCCAATCACATCATAATTTTCTGTGAACACTAGTTCCTCTAAATCTGAAAATTTATTGCGTATGCTACGAGCGTTTGCATAGAAAACCTTTAAATTTGTTATTTTAGAACTCACGGAATGCTCTTCAATAAAATGTTTGATTCTGGTCAGATCTACATTTATGTTCATGGCTGTCCTCGGTCCTCGCTGTCTTCGTTCCTCATCACTGGCGGTCCTCGGTTGCCTCTGTTGTTTGCTTGGCGTTGGATGATTTATGTCACTGCTGCTTCTTCTCGAATGGCGTTTTTTGATCCATGGCTACGGACTGCTTCGTGTAGGAGACGACCCATGCGTGCTGAACCCACAGGGTTTAAATGAGTGCCATCCTTGCGGAACAGAGTAGGCTGGTTATAGAAATAATCCCAGAGGTTGATGAATTCAACTTCTTCCTTCAGACACAAATATTTTAGTCTGCTGTTTGTGCTGAAGGCCTTGTCGTAGAATTTGTCAGATGCGTCGATCTTGGGAAGAATGCTAGTGATGATGATATTCCTTGACTTGTTTTTGTAGTGCTGGATCATCTTGCAATATTTGTCCATCAACCCTTTGGATCTGGTGCTCATGACGTCATTTGAAGCAGCATGGATGACAAAAAGGGTATTTTCGTTTGCATCCTTTGTGGTATCTTCAAAGGCATCCACAATGTCGTCCAGTCCAGCTCCTGGGATGCAAAATCTCTTTCGTTGATTTGGGACTCTGTCGCAGAACTCTGTCTTCGTAGGATGGAATCCCCAACGAGCCTGGTCTCTTCTGGTTCGTCTTCCATCTCTACCAAGATCTCAAATATGTTTGATATTGTGACTGGTAGATGAGACCTTTTCTGCGTTGCCGTGCACCGTTCCTCACTGGTGTAAATCCGAAAACCTGTGGTGGCGAGACTCTGCGTACAGGTCGGGGAGAGGAGTGGTTAGAACGGGGGCGAGGGGTTGGTACCGTTCGTGTTAGCAGGCTTCTTGCACGAGGAGTTGGGGAGAGACTAAGGTGAACAGGGCGGCTGTCCTGGTTTGATGTCGGCTCAGGTTCATCGGAAGCATCTGCTGCAGTGGCTACTGCAGGTGTTGGATTGTTGGCAGATGACGTTGGGGCAGTGGTGGCAGCTGGAGTTGAAACAATTGGAGTTAGTGATACTCCAACGTTGAGTGTTACAAACTGTTAGAGTGATTCAAGCTTCCTGGTGAGGGCGTTGATCTTGTTGCGGGCTTCATCCAATTTCGCTGTCAAATCCTCTCGTTGCTGGCAGAGTCGGCAGACTTGTAGATCGGCAGGAGCAAACATGGAAGCACCAAACCTACCGGCGCAGTTTGTACAGGCACGAGGCATGGTGACGGTCACTCTCTTCGGATCATTTCACTCGCTTTAAAAAACACTTCACTCACTTTAAAAACACTTCACTCACTTCAGGTCGCTTCACTTACTTAAATAGGCTTAACCGCAAACAAAAATGTTTAAATACGCAGAAATAGGTTATCAGCAGTGATAGCCTAACCGAAAATTATAAAACGAAATTAAAGAAGCAGTGATAGCCCAACCGAAAACAATATAGTTTTTATTTAAACAGAAATAGGCCACCAGGGGTGATCTGCTCAGCATCCAAACATGTTAGAGTACATATCAGTTATATTTCAAGCAAGTACAAGTTATGATTGAGGAGTGGAGTATAGTCGGCCAAATAAGTCTCTGCACCATGTATATGCTGATAGATAATTGGTATCGGCAATGTCTAAACTTGATTTACTGATTTTGAGTGAAATATACAAACATGTTCCTACACTTACCCTCCCAATTCAACATCTGAAAGACATTAATACAGCACAGAACGAGGCAAACCTAATCACAGCTGATACATGATTTATTAGCGATACTGTACATTGTTATAATATGAAGATGGCGTTACACAAGTAAGTTTATTGAAGCTTGTCCTGGGGGTAAGGGATTAGAATGCCTTCTGATGTCGTACGAGGCAACTAAAGAGGTTGGGTCGGTGGGCTTGTGACCCCCACCCGTGAAAAATAATGAAGCAACGAAAAACGAACGATCAGCCTCGGATGCGGACGGACCCTGTGTTGATGAACCCAGACCGACTATGGACAATCGTACGGACAATCTTAAAATAGCTACATGGAACGTGAGTAGCATGAACGGTGGCACAAAAGAGAGAGAGAGGTCCTGGAAGTGTTAGTGAATGCCAGGCTGGATGTATGTGGAATGACTGAGACCAAATGGAGGCGTACAGATGTTAGAGAGTGGGAGTGTGGAATGGGTGTGTGTGCTGGAGTGGGTGAGGGAGCAGTGAGAGAAGGTGCGTGTTTGTGTGTAAGTAACAAATGGAAAGAGAGTGTAAGAGAATATGGGTCTGTGGGTTCAAGGATTTTGTGGGTGAGAATGAAAGTAGGAATACAAACGTGGGTGATTGTGTGTGGGTATGCTCTGGCTGAGGATAGACTTGTAAGAGAGAAAGAGGAGTTCTGGGTGAATGTGGAGGCGTGCCTGGATAAGTTTGACAAGAACGAAAGAATATTTCTGATTGGGGATATGAATGGTAAGGTGGGTGATAGGAAAGTTGATGGAGTGGTGGGAGGGTGGGGGGTACCGTCAGAGGTGAATGGGAATGGTAGTGCACTTGTGGACGTATGTGTGGGGAGGAGGCTGTGGATAGCCAACACCTTCTTCCGACACAGAATGATACACAGGTACACATGGAAAGTGGTGTGGACGATGAAGGATAAAGACAGTGGTGGAAGGAAAGTCACTGTTTGATTATATATGTGTGGATGAACGAATGAAGAAATCTGTGCTGGATGCTAGGGTGTATAAGGGTATTGGAGGGGGTCTGTCTGATCATTATGTAGTAGTAGTTAAAATTAGTATACAAAAGCAGTGGGAGAGGAGAGCTGGAGGGAGGCGAAAGGAAGGTGGAATGGTGAGGAGGGTGGAGAGGCTACAGGAGGAGGAAATCAGGTAAGAGTACAGGAGAGCAATAGAAAGACTACTAGGTGGGTTCGACCTGGAAGATATGGAGGAAGTGAAGGAGAGAAGCAAGGTGTTTAAGGAAGAGATCTGTGCAGCATGTGAGGAGGTGTGTGGAGTGAGGAGAAGAGTGAGGGGAGTGAAGAGTACAGCATGGTGGACAGAAGAAGTACAAGTAGCTCTGGAAGACAAGAAGAAAGCGTATAGAGAGTGGTTGGGTAGTAGAGGGAATGAAGATTTGGAGAGGCAGAAACGAGCGAGGCACGTGGAGAGAAAGAGAGTGGTGAAAAGAGTAGTGAAGGAAAGTAAGAGAAGTATCGTATAAATACGATAGAATATGACTCTTTTGTGATCTTGTATGTCTCTGTGACGTCACGATCTCTCCTACAGCACGACGTAGGACGAGTAGATCGTATATTATAAGATTGTAAATAGGTTAAGTTATAAAAGGCCTAATATGCTATTAAGCAATATTGCCATGGTCTTATGTAGTATATATGAATTTATCGTATATATTAATATAATTTATCGTATAGAGCAACCTAAATGCGGTACGATAATTTGGGCTCCTGGCGGTTTGCCAAGGCAGCAAGGTGTGCTTTTGAGGTACGCCAGGGCCTTCACGAACACCAACCAGTTAACATCTAATTTTCCGCCCTCAGTTGATCGTGCTTTTGTGCCTCTAATCACAATACACATACAGCAATACACACAACTACACCGTCACGACGCTCTCATCGACATCATGACTGACTGATAGATAAGCATAAATTATAATAATCATGTCCATTCCCATGTAATCATTTATTCTTTCTTTAACTTGACTCGTGTCTTGGGACCGAAGTCTCGTTCCCCATTGTCCACCGCCATATTGGGTAAAACGTTCTCCCTTGCCTCATTGCCACGTGGAACTATTGGTGAGTTAATTCCTGGCTAATATTAACCCTTATAACCTTACCCTATAATTATATACATTTATTATGTGAGACCTTTGGATATAAATTAGCTTGTTTCAGATTGAATTCAATTTAGATATAGAGTAGTTTTTATTTAGATTGATTTTATTCGATTCATTATAGCTTAGTAATATTTAACTTTCATTGATAGTTTACCACAAGAAGAGTAGATGAGGAATTTGGAAGGAATCTGAGTGTAAAATGGAGGGAGTGTAAGAAACTGTTCTGGAAAGAAGTCAAGAAAGTTAGGGAAGGTAGCAAGGGAAACAGTAACGGTGTGAAAGATAAGAATGAGAGAATGCTAGCCGAGAAGCAAGAGAGAGTCGAAAGATGGAGGGAGTACTTCAACGAGTTGCTAAATGTAAGGAATGAAGAGCCAGCAAACATAGTTGGATATGGTATTGGAGGAAGAAGAAGAGAAGTAGTGGAGGAGGAGGTGGGGATCAGGAGGTTAGAAGTGTGGGAAGCCATGAAAAGAGTGAAGTTGGGGAAAGCACCAGGAAGAGATGGAGAGTGTGGGGAAATGTTGAGGTATGGTGGTGAAATAGTGATCGAATGGGTATGGAAAATGTGCAAACTAGGATGGGAGAAGGGGAGTGCACCGATGACTGGAAGATTGGCATAATAATCCCCCTATATAAAGGCAAAGGGGAAAGACGAGTGTGTGGTAACCACCGAGGAATATGTCTTCTAAGCGTAGTAGGGAAGGTGTACAGTAGGGTAGTGATTGAGAGAGTGAGAGTGAGAACGGAGAAATGGATAGGCGACGAGCAGGGAGGTTTTAGGAAGGGAAGAGGATGTGAGATCAGGTTTTTACCCTGAATTGAAAGGTGGAGTGAGGAAGTATATGGATGAAAGCGGTGCTGGTGTAGGAGGGGCGTCGACTGACTGAGGACAGAGGCGGATGGGGCGGTTCGTTCGTGGCCACACCTTCGGGGATCACGGCGTCAGGCAATAGATAGATAGAATACGTTTATATTATGTGGGTAAATTTTGATATTTATTTGTATATTAAATTAGATTGTACACGATTAAGAGCTCTAAGACACAAATTACAGTTGAAATGAAAGATGACATTGTTATATATTAGACACCATATGAGCAAAGTTTGTACTTGGATACTGGGTCTATCTGAGGTGAAGCCATTGATTTCGGGGGATGATGAGAGATTGGTACTTCTGAATGCTTGTGTGCTTGCATTTTGTGGGCGAACTGTTTTGTGTTCTTCTCCTGTCACCTCTTTTTCCTTGATTGAGTCTCTTGCTCATCCTCCCTACCCATTATGGGAGTAAAGCCTGGCTACTGACTAACTGTGGATCCGATATATCCGCTGCTAAAGTGTTCGCGTGGCGCCGGATCAACCCCTTCTGTACCGGTGACGTCTTTCATATATTTGTATAGCTATATTTAGACGATTTTGTATAAATTATGAAGGATCTGTGGTTAGAAAAAAAGTTACTTGAGATACTCCGAAGCCTGCTAATTACTGGAGGCCCTGTATAATCTGAATACAAACGTTTAATAGGAGCCAGAATAAAGTAAACAAAAACGTCGCCGGTATAGAAGGGGTTAGTGATTAGTATCTGATTATTGTGTTGCGTTAGGCATACTTATTGTGTGCACGTTGCATAGTAAAGCATATATGAACGAAATTTACAATGATGCACTACCAGGCAATTCAATCTATCACAAACAAACCATTTAGGTGTCTATGTTTTCCTGGCGAGCGAAAGCGAGCCTGTAATTTAGGAGGAACCGGACTTCGGCTGGTATATTTTTTGTTACCGACAAATTTAAATTTTTAACTCCAAGGAGGTCTTAGGGGTATTTTTTAAGCTTGAAGGTCTAGGGAGCAAACTAAAAAAAATCCCATTAATTAAATTTGTTTCTGTTAGTTTATGAGTTAATGTATCTATCAAATCGTAAGACATTCCTTGGCAAATAATTATACGCCTAATAAATACCAGCTGAATAATCTTGGAGGAATCAATCATAACACTTTTGAACAAATATTGAATCCTGCGATAATAGGGTTCTACATCAAAATAATATATTGTTTCTTATCACTGTATGCAATATTACCTTGTTAAATTAAAGCAACATATATTCATAATGTCTACTTGCAAAATGAAACTTATACAGAATCTTAAATTTCTTATGAGCCACTGAACATTGAGTTTAATTGAATTTAAACACCAAATACAGTTAACCTCCTCTGTACCGGCAACGTGTTTGTCATTATATTCTAGTTATATTGTGATGTTTTTGTGCAGTTTAACATGGACCTGTGATTGTAAAAATGGTTAAGTGAGATAGTTCGAAGCCTCTTAATTGCTGGAGGCCTTTTTTAAATTGAATACATCGTATAATAGTAGGTAGAGTAAAATATAAAAGACGTCGCCGGTACAGATGGGGTTAATACGTCGATCAATTTATTAATGAACAATTCAATCCATATTCCTCATCTATATATTATTTAATTGAATAATTTTATATCTTGGTATATACTAAGCAATCATTTCGATGTTTAACTTTAATTTTAACTTAACTCGAACTTGACTTAATTTGTCGAAATGTCAATACATCTTAAGCATATGCAAACTTAATTGTAACACAAAATGGTACGCACACAGTGGTCTTCAGTTAATTCATTCAAAATAGATCAAATAAACGATTGAATGTATATACGATATGTGTGTACTATTTATGTTACATTTAAACCGTTCTGTATCGATCGATGACATCCTGTTAACTTCATTCTGGCTACTATTAGACAATTGTATTCAGTTTTGATAGTGCATCCAGCAATTAACAGGGTTCGAACTATCTCACTTAACCATTTTTACTACCCCAGATCCAGCTTTAACTGCACCAAATCGTCTAGATATAACTAGACAAATATTTAAAAGACGCTGGCGGTACAGAAGGGGTTAAGTGTTAATCTTAACAGTATAGGTTTATGTTAGCAAGATCCATAATCCAATACAGATCTACATCCACCATTCCCTACCAAGCGTTTTCCCACCAAGTGAGAAAAGTGTTCATCTCGTATACAAATCTGAGTATTTTATTGAAGTTTACTCACATGGAAATGTTATGCATTGGGCTATTCGCATTTGTATAATACCTTCGAGATAAAGAAATCCATATATATTGCCGGAATCCCGACGTTCCACCTGTTTTCCTCTTTATGTTATGTTTTTACTTTGTATGTATTATTGATTTGTTTTTTAATTATATATAATAACTGTCTTGATGGTGTAATGCTTAGAGCGTGTAATTTATGTATGTGACATCCTAGGTTCGAATCCTGGGAGAATCACATACTTTCAATAACATAATTTAGGGTGCTATTGGTGTTAAGAACGATATTAAAAATATGTTAGTCTATTTTTCATATGTGTATTATTTACTATATACGGTACGTATTATGCATTTAGTAGTTGTTTACTTATTTACTATATACGGTACGTATTATGCATTTAGTAGTTGTTTACTTATTGTCCTCATTAATTATAAATACACACAATACTTTCAATATGCATAGTCCTACGTATTTGGAAAATGTGTATTAGTTTAGAAATAGTCAGATCAATTGAGATAACATTATTCTAGGCAAAACATAAACATTATTCTAGGCAAAACATAAACATTATTCTAGGTAAAACATATACATTATTCTAGGCAAAACATAAACATTATTCTAGACAAAACATATACATTATTCTAGGCAAAACATATACATTATTCTAGGCAAAACATAAACATTATTCTAGGCAAAACATAAACATTATTCTAGGTAAAACATATACATTATTCTAGGCAAAACATAAACATTATTCTAGGCAAAACATATACATTATTCTAGGCAAAACATATACATTATTCTAGGCAAAACATATACATTATTCTAGGCAAAACATAAACATTATTCTAGGCAAAACATAAACATTATTCTAGGCAAAACATAAACATTATTCTAGGCAAAACATAAACATTATTCTAGGCAAAACATAAACATTATTCTAGGTAAAACATAAACATTATTCTAGGCAAAACATAAACATTATTCTAGGCAAAACATATACATTATTCTAGGCAAAACATAAACATTATTCTAAGCAAAACATATACATTATTCTAGGCAAAACATATACATTATTTTGATTATTGTCAGTATTGAGTTATCAAGAGTAGAGGCCACTAGTACTCATCAATACGTTATACCCTCTTCATTACAGTTAAGGGGAGGCACTTGTTTTTTCGGGACCTCCTTCTCCCTAATGTTTATACCTATTAGTGTTGAGATGTTATGACGTTCGCCCCATTAGTTTGGCGTTTTTCAGACCTTTGTCCCATTTCTTTACCAATATGAAGACCTTTCGTGCTATTTAGGTGTAAACAAAATTCCTGGCGAGCGATAGCGAGCCTGTATTTTAAGAAGAATCGGCCGTCGGCCGGGACATTTTCCTACCAAAAAGTGTACAAAAATATATCGAAGGGGGGTCTTGGGGGTGTTTGTTTAAGCTTGATAGAGGTTTAGAGAGCAAACTAAACCCCTTCCTTAAACCATTGATCCGAACCAGTAATTGATGCTGCACAATACCGTCTGGGTCTCCTCAAGTCAGAATTACCGACATCAACCTCTCATAACTCAAAAATAACTTCAGCAATTGACGACTTGCGAATTTTGGTCTATAAGGAAGTTGGAGCCGTAGCCATCACTATGAATCAGAATTACAAGCTAATATACGGCCATATTTCATTCATAAACATATAAATCAAATTGATCATACTTTGTGTACATCAGAAACCCATTATATTATTGCATTTATCTTTAAAATCGATGTTCACGGCTCCAACTTCCTTATAGCCTGAAACTTGCAAGTGGTTAATTGAAATGTTATCTCTACCATTTGGAATGAGTCAACTGGTGAATAGGTGTGGCCTATTATGACCCCCAGCACTTTACAAGGTACAATAGGTGTGGCCTATTATGACCCCCAGCACTTTACAAGGTACAATAGGTGTGGCCTATTATGACCCCCAGCACTTTACAAGGTACAATAGGTGTGGCCTATTATGACCCCCCAGCACTTTACAAGGTACAATAGGTGTGGCCTATTATGACCCCCAGCACTTTACAAGGTACAATAGGTGTGGCCTATTATGACCCCCCAGCACTTTACAAGGTACAATAGGTGTGGCCTATTATGACCCCCAGCACTTTACAAGGTACAATAGGTGTGGCCTATTATGACCCCCAGCACTTTACAAGGTACAATAGGTGTGGCCTATTATGACCCCCAGCACTTTACAAGGTACAATAGGTGTGGCCTATTATGACCCCCCAGCACTTTACAAGGTACAATAGGTGTGGCCTATTATGACCCCCAGCACTTTACAAGGTACAATAGGTGTGGCCTATTATGACCCCCAGCACTTTACAAGGTACAATAGGTGTGGCCTATTATGACCCCCAGCACTTTACAAGGTACAATAGGTGTGGCCTATTATGACCCCCAGCACTTTACAAGGTACAATAGGTGTGGCCTATTATGACCCCCAGCACTTTACAAGGTACAATAGGTGTGGCCTATTATGACCCCCAGCACTTTACAAGGTACAATAGGTGTGGCCTATTATGACCCCCAGCACTTTACAAGGTACAATAGGTGTGGCCTATTATGACCCCCAGCACTTTACAAGGTACAATAGGTGTGGCCTATTATGACCCCCAGCACTTTACAAGGTACAATAGGTGTGGCCTATTATGACACCCAGCACTTTACAAGGTACAATAGGTGTGGCCTATTATGACCCCCCAGCACTTTACAAGGTACAATAGGTGTGGCCTATTATGACCCCCAGCACTTTACAAGGTACAATAGGTGTGGCCTATTATGACCCCCAGCACTTTACAAGGTACAATAGGTGTGGCCTATTATGACCCCCAGCACTTTACAAGGTACAGTAGGTGTGGCATATTATGACCCCCAGCACTTTACAAGGTACATTAGGTGTGGCCTATTATGACCCCCAGCACTTTACAAGGTACAATAGGTGTGGCATATTATGACCCCCAGCACTTTACAAGGTACAATAGGTGTGGCCTATTATGACCCCCAGCACTTTACAAGGTACATAGGTGTGGCCTATTATGAACCCCCAGCACTTTACAAGGTACAATAGGTGTGGCCTATTATGACCCCCCAGCACTTTACAAGGTACAATAGGTGTGGCATATTATGACCCCCAGCACTTTACAAGGTACAATAGGTGTGGCATATTATGACCCCCAGCACTTTACAAGGTACAATAGGTGTGGCATATTATGACCCCCAGCACTTTACAAGGTACAATAGGTGTGGCATATTATGACCCCCAGCACTTTACAAGGTACAATAGGTGTGGCATATTATGACCCCCAGCACTTTACAAGGTACAATAGGTGTGGCATATTATGACCCCCCAGCACTTTACAAGGTACAATAGGTGTGGCATATTATGACCCCCAGCACTTTACAAGGTACAATAGGTGTGGCCTATTATGACCCCCCAGCACTTTACAAGGTACAATAGGTGTGGCCTATTATGACCCCCAGCACTTTACAAGGTACAATAGGTGTGGCATATTATGACCCCCAGCACTTTACAAGGTACAATAGGTGTGGCATATTATGACCCCCAGCACTTTACAAGGTACAATAGGTGTGGCCTATTATGACCCCCAGTACTTTACAAGGTACAATAGGTGTGGCATATTATGACCCCCCAGCACTTTACAAGGTACAATAGGTGTGGCCTATTATGACCCCCAGCACTTTACAAGGTACAATAGGTGTGGCATATTATGACCCCCCAGCACTTTACAAGGTACAATAGGTGTGGCATATTATGACCCCCAGCACTCTACAAGGTACAATAGGTGTGGCATATTATGACCCCCAGCACTTTACAAGGTACAATAGGTGTGGCATATTATGACCCCCCAGCACTTTACAAGGTACAATAGGTGTGGCCTATTATGACCCCCAGCACTTTACAAGGTACAATAGGTGTGGCATATTATGACCCCCAGCACTTTACAAGGTACAATAGGTGTGGCATATTATGACCCCCAGCACTTTACAAGGTACAATAGGTGTGGCATATTATGACCCCCTGCACTTTACAAGGTACAATAGGTGTGGCATATTATGACCCCCCAGCACTTTACAAGGTACAATAGGTGTGGCCTATTATGACCCCCAGCACTTTACAAGGTACAATAGGTGTGGCCTATTATGACCCCCAGCACTTTACAAGGTACAATAGGTGTGGCATATTATGACCCCCCAGCACTTTACAAGGTACAATAGGTGTGGCATATTATGACCCCCAGCACTTTACAAGGTACAATAGGTGTGGCATATTATGACCCCCCAGCACTTTACAATGTACAATAGGTGTGGCCTATTATGACCCCCAGCACTTTACAAGGTACAATAGGTGTGGCATATTATGACCCCCAGCACTTTACAAGGTACAATAGGTGTGGCCTATTATGACCCCCCAGCACTTTACAAGGTACAATAGGTGTGGCATATTATGACCCCCAGCACTTTACAAGGTACAATAGGTGTGGCATATTATGACCCCCAGCACTTTACAAGGTACAATAGGTGTGGCATATTATGACCCCCCAGCACTTTACAAGGTACAATAGGTGTGGCCTATTATGACCCCCAGCACTTTACAAGGTACAATAGGTGTGGCCTATTATGACCCCCAGCACTTTACAAGGTACAATAGGTGTGGCCTATTATCACCCCCAGCACTTAACAAGGTACACTAGGTGTGGCCTATTATGACCCCCAGCACTTTACAAGGTACAAAAGGTTAGATTTAAGATGTCTAGCCTACTTTCTGTATAATGAATTGACCGTGGTATTTCATTAAAGTCATTATTATCGGTTCTCCATTTAGTAACCAGTCAGTCAGTTAGTAGTCTGCCCTTACTCCCACAAGGGGTAAGGAGGATCAGCAAGAGACACGAGAAAGGAAAAATATGTGACATGAGCAAAACACATATAACAGTTCGCCCTCAAAAAACAAACACACAAACATTTAGTAACCATGCTTCCGCCTGTAATAATAACGTTGGCACAATAGTTCCAACAACACGAATCTCCTTCCTGATTTTGTATTTATTATCATGAGCAGCACCATTATCATCTCGGGTGCAATTTGCTTCCTTCTAGGAAACCCCTCTAAAGGATAGTCGAGGCGGAAACTCTGCCAGAAATATTCGTACATACACGTTTGTCATGCACGTGATGCAATTATCCTACTATACAAAATACATACTACACACACACACACACACACACACACACACATTACATTGTTATAGTAAAGTATGTATATTTTGCGTATATTTTCAATTTTAAGTAAATTCACAACAACCAAATCTTATAGTTTGCTGGTATATTTATCGTGCCTATTTCTGTTGATTTATATATATATATATATATATATATATATATATATATATATATATATATATATATATATATATATGTGTATTATATTTACATGTATTTATATATATTACTCACCTATTTAATAATTCACTAGCTTTAGGCTTAGTTCCTGATTCACGGAAGCTCGCAAATATATTTCCGATATTTAAAAAAGGTGATAAGTCCATAGCATCAAATTACCGTCCTATTAGTCTCACATCAATTATAGGACATTGCTAGAATCAATTATTGCCAGGAAAATTAGAAATCACTTAGAAATGTTCAAGTTAATAAACTCCTCAATATGGTTTCACTCCAGGACGATCCTGCCTAACAAATTTACTCAGTTTTTTCTCCGAGGTTTATGAAGCGGTAGATAACGACAAGTCATATGATATAGTTTACTTGGACTTCAGTAAGGTCTTTGATAAAGTTCCACGTTAAAAGCTGTTAAGGAAGATAGAAGGACATGGTATTTGGGGATGCTACTCAAGTGGATTAAGTCATGGCTGATTGGTAGGAAGCAGAGAGTTAGTATTTATGGTGGACAATCGGACTGGGGATTAGTTAACAGTGGGGTCCCCCAAGGGTCGGTTTTTCAGTTCATTATCTACATAAATGATCTTGACTCAGGCATAAAGAGTAGGATCAGTAAATTTGCTGATGATACTAAAATAGGTAGGATAATAGAGTCAGCTAGCGACAGGGAATGTCTTCAAAATAATCTCGATCATTTGCACGAGTGGTCCATAAACTGGCATATGAGTTTCAATGTAGACAAATGTAAGGTATTAAGGATTGGAAATCGTAATTTAGATGCGAATTACAAACTAGACAATGTAGAATTGGATAACTCAGAGTGTGAGAAGGATCTGGGGGTGCTCGATAGTAATGATCTGAAACCCAGAAAACAATGTATAAGTGTTAGGAACAGGGCAACTAGAATTCTAGGATTCATATCTAGGAGTGTTAGCAACAGGACTGCTGAAGTTTTCTTAAAACTATACTTAGCACTAGTAAGACCCCATTTAGACTTTGCTGTTCAATGTTGGCGCCCTTATTACAGAATGGATATCAACCCTTTAGAGGCAGTCCAAAGAAGAATGACGAAAAAGATACATACTATTAGAAATGTATCATATGAGGAGAGGTTGAAAGTATTAGGGTTGCACCCACTAGAAAGACGAAGATGTAGGGGAGACATTATAGAGGTATTTAAATGGATAAAAAGTTTAAATAAGGGCGATATAGATGAGGTATTAAAGCTAAAGAACGGCGACATAACCCGTTCAAACGGTTTCAAGTTAGATAAGTTTATATTTACGAAAGATATAGGAAAGCACTGGTTTGGGAATAGAGTTGTTAACATATGGAATGCGCTGCCCAGAACAGTGGGTAGCTCAGAAACAGTTGAAAGCTTTAAGCATAAGTTGGGTTCCCATATGGGTGATATGGGCTGGGTGTGAATGGGAGCTGCCTCATGTGGGTCGCATGGCCATATGCAGTTTCCCGAGATCTTATGACCTTATGTTCTTATGTAATTGGGGTTGGGTGTGACAGGGATCTGCCTTGTGTGGGCCGATCGGCTCTTTGCAGACTCCCATTTTCTTAAGGTTCTTATAATACTAGAACAGGTTATATTGTATTTGGATAGTATATTATGGAGACATATATATATAATGTATATATACTGTATATTGAATACAATATCGCTTGCAAACTATTCATCAGAGATTGTAATTATATTTTTTTGTATAATTTTCAGGCTTCACAAATGCACGTCTGTACCTGTTGAGTGTTAATGCTTCAATGCCTTTGCCTCTAACATTTAATGCACTGTATTTCATAACTCTTTCACTCATTGGCTGCTCCTCCTTAGTTCGTACCCAAAATAATTTCACTATATACTCAAGCCTTGACTCAAGTTATGTTCTAGTCTCATATATGTAATTGGCAAGACCCTATAATTATAATTGCTTCAGTAACTACAAAATTTATCAAAATATGTACAATACCTCCTTTCACTCTCCCTTAAACTAAATGTGTACAAACATATCTTTAGGTTTAACTGAAATGTGGATTTACATATAAATACAATTTTACTGTAATAAACACCATGTATTCATTAAAGGGTACATCACACAGTCAGGAATGCGAGCTAGAACCACTAGGAGTAGCTGAAAATTCGGATTCCTGGGCTTATTCACGGTGAAAATCGATACTTCTAGTGATTCTACCGATATCCTAGTGATTCCTGTTAGACTCCCAGTGACTCCAAACCAGTCCCGGCCGATTGGCTCTGTCCGACAAAATGTTCACCGTGTTTAAGGTTCTCGGCGCGAATCGGACCACTCAAAGTGATTCCCAGTGATCCCCAGTGATTCCCCAGTGACTCCCAGTGAGTCCTGGTGATTCTGGTATGAACTGAAACTGAGACCAAAAGCTGTCTGCGAATCAGATACGAAACACTGAGAATCACCAGGACTCACTGGGAGTCACTGGGGAATCACTGGGGATCACTGGGAATCAACTGGGAGTCACTGGGAATGGTCCGACTCGTGGCTAGAACTTTAAACACGGTGAACATTTTGTCGGACAGGACCAATCGGCCGCGAGTGGTTTGGAGTCACTGGGAGTCTAACAGGAATCACTAGGATATCACTAGAGTCACTAGGATATCGCTAGAGTCACTAGGAGTCATCGAATTTTCACCGCGAATAGGCCCAGGAACCCGAATTTTCAGCTACTCCTAGTGATTCTAGCTCGCATTCCTGACTGTGTGAACCCTTTAATAAATATATTATTCATATAAACCTGTAATACTTCTCACGTGAAAGTATAATATACAGAATACGGGTAGTTAGGTTTTCATGGTCCAACATTATAAATAGGCCTAGTATTAACCTGTGTAAGTACAATTTCCCACAAGACATTGTATTCACCCAGTGATTGTGTGTAGAGAAGGAAATTACGGTAGTTGAGGTAATTAATAATGTGAACAATGTATGGTCAATGTTACAATACCCTACTTGTAGTCTACAAGTTCTGCAACTCCCCTTACCTAACATAACGAGAATGGTGGAGACATGTTTGTATGTGTTTTGAAATGTCAAGTTCGCTTGGTGGTGGACAGTGGAATTTGGATTACTACTTCGACGGGCGTTGTAGTCGCCGGGGTAAACTTTGAGCCAGCGGAATCATGACTTGGTTGTTTAATGGCCGTTGTAGTCGCCGGTTAATAATCTAGAAGTTCTGCAACTCCCCTGACCTAACTTAAGCAAACTAACACAACCTATAAGTGTTACCTATTTTAGGTAATCCTATGAAATATTACAGAACTTGGTAACGAGTGAAAAGAAGAAGGTGGGAATGATTAACTATCCACTATTTAGACAATAGTTTAAATATATTTGTTTTTTAAAGTGTAGTAAGCATTGATATTATGACCTTACGGTACATAATAATACAGACTTATCGTATTATATTAATGTCTGTAATGATGTATGAATACAGTCATAATACTTAATGATGATATTAGAGGACTGTAGTTATAGTGTCCGTGGGTCGGTGGTGAGTGTGCATGTGGCTTGGCACAGCTTGGGGGCCCCTTATATAGGGGCTGTGCACAATGGGGGCCATGCCTGGCATACTCGCATCTCATTCCTAACAATTCCCAGTGATGCTCGGTGACTCCCAGTGACTCCTATCTAATTCCCAGTGATTCCTATATTACTCCTATGGACTCGTATATTACAGTAAAAATCCGAAATGTTTAAATTTTCAATCACTCGCACTTCATTCCTGGTTTTATCCAGGTGATTCCCAGTGATTCGCAGGTACACTCCCACTGGTTCCTACGGTGTTGTGAGTCCACGGGGAATTGCAGACATTCGCGGTGTATTCCCAGGAATCACCAGGAATCAATACTCCTAGTGATTCTACCTCGCATTCCTGACTGTGTGAAGTACCCCTAACTCATGTCATGTACACACACACACAATATCCCAATATATTTGTAAGTCCATTCACAAATTCTTACTGTTTATCATTTAATAACAAAGTACATAATATATAGCTAACTGTGAACAACCTCATGGTTATAAGCATATTACCAAATGTGCTAAGGTTCACTGTAAAAATATAAGATTCTAACAAAGGTATACACAAAGAGTGTTTAATCGCGTTCAAATATGAATGTATACACCACAGAACACTGTTTATGGGTACCAGTTTGTAACGATTATGTATTACCATTTTCACAGTGTGCAGTTCTGTGGGATGGGCTTGATATGTTATTCAAATAGTCATATATGGATGCCAGCAAGCTTGCGTGTGAAAATCGCTTCCGCTCAGAGTATCTGCATATATTATTACGTATGCCTCTTTACATACAGGAACACGAGTATATAATATAGTGCAATATTTGACGATTGATAATTATACAGTGTACCTCATGGGGTTTTCAAAATAAATGGGTAAATGATCGTCCCAAAGCTATCATAACAAATCATACGGTCAACTATTTAACGCTATTTTGGGCCGAGGGGGGCTTTCATGCATCTCTTCTGTTTCACTTCATGCATTCGGATATTTCTAAGACGCTTCACCCTATTAGTTTTGTGACAATAAGAAACTTCACCTCATTCAAGTGTTATTCTTTAATAGAAAAAATCAACCTTCAGGCATGACATATTTCTATCGAAACAATTACACATTTAGCTTGAAGGTATTCTGAGTTGACATTGTTCAGTATGAAGGAAGGTTGGGAAGGCGTTTTTGTTAGCCTAGGGGACAAACTAGAGTACATTGCTCGAAATTGGCGAAATAAATCACATATCTGTGCTACTTCTTCCTTTACTTGAAACTGGACAGCCTCGTTAGAACCAGTCGGTATGTTGTTGTTCACATTTTGTTCTATATTCCTTAATTTGTGTAATATTTATCTAAGCGGATGGTATGTACTGTTGCCCACATAAGTTCTGTTCTTCTCTGTGATCTTTTACAGGGTGTGGAAATATTTCACACAGAATTAGATTGTCTAATTATCGTTAAAAATAACGATAAACTAACTACATTTACAAGTATAGTTACAATGTAAATAGTGTAAATAGGTATAATTGGTGATGGGATATATGGTTTAAATATAGTAAAAATATGTCTATATTATAGTATAGTATTTAATTAAATAGGTTGTAAGATTTATGGACTAGAAACAAAGAATAATTAAGATAACAAACTGTATATTAAACTCTGAGAATATTCATTTAAAGGTTTCACTTGTGATTAATATAAACGAAGCTTCGATCCTAAACGAAGCTTCTATCCTAAATGCTAGAATAAGCCCTCCAAGAAAAGGGACGGGCAGTTACCTGATAGCCACCGAGCTGTTCACACGAGTGGCGGAATTACCGAAATACCGTACCATAAACGGCGAGAATATAACCACGGATCCATTAACCATAGGAGTCCGCTACCTTAGGTTAAGTATACCTGTATATAGGATATTTCTGGCCAGTAAATAAACTAGTAGGGTTGCTTATACTTTTGGTTGGCGTTACGCGGTACGACGATAATAAAATAACAGTAAGTGTCACAATAATATAATATAGAGTTATGATAAATAATTACATATATTTATTCTGGATAAACTATATAGTTTAACTTAACAGCAAAGTTATATAAATATTATTTGTTTCAGTTTTGTTGCTAGAGCGGGAAAAAATAGCGATTCGACCGAAGTTGGTGAGTATGTGACACAGTATAGCCGAACTTAAACTTTTATGATCTGCCTAGTTAAAACATTAAATTGTGGTTAATTGTCGTATTTCGAGGGACGACTTGGGCAGTCGTAACGGATAATTTCCATAGTTTTTGGTCCTTCGAACCGGATGACTGTGTCACATTGCTCCCAATGAATACGAAAACCGTAGCAATAGTCGGTCACAGTTTGGTACCACATGAATTAGAACCCGTTGAAAGAACAGTAATACAGATTTATAGATCGCCTGGAGCCAAGGTCGCGAGTTTCGAGACTAATAATAAGCTTGCTAGTGTTCTTAATTCCACACATGATTTAACCATTCTCTTTTTAGGGGGAAACGATATCTATAACAATTGTGTTCCATCTCATATCACGAATAACATAAACAATGTGATAGAGCAAATCCATACATACTGCAACTCACACATAGCGTTTGTATTGATTGAACATCGTAATCCAAAACCAGGAAATAGATTTAGTATAGATGCAGATCAGTACAACAGGGTAGCTAATAGCATTAATAATAGACTTAAGAGAACATATAAACACAAGTCATATGTACAGTTCTTGAGTGTTAGTGCTAAACCTTTCCAGTATGGAGTCATAGACGGCATTCATTTTAATGATGAGTCAAAGTTACACCTAAAGCGAAAATTGCACAACACCATTAAACGCTTTGTAGATACTTGTTAAGGATGTGTAGAACAATGGATCTTGACAAGGCAAAACGCTCCTTGAAAGCTTACAAGGGACATTTAACCCGATCAACAAATAACTGTGAAGCACTATTATCCCGAACAGTGATAGACAATGTAGAAGTAGAGGCTTCAGTAAAGGGTCTAGGAAGTAGATGGACCGCTTTTGATCAAGCATATGAGAAAGTAGAATTACTGTTGTTGAAAGCAACGGATACAGATCAGGAAATAGAGGAGTTACAGGCGGAATATTATAAGTTGCACTCTTCCTACCAAAAGAATGTAAGCTTACTGAGGACACACATTAAACCACCAGATCTTACAAATCCAGTTAACAGTAGCTCAACTGAACACACAAGAGTTACCTCGGTGAGGCCCAAACTTCCCAGTATACAGTTACCAACATTTTCAGGTAATCTAGTAGATTATGAAGCCTTCATTGATCAATTTGAAGCACAGATAGGTAGTAGAACAGACCTTGAAGCAGTTACCAAGCTCCAGTACTTAAAATCACAGCTTAAAGGAAGAGCTTTGGAACTCATAAAAGGATACACATCAATATCTGCTAATTATCAGAGTGCGTTAGATAACTTAAAGGAAACTTACGGGGATGAGGAGAGATAAGCATTGTCTGTTGCAGAATATGATCAACTTAGACCCACCTAAGCATACTAGAGGTTACTTGGAAACTTTTAGAGTAAACCTACTTAACCTAACAAGAAGCCTAAAAAACAAACATGACTATTCTGACTCAGAATGGATGATCGCATCGATCTTCCAACATAAACTCCCAAATGTAACAATCAGGCAACTATACTTGAAATACGAGAATAATTATTTTGATCTCGGTGAACTAAATGAGGGTTTGAGAGACCTTCTATCCCATATGGATGTAGAATCAAAACCCAAATTCAACTCCCCAAGCAACACAGAGAACTCTGACAAGTCAAAGGAGAAGTAAATAGGGTCGTATTTCAACACAGATATACAAAACAAACATAATAACTTTGCAAAATGCAAGTTCTGTTGAGGAACACATAAAGACTCTTACTGCACAAAATACAGTACAGGTACAGATAGAATCCAACGACTGAAAGAGTTAAAACTCTGTTTGAGGTGTATGGGGACCCATTACAAGAAGACCTGTACAGTCAAATTGCAGAACTGTAGGAGATGTCAGAAGGGACCTCATCATACAACACTATGTAAAACATATGATAACAAACAACAAACAGATAGTACACAGACACGTAGTACGAGAAACACTGATAATCAGCAGTCCACAAATAGTAGCTCAAATCCTTCTAATGTAGGACATATTAACATCACTACTGGAGCAGCTACAGCCAAAATCACTGGAGTAGCTCTTGCCACAGGGATAGCAACGTTAAAGCAAAATGGTGAAAAAGTCAGACTTTTCTTTGACACTGGATCCCAAAGAACTTTCATAACAAAGGCATTAGTCCAAGGAGTTGGAATGCCTGTGAAATAAAAAAAAGACAATGACCTTAACTGGTTTCATGGTTCAACCAAACACTAAAGAATATGATATTGTTAAACCAGTACTACAAATGGGAAACAGGAAGAACAGAATTACAGCTGTAGTAGTTGATGAACTACCCACAACTATAGTTACAGTAGGACTTACTGATGTTATAGAGAAACTTTCTAACATAAGAACATAAGAACATAAGAAAATGGGAGTCTGCAGAAAGCCGATTGGCCTAAGCAAGGCAGATCCCTGTCCCACACAACCCCAATTACAAAGCCCAATTATAGGCTCAACACTCTAATACCCTGAGGATCATCTTACCAAACCGGTTAGAGATTAACCAGGATTACGGGGGTCTGCAGAGCGCTGATTGGCCCAACCCGGCTGATCCCCCTTCACACCCAACCCTTCTCGTCCATATGCTTATCCAATTTTTTCTTAAAGCTCCCTATCGTTCTTGATCCCACTATATCACTTGGTAGCCTATTCCACCCATCTACAACTCTGTTACCAAACCAATATTTGCCTATATCTTTTCTGAAACGAAATTTATCTAATTTGAAACCATTGGTACGAGTTCTTTCGCTATCACTGAGCTTTAGTACATTTGTCATGTCCCCTTTGTTAATCCCACTAACCCACTTGAACACCTCTATCATATCCCCTCTAACTCTGCGTCTCTCTAACGAATGTAAACCTAATTTCTTCAACCTTTCTTCATACGGAAAATTTCTAATATTATGGATCATTTTTGTCATTCTACGCTGAATTCTCTCCAATGAATCTATGTCCATTCTGTAATAAGGACACCAAAATTGGACAGCATAATCCATATGGGGTCTCACTAATGACAAGTAAAGTTTTAAGATAACATCAGCAGTTCTGTTACTCACACTCCTAGAGATGAACCCGAGAATCCTGTTTGCCTTATTACGAACGCTTATACACTGTTTTCTAGGATTCAAATCATTGCTAACAAACACACCTAGATCTTTCTCGCAGTCTGAATTTTCTAATTCTAAATTCGCTAGTTTATATTTAACATTTGTTTGCATCTTCCCTATCTTTAATACCTTGCATTTGTCAATGTTAAACTTCATCTGCCAATTTACTGACCATTCATGTAAGGTATCTAGATCCCTTTGGAGGCACTCTATATCGCTATCTGAATCAATTGATCTCCCCATTTTAGTATCGTCTGCGAATTTACTTATCCTACTAGTTATACCTAAATCTAGGTCATTTATGTATATAAGAAACAACAGGGGACCTAATACCGATCCCTGGGGGACACCACTTTTGACTGCTCCCCACTCTGACTTGGTACCATTTATGCTGACTCTCTGTTTCCTACCAATTAGCCATGACCTAATCCATCCCAACAACGACCCTCCTATTCCATGTGCCTCAACCTTTCTCCTCAATCTCTCATGAGGGACTCTGTCGAAAGCTTTACTGAAATCTAAATATATAATATCATATGACTTGTCACTATCTACTGCTTCATATACCTCTGAGAAAAAGCTAAGCAAATTAGTAAGGCAAGAACGTCCCTGAGTGAATCCATGCTGAGAAAAATTTATTAAGTTAAATTTTACTAAGTGGCTTCTAATTTTCCTAGCAATAATGGACTCTAGCAACTTTCCTATGATTGATGTGAGACTAATGGGACTGTAATTGGATGCTATCGATTTATCACCTTTTTTGAAGATCGGAACTACATTTGCAAGCTTCCAAGCTTCTGGAACTAAACCTGTTTCTAATGACTTGTTAAATATAAATGCTAATGGACTACTCAACTCATCTCTGCATTCTTTTAATACTCTAGCATATACCTCGTCAGGACCAGGCGATTTTTGAGGTTTCAGTCTGTCAATTTCCTTAAGCACATCATTTCTACTTATATTAACTGTACTTAACATATTTTCTATACTATCACTATATACCATATTGACTTCTGGAATCTGTGCCAAATTTTCATTAGTGAAAACGGAAAGAAACTGACTATTTAATGTACTGCACATTTCTAAATCATTTTCTGTTATTTCTCCTATTGAAGTTTTTAGGGGGCCTATTACATCTCTAACTTTAGATTTATATAGTTGGTAAAAAGCTTTAGGGTTATTTTTTGAGTCGCTGGCTATCCTTATTTCATAATTTTTTTTGCTTTCCTGATTTCCTTTTTGACCTGTCTTGATAGAGTCTGATAGTATATATGTAAATGATTTTCACCTTTCTTTATTTTTCGATATATTCCTTTCTTTTTCCTATAAAATCTATTAGCTTATTAGTCATCCATTTTGGTTGGTTCTGCGTCGATCTAAATCTTCTTTTAGGGATATATTTATTTTGAGCATTGTGGAGTGAAGCAATAAACTGGTTATATGTAGGTGGCAAGTTTAACTCTGGCATATCCTGACTTAATTGCTTAACAATAGGGTCCACCCTTAAGTCTCTTCTTAGCCCACCATAATCGGCTTTTCTGAAATCTGGGATAAGTGTCGTATTCTCTTTAGCATTCCCTGTCCATTGTATATTAAAATAAATAGATTTATGATCGCTATTTCCTAGGTGGTCACCAATCTCTACATTAGTTATCATATGTTCATTGTTACTGAAAACTAAATCAAGAATATTAATACCTCTAGTCGGCGTATCTATGAATTGAAATAAAAAACTATCTTGTACTACCTCAATAAACTCTACTGAATCGGAGTCGCCTATTTGGTGCTGCCAATCAATGTTCGGAAAATTAAAATCCCCCATAATGCACACATTGCTAAACCTTGATGCTATTTTAATTTCCTCCCATAACGATTTTCCGCCATTTCTACTCATATTAGGCGGTCTATAATATAACTCCAATAACTATGGTCTCACTACCTTCGTTAACCTCTACCCAAACACTTTCATTATCATTATTTAGTCTAATACCTGATTTAATACAGCTTTTTAATGTACTCCTGACAAACACTGCTATACCCCGCCCCTCCTACTTGTTCGGTCATATTTAAACAAACTATATCCTGGAATATCAAATTCTGCTAAAAAATGCCTAGATTCTGTATTAATCCACGTTTCAGTTAGCGCTATTATGTCTATATTTTCTGTGCTAACGAGTGCTCTAAGTTCGTTCATTTTGTTACATAAACTCCTACAATTTGTATAATATACCCTCAACCTATTACTTTTATTTGCAACTAATTTTCTATTGTGTTTAGCTAACTTATTATTTCCTGTTGAACTACTAGCTCTAGACGGAAATTCTACTCTATCAGTATTCTCATCTTTACTATCAGTTACATGTGTAGTGTTATCGATACTACTATTACACATCACTATATCCGCACTATCTTGACTGATTATTTCTATTTTACTCACTGGTTTGTCACATGAAGTACCTGCTCCATATGGAGACAGTATTTTACTTACACACCCAGGTTTTTTTAACGAAACCCCGCAACAATCTTGTCGAGTGAGCTGGCCAAGGTCGAAACTCCTAGTCGAGAGAGATGTACTCCATCCTGGGCATACAGTTCATCCTTACCATACAAGAGGGACCAGTTATCCAGGAATGGAATAGTATTTGCCTTACAATACTTCTCCAGCCGGCTATTTACACCAATAGCCCTGGAGGACCATTCCTTCCTTACCCCTCTTCTAGGCAGGATACTGTTTACCACAGGAACTCCACCTTTTTCCTTGATCCTCTCCAACATTTCCTGATACTTGGAGAGCAACTCCTCAGTCCTGCATCTCCATATGTCGTTGCTCCCTGCGTTGAGGAAGATGATGGGGTCCTCCCCACTCACTTCCATGACAGCATCTATCTTCTCAGCCACCCTCCCGACTCCGGCACCAGGCACGCAGACAACTTTACCAACCTGAGTGTTCGTTGCCCTGCCAAGGTATCTAACCAATGAATCACCGACAATGAAAACAGACTTAGCTTTTTCCTTTTGTCGGCGTGTAGCAGTAGTTGTTGCAGCAACAGCAGCAGACTTCCCCCCCTCCCCTCTCACTGCCTCGATGATCGCCACTTCATCGCCATCACTCTCATCAGCCAAGGTGCTGAAGTTGTTGTGGGTCTTGACTGGCTGCCTTTTCAGCTTGCAGGCCGTTGCACTAGTTGACACCACTTTCCAAGGGGCTTCACGATCCCTGGGAACACTTCCGGTAGCCTCACACTTCTTCTCCGCCATAGCTAGTCTCAAGGCCAAATTTTCATCTTTGAGACACTGAATCTCCTGCTCCACACTCTCCAGTCTTTCTTGCAAAGCAAGACAAAGCTGGAGAGTATGGGAGGAGACAGCAGACTCATCAACAACAGCCATCACTATGAACAAAGGATTACACTTGGCTGATCCTATAGTGAATGATGACAAGGTAGGACCTATTGACATTCTACTAGGGTGTGACCACTACTATGACTTCATATCAACAAATACAGTAGTAGTAGATGGTGTACATCTCCTTAGATCCCCAGCTGGATATATAGTCACTGGTAAATTACCTTGTAAGTTTAGTGAAGCCAACACACAATACTCATCCTCTCAGCATACGATACAGGAGTCTGTTGTAGTCATGAAAATAACATCATCTTTTGATCCCTTACTTGACCAAGAACTCCAACCAGACTCTCCTCCACTTCATAAGTTACGGGATCTTGATGTAATAGGTATAGATTCAAAACAACCTCCACCAGATGATCAGGCATCATATAAGGAATACTTGGACACTGTCAAATATGAGGAAAACCAATACTGGGTAAAGCTGCCTTGGAAGGTAAACAAGCCTGAGTTACCAACTAACTACCGTAAATCTTGTGGTCAAATGTATTCTATGATGAAGGAATTAGAAAGGAAAGGCCAGATTGATAGTTATCAAGACATACTTAAAGATCAGGGTAGCATTCAAGGAGACTACTGCAGGACTCTTCTTCTTCTTCTTACCTCTGACCGGGTATAGGCTATCCTAGTGTTTACTAGCCTATACCCCTTTGAAAGGACATTAGCCTAACCTAACAACCTTACCTAACCTAACCTAGTATTATAGGTGGGGGCTGCCGCCCCCACACCCCCGCTTTGACTTATATTTTTGGTGTATTTGTCTGTGAAGTGGGTATTTTTCAATTTGTTGATAACGAAAATCCTCCATGCGGACTATATGGAGAAAAATATGGCGAATCTATTGGTGCCTACTTTCCCTAATAAATTGTTTCTCATAACGTCGCACTAGTGTCCTTGAATATTATCAAGATCAGTTACAATTAAAGTTTATAGAAGAAGTACCAACAGCTCAACCCAATGATAAATCCCACTATTTGCCTAATCATGGTGTAGTAAAAGAGTCCGCCACAACACCTCTTAGAATTGTTTACAATTGTAGCTCTAAGGCAAACTCCAATGAACCATCTTTAAATTATTGCCTAATGACAGGACCGACATTGACAAAGAAATTAGGAGATGTACTGTTAAGGTTCAAGACTAACAAATATGCTTACACAGCTGACATTTCAAAAGCATTTTTGAGAATAGGCCTGCAACAGGAAGACAGGGATTATACAAGGTTCCTTTGGCTATCAGACCCACACAATTTAGATAGTCCAGTAAAGACATATAGATTCAGATCAGTCCTATTTGGTGCCACAAGCTCTCCCTTTCTTTTGCAAGCTACAATTGATTACCACTTGAAGAAGTCAGATAGTCCTGTGAAAAAAAAATTGTCCTCTAATTTTTACGTAGATAACTTTCAAGGAACAACAACTGACTATGATCTACTCTTCCACATATACTCTGAAGCTAATAAAGAAATGAAGTTAGCCAATATGCCGCTAAGACAGTGGGCATCTAATAATTTGACACTTCAAGAGGTAATTAAGACAGACTTCCCAGGCTATGATATCCCTATAGAAACTTCAGTCCTTGGATTACAATGGAATACATCCACAGATACTCTAAGATTAAAACCAATAAAGACTTCACAAACAATGCAAAACCCCCTGGCAAAACTACTTTTACTAGCTAATGTCAGTAAGTTATTTGACCCATTAGGGTTGTTTTCCATAATTACGATCAAGGGGAAACTTTTGTTGCAGGAAGCTTGGAAATTGAAAGTTAACTGGGATGAACCTTTGCCTGATACTTATGAAGAACAATGGAAACAACTTCAACAAGAATATGATCAGATTCCTCTTTTCGAGATTAACCGATCTGTAGTCAATGAAAGGGATTCTGGCTGTCTGCACATATTTTGTGATGCCTCAATGAAAGCATATGGAGCAGTTGCTTATATAGTGGTAGAAGATATTTCCATCTTGCTAACTAGTAAAGTCAGGGTAGCTCCATTAAAATCTAGGACAATACCCCAGTTAGAACTTACAGCCATATTAGTAGGCACTAAGCTAGCTAAATATGTCAAACATACTCTTGACCACATACAAATAAATGAAACCTATATTTGGTCAGATAGTGAAGTTGCACTCCAGTGGGTGAAGAATAACAACTGTAGAATACCCTATGTTCAAAACAGAATAGTGGAAATACAGGATACACAAGAGGATTATAGATTCATGCATGTGGATACAAAGATGAATCCTGCAGATTTATTAAGCAGAGGCATATCTGTGAAGCAGTTGAAAAACTCCTTGTGGTTTGAAGGTCCGGAATGGTTAACTAATAGGGAACAGTGGCCCAAGCAGAAGGATAGTATAACTTCCCTTAATTACACCAACGTACAAGTGGTAGAAAATGCTCAACATATAGATCAGTTGATAAATTCCCAAAGATTTTCTTCTCTTGGTAAGTTATTGAGGGTCACCTCCATTGTCTTCAAGTTCATCCAGAATATATTCAGTAGAAAGAAATGGAACCGTCAATTACAGATCCTTTCTCCATCCGAGTATTGGATAAAGAAAGTACAAAGTGAACTCTACCAAGATGAAATGGCACTGTTAACGAGATATAGCCCTAATAACACCACTGAGTTGTCTACAAAGACCCTCAGACACAAAACACTGACACAACACACTAATAACACCACTGAGTTGTCTACAAAGACCCTCAGACACAAAACACTGACACAACAAACTAATAACACCACTGAGTTGTCTACAAAGACCCTCAGACACAAAACACTGACACAACACACTAATAACACCACTGAGTTGTCTACAAAGACCCTCAGACACAAAACACTGAACAACAAAACTAATAACACCACTGAGTTGTCTACAAAGACCCTCAGACACAAAACACTGACACAACACACTAATAACACCACTGAGTTGTCTACAAAGACCCTCAGACACAGTAAACTAATACAACAGTTGGGGTTGTACCTTGATGACAGTGGCATTATCAGATGTAAAGGTAGGATTCATAATTCTACACATAGATATGGTTCCAAACAGCCCGTGTTGCTACCTAAGAAACACTGGTTTTCCCATCTTGTTATAATGAACTCTCATCACAACACCTTACATGGAGGAGTTGGTGACACTCTACGGATGTACGAAAGTCCTTCTGGATTCCTAAAGTACGACAGGCTATCAAAACATATATCAGAGACTGCACTATATATCGTAGATATGACGCAAGACCTGTACAGTATCCCTTATTGGGCTATCCTTAGTTGGAATTATGCAAGGCTGGTACATGTCATATTTGTAACAAACTATGTGGTACCAACTCTGTAAATTGCTAACTGAATAAATATTATTATTATTATTATTAATTCCCCCCCCCCCCCCCTCCTTGCCAGAGGAACGAGTCAGGGAAGCCAGGCCTTTTCAAGTAGTAGGCATTGATTACACTGGGGCTATTCAACTGCAATGTCCAGATAAAGAAACTGATTCTGGACCTACCAAGGTATATATTTGTCTCTTTACCGGTGCCAACACCAGAGCAGTTCATTTAGAAATAGCTACAGACATGTCTACCGACACCTTTTTGAGAATTTTTTAGGTTTGTAGGCAGACGATCTTGCCCTAAACTAATCATCACTGAAAGAGTGGAGGATTAAGACCATCAATACATAAAAAATGCAACCACTCTCCTTCGTGAAAGCTCAATTAACCAGGTGTATACTTATAATGTAGATCTTAATGTCTCGTGGTTCCCCAGGTTGTGGAAATATTTCCCACAGAATTAGATTGTCTAATTATCGTTAAAAATAACGATAAACTAACTACATTTACAAGTATAGTTACAATGTAAATAGTGTAAATAGGTATAATTGGTGATGGGATATATGGTTTAAATATAGTAAAAATATGTGTCTATATTATAGTATAGTATTTAATTTAATAGGTTGTAAGATTTATGGACTAGAAACAAAGAATAATTAAGATAACAAACTGTATATTAAACTCTGAGAATATTCATTTAAAGGTTTCACTTGTGATTAATATAAACGAAGCTTCGATCCTAAATGCGAGAATAAGCCTTCCAAGAAAAGGGACGGGCAGTTACCTGATAGCCACCGAGCTGTTGACACGAGTGGCGGAATTACCGAAATACCTTACCATAAACGGCGAGGATATAACCACGGCTCCATTAACCATAGGAGTCCGCTACCTTAGGTTAAGTATACCTGTATATAGGATATTTCTGGCCAGTAAATAAACTAGTAGGGTTGCTTATACTTTTGGTTGGCGTTACGCGGTACGACGATGATAAAATAACAGTAAGTGTCACAATAATATAATATAGAGTTATGATAAATAATTACATATATTTATTCTGGATAAACTATATAGTTTAACTTAACAGCAAAGTTATATAAATATTATTTGTTTCAGTTGTGTTGCTAGAGCGGGAATAAATAGCGATTCGACCGAAGTTGGTGAGTATGTGACACAGTATAGCCGAACTTAAACTTTTATGATCTGCTTAGTTAAAACATTAAATTGTGGTTAATTTTCGTATTTCGAGGGACGACTTGGGCAGTCGTAACGGATATTTTCCATACATGGAAGTATAATGCGCATGCTTGAATTAGGAGTATATTTTCGTATCCAGTGGTTAACTTTTATAACAAATCCACTGATTATAAAACACAATTACTCGCAATTCATTTATACCCATTTTAGCTTTCATACATACGATCATGGCTGGGAACAGTATATGGGCAACTTTACATTTTTTGCAAGAGAACCGTCTTGCTGGACACTTTACCAGAGCAAAGTGTTCCCTACTCTAAAGGATTACATCCGAGTACTAGGGGGAGCCGGTTAACAAACAAACAGCCTCATCAGCAACTTGGACGATCCTGAGAGACAAAGTGCAAATGAGCTGCCGACACAAAGGGTTGGTCTGAGCAACTGGTCTGGAATAAATCTCTCGTTGGGTGAACTCGGGCATTACTTTGGGTTTTTAAAGCGATCGCAGGTCCATGCCATATACTAACCAAATTACAAATAAAGACGAGCTTACACATATACAACATGTAATATGAATGCTAATAGTTGAAATTTACTTTATAACTGAACATTCTACAAAGGATTATAAAGAAAGACAAGCAAAACCATACTTAATGGTCCTTACTAGGCTACTTGTTAATGAAAGAAAACACAACATATTGCCCCGACAGTCAATTTGAGAGCATCATCTCCAGCAAAACAGTGGACCAGACAACAATAGTGATAAAAACTATATTGATACGGTCACATAAAGCTCGGTTCACACATGTACGAATTAACGTCCCTTCCAGCCATGACCAAAAAAATAGGCAGGACGGCATCAATCTGGAGGCCCCATGGTACACATGCACGAATTAACGTCCCGTCCATCCCCGACCCGTTTTGCTCGGTTCACACATGCGCGAATTAACGTCCCGTCCGTCCCTGATCCCTTAATTCGCCTGCAAACGAGCAAGGACGCCGGCAAAATCGCCTATGGTCGGTACACGGACGTGCGGTGTCGCCAGGTCATGTGACGCAACGGTGACACATCGCCGACTCTTCTTCCAACGTTATTTTCCCGCCGTTCTCATCCCGTTCGTCGGCGTCTAGACGCCGACTGCTCCTGTGTGTGTCACGTGGGTGTCCCGTGGGTGTCCCGGCCTCACACGTTTTGTGGAAGTTGCCCCGGCCCACGCCGACAATTTTATGCATGCAAAAAATGTTCGCCGCCTCCCGCCTCCCGTCGGGACACGGGACGCGGGGTCCCGTGTCCCGACTACACCACACGTCCCTGTACCGACCATAGGCGATTTTACCGGCGTCCTTGCCCGTTTGCAGGCGAATTAAGATGTCGGGGCAGGACGGGATGTTAATTCATGTATGTGTGAACCGAGCTTAACTTGGGCACATTACTCGGTCAGTCGGGGATTCATATCAAGCTATTTATCTAGGCGGTATTTAAATGCCTGGTTTGTGTGGCACTGTAAACGTTCATAGGTAGTAAGTTGAATACTCTGCTGAAAAAAAAAGGGTTTGGCTTCATGTATATGAAACGCCATTCAGACATTTTTGTAACAATTACTTCTGGTGTAACTTTGAGTTATCTATTGTGAAGTACTTACTTGAATCCATGTTATCATGGTGTTTGATCATTTAAAAAAATATTGATTAGGTCCCCTCTTATTCTGTGGTTTGTCAAAGTAAATAGGTATATCTGCTTTAGTATTTCCTCATATGACTTTCTTTCTTAGTAAGAGTCTCGTTTATTAGTGTCCGTTGTACTCTATGTTGTGTACATATAATATAAATAATTATAAATAATAAACAAATATTAAAATTACAAGGTATAGACATATATATTTACTACAGAATCATGATTCCCCTAACTCTGTACGCTGTTAGTGATGCATGACACTTGGCCCCCACTATTATACAATTAGACACACAAGGTTTGTAATAGATCACCAAGATAGTTTGTATCTAAACTTTAGATACAAACTATCTTGGTGATCTATTACAAACCTTGTGTGTCTAATTGTATATATTCTAAAGGTAGCCTAATACGGACCAATTTTAGCGAAGTTTTGTCCGGCTTCTATCCGATTTTGGTCTGTTACTTAGAAAAAAGCTGATGCTAAACACATATCTTGATAATTTTACAATCAGACTACGTTAGTACTAATTTGTTCCAAGGGTGGTCTATTTGAATCTCTCCTATTTCCTTCAATTAGTCTGTATTTTTTAATGACGTTTCACCTCATTAGTTTGGCGATAAGACGCTTCACCATATTCAGGTGTCTACTTAGTTTCGGCGAAGCGATATCGAACATGTAACTTAAAGGGAATCGGCCATCGGATATAATAATTAAAAAAAAAAAAAAAAAAATATATATATACAGGTATATATATACGGTATATATATATAGTGAGTAAAACATCAGCAGGTGACCTAGGACACCATAATTTCCATAGGATTAGGATAAGGATGGAAAAGATGCCTGGAAACATCTTGAAATGTAGCCTACATGTTTCATGTAGAATCGTATTGCTGAAACCCTTTTGTTTCGTTGACAATGTTCTGAATAAAGTACTTGCTTTGTTTTTAGATTTTAACCGAGAATCTCACTAAAAGTAAATTTGCCTTCTCTGGATGGTTAGTGTTCAATCTTAGCGTAATATTGTTTAATTTATATTTACCTTATTTGAATAGATAAGTTCTTAATTTGTAAACTCAATTGTTTTAAATATTCATTGATAGTTGAACTATTCACTATACACGTCGAGTGTTCGTTTTCTTTATATATAAATATTGTTTTTTTAGAACCCGTTCTTTTGTATGATTCTAGAGTGTATGCTCTATTTTAGGTTCTGTATTGCTCCTGAGTTTTTGTTAGCTTATGGCACAAACTAAAATATATTGATCGGAAATGGCAAATAACAGGCAAAATCTTATATACAAAATAAATAAAATAAGTTAACTATAAGTTACTATGTGTATGAAGAAGACAAAAGGCAAAGCTGCCTGTAACAAAGTTTGTCTTCCTAAGATGAAAGAGTATTGGAGATTCTAGGAGCATTCATTATCACTCCCCCCCCCCCCCACTGGCTCCGAGGTAAGCATTTGTTGGTGTATTGGAAAGACTTGTGATGTGCTTGTTTAGTGTAGTGCAATGGAAAAGGAGGAAGTGTTTGTGATAGCTAGCTGTATTATTATCTGTGTAAGTAAAACACGAACATAAACAGTGAGGGAATCCAAACAAATGAAACCGGAGTTCCAGCAACTTATCACATGCCTATAAGGCCTTCCAAGAGTATTGCCTTGCTCGTTTAGTGTCTACAATCCCCCCACAGACGTCGGAACATATAGTGTTAAACAAATTACTTGTTTATGTTTTAATTAGACAGGGTGTGGCTTATTTGTCATCATCCAACATAACTAATCCATGACACAGTAAGCTCCTACTCTTCATTCATTTTAATATGCCAGAAATCGTGACTCTATTCACCAACTGAAACAGGGCTAGATCAAATGCGCTGTAAATGTCCATATATATTCTGTCTGAATCTTTCCAAACAGTTAACCTCTCCGCGGAGCACAGGTTATTTTTTACACCCATATACTGTGCGCATGTATGATGATTTTGGGACCCATTGCCAATTTCGATAAAAAGTACATCAGCGTGTAGGGAATGTTTGCGTGCATCGGCCCATATATATTTGACCCCCAAAAAAATGTCTGGGGGGGTGGGGGAACGGTCCGTAGTTGAAAAATGTGGAGCGAATGGCACCGCGCGGCTAGATTGTCATCGAGCGGCGAAATTTCCCGGCCGAATTTTCACTCGCCCAGGGGATAGAACCTGAGGGAGGAGGAGGTGGGTTACCGCGTAATATCACATATATCTCCTTTTTTTATCCCTTTTAGGCTATGTAGAGTACGTATACGTGTGTAGGCCACCCATATAACAATGAATATGCCTCATAGTGACCAAAAATTTCAATATATAAGGGAATTGTCAATGAATTTTTGGGCAGAAAAGAAGACGGGTTGGAGGTTTGGCGGAAATTTATGAGATGAGAGTGTGGTTTGCGCTATAATATCACGTATACCTCGTACTTAGAGCACTGTCATGCTATAATACAGACTTGTACGTATGTAGACGTCCCATATAACAATATATATACCGCATATAGACCAATTCATGCGATATTTTATGCACATTATCAATGAGTTTCTAGCAGACGGAAGCCTAAAAGGGTGGGTGGGGGTGTGTTGGAGGGAGGCAGGGAGTGAGTCGTGGAGAGAGTGAAGGCAGGGAGATCTATCAAGAACATACGCGCAGCTGTGTGATAATTGTGGAGGCGGTGGAGGCGCCCGAGGCGTATGGATGTCTTGGGATTTTGAACCTTATGTCTAGCAGGTGTCTGGGGTTCGTTGCCACCCAGAGGTCTACAATAACATGAGTCAGGAATGGAGAGAGAGAGAAAGTGAGACATGCGTATGTCGTACGTATAAATGGCTTTCAGAATTGCATTTTTATGCAAGCAGACATTGCATTTTAGACACATGTGAAGTACCACAGAAATATGTAGGCCATTGACTGTAAATAAAGTACTATATTATAGACCACCAACGAGGGTGGTCAGTAAACATGGGCAGTTAACCTTTTTTGATAGAGAGCTAAATATAGACTGGTGTTGCCTGACACTTGCGAAAGGGTAGATTGCCACCAGAAAACTTATATTTATTTATTTCCAAGTAATATGCAATCTAAATGTATATTCGAGACCTACTGCAAGTATTTGTATGACTGTCATGGCTATGTATAATCCAATATACGCGCATAAGGACGTAGGCGAGATATAAGAAAGATGGTTGAGCAATTTTCGACACCCACACAGTTATTATTCATTATTATTTACAATATTATACAATACAAATGTATTTGTGAAGAGTATTTTATGCATGCTGTATTTATACGAATTTAGTTGGTAGCCAAACTCAGACAGAGAGAGGTGTTGTGGATGGAGGGAGGGAAGGGTCACCCACTGACCCACTGACCGTGTGATAATGACTGGAGTCACACTGAGAGGGGCAATTTTGCTGAGTGTTTGGGCAATTTTTGACAGAATAAAGTTATATAATTTCTAATTCTTGACAGAGACAAACTTTTATAAACCTTTGCATGATATAATTGATAATCCCATCAATATACAAACGTAAATTGGTGGGATAATTTATTTTTGTTTGTTTATTGTCATTTCGATTGTAGACACGAAGTTTTGAGTGACATTTGGTATGAGCTCCTGTGGCATGGTTGGTAAGGTCGCAGACTGGAAAACTCAAAGTGTGGTAGGGTAGGGGGATCGAATCCAAGAGGGGGAAGGTTTTATAATGTTTAGATAAATTTTGATTATAAACATTTTTACAAGATCATGCCATTGTATTCAAACAATATGAAATATTCATAGAATATATCATATTGTAAGAATAAAATGACATGACCTTGTAATATTTTTTTTTTTTATTATCTCAGTAGGTTTGACAGGATTTATTGAAACATATTTATTTTGGTACAATTCATTTGAGGTAAGAAAATATATACACATTACTTTGGCTATAACAAACATATATATTGATATACTAAAAAAGAAGGCATATTACATGGAAATCTTTGAAACTTATAAACTAAATAATGAAAGATACAGTTATATAATGTAAAAAGCTATATCACAGGGACATCTTTGGAACTTATACATTATATAATATATATGTAACATTATGAGGTAGCGTGATCAATTTGGTCAGGTCAGGTAAGGTAGGGCGCGAGTCCAGGGCAGGGCAGGGGGCGAGTCCAGGGCAGGGCAGGGCAGGGCAGGGGGCGGCACTCAGTAGTTTTTATACATGTGGTAATCCCTGAAGCAGTCACCCAAGCAGAGTGCAACTTTGCACTCGGTGCACATTGAGGTGACTCTTTTGGTTACGTGGGGTTTCCTGACACTGGTGCTGCAGACGTGGCACTGCACCTACCTGTGACGAGTGCCAACCAGCTCGGTGTTGGTTAGGTAGTGTCTTTCCACACCCAGCTGGATGCGGTCAGGGACGTGATCCCCACGCCATGTCGTACGTCTGTGAGTGGTGGTGCCATACTTCTCCAGGAGTTGATATGCAACGTTGTACACAAACTCCCGGAATTTTAGCTTCTGGTTTGGGGCCATCTCTCTCTTCACCAACCACAAGTTGTAGGCATTGAGCATCGTGATGTCAACTAGGTGGAGGAAGAGCTTGTGATACCACTTCACAGTCTTCCTCAGACACTCAACGCCTGACAGTTGACAGTCAGACTTGTCCACCAGGCGCATGGTCTTTGTGTAGTCCACTACCATGTCGGGCTTATAGATGGTCTTCCTGGTTCGGTAGTGGATTTTACCAGAGTCCATCTGGGCACCTGTGTGGACTGTGGAAAGCAGGTGAACGTCTCTTTTGTCCTTCCACTTCAGGGCTACCACTTTCCCGGACTTTTCAAGTTGCTTGTAATTCTGCCCCCTTCGTCGCCTTCTTCGGACATGCCTCTCGCGGTGTTCCTGGGCCAGTTCGTCTTCAGAAGGTGTGTCACTGGAGGAGGCATCTGACAGAGGAATGACATAACCTGTGAACTTGGGCATAAACTTTCTTGTCTTTCTGACAGTCCCATATGACACCGTTTGGTTGTCATGAAGAAACTGGCAGAGAGCAGGAGAAGTATACCAGTTGTCAGTATAGATGATGTGGCCTTTGCCCAGGTAAGGTGCCAACATTTTCCTGACGATGGCACCTGACATGCCCATGGGGTCACCGGCAGCGGCTTTCGGTACGTCAATGTCAGTTCCTGTATACACGATCATGTGAAGCACTATTCCAGTTTCACAGTCGCACAACACGAAGAGCTTGATTCCGAACCTATGCCTTTTCAAGGGGATATACTGCTTGAAAACAAGATGTCCTTTGAAGAGCACGAGCGACTCATCAATCACCAAATTGAGGAAGGGGTAAAAGTATTTCCTATACCTCTCCAACAACATGGTGAAACACATCCCGAACTTTCCATATCCTGTCAATCCTGTTAGGATTTTCGTTGTCTGCAAAGTGCATAAATCTTAGCAGCAACAAAAATCTGTCACGAGTCATGAACTTATTGAAAGTTGGGGTGGCGATGAGAGGGTCGTGCTTCCAGTAGTGTTGCAACACATGCTTCTTGCAAAGAGGCATGAGGAACAACAAGGCAAAAAACGTCATGAATTCTTCAACAGTCTTGTCCACCCAGCCTCGTATTCTCGCTTTTGGAGAAATGACGTCCAATTTGCCAAACACCCACCTGTAGTAGGCGTTTGTTTGGGCAACGATGTAAGCCATTACCTCCAAATCGAAAAAAGCGAGGAAGAACTCGCTTCCGTTTGCGTTTTCGTCACAGGGCCAGTCATCAGTTGCACCTGACGTACCAGGATTGAACTTGGGCACGTCAGGCACAAAATTGACCCCGTCAGACCACTCAAACGAAGGCATGCCAGGGATCGGAATGTCGTCTCCGTCTGCTTCTGCGTCTGATATATCGCTGCCAAGTTCGCGATACAACACAGCATCATCATCACCTTCCTCTTCACTAGACAGACGCCCTTCTTCATTTTCATCACCGACGTCTGACTCACTTCCACTATCCACTCCCAAATCCCCCCACCCTTGGTCCCGTCCTAGGGCGTCGTCATCGAAACCCGCAGGGCTGCCAATGCCCTGCGAATCACCACCAAACAGCAGGGCGGCGTACTTGGATGGTGTCAGATTTTGTCTGCTCGCTCTAGCACGTAGGGGCGTCTTATGGGCAGGGCCAGGGGCAGAAGGGCCGGCAGGGGCGTCGGTAGGGGCGGCAGTGGTGCGTGGTGCAGTGGGCCTGGAGGCAGGCAAGATGATGGTGGTACCTGTCGCCCCTTTCCCTTTCCCTTTCCCTTTCCCTCTTCCTTGGGCAGGGGCAGCAGGGCCGGCAGGGACAGCAGGGCCGGCAGGGACAGCAGGGCTGGCAGGGACAGCAGGGCCGGCAGGGCCAGCAGTCGCTTTCCCTCTCCCTTTCCCCTTCCTCTTCCCTTTTCCTTGGGCAGGGGCAGCAGGGGCGGCAGGGGCAGCCGGGCCAGGGGCGGCTGGTGATGGTGGTGGTGGCAGGGTCACTGTGGCAGGCGTACTGGTTTTCTTCCATACGCCCGTGCTTTTGATTCTGCCTGCCCCCGCAGGTTCTGCAGCCCTAGGGCGGCCTCCTGCGTCGCTGATACTGGTGGCAGGGGTGGCAGTGGTGGTGGTAGTGTTGTTGCATTGGCCTGGGTCGTCTTGGCAGTGTCCCCAAAGTCCAATGACCTCTGTGCCATTGCCCTGCTTGCACGTGTTTTACGTGCTTTTGGTGCTGGTGCTTCGTCCTTCGAGCTGTAGGGCGTGTCGTACTGGTAGCTAGGGTTTCTGGTAGCCACCCTCTGCCTTCCACGGCGGCTGACACCACCAGAAGGAGGGCTGGTTGTGTCATCAGGGCGCGAGCATGAGGGACGTGTGGGCTCCATGACTAGTGCTTGGGTTCTGGCGCTGTGGTGCTTGCACGAGTGCTGGGCGAGCGTGTGGCGGGGCGGTATCGAGAGTTGCCATGTAGTTCTACACCCACACCAATTTGTAGCCGCCTGCCTATAAACCCGCGGTTTTGGTACGTGTTCAAAAGCCTTACTCTTATGAGTCTTCCCGCAGTCCGCCGGGGGAACTCTTAAGAGTCTTCCTGCAGTTCCCGGGTTAAGATATGCATTCAATTAATCTGGTCTTATTTTGAGTTATAGAGATTAGTTCTAATAAAATTGGCTTAGTTATATTTACAAGATTATTGGAACTTCTCTTGGTAACACTTTCCACTATAAACAGGCCCATGCGACCTAGACATCCTATAGTAACAGAGATTTGCCAAGTTCCATCAAGCCAATGGTGATATTTTCCTCTGTTTACACTCTAATATTGATCTCCACATTGATCTCCATCCCCAAATACACATACTGGATTGCTGGTACATTATACTTAGATAGGTCTTTGGACATATAATTTAAGTGGTCAAAACCGTAATAAAGGTTCGCTGCTTCAAAATTGAGGAAGCAAAATGGCGTCCAGAGACAAATATAATCTGTCTCTTATTACAGAATTGCTAACACGACCGATCAAATCTTCAATGTTATCCACGACCAATCTGACATATCAATTCTTGCCAAGCCAGTAAGGAAATGATATCAGAGGTTCACCTTTGTAAATTGAAAAATTGAGAATAAAAAGTAAAAAAACAAAATGGAGACGATGGATGCATCATGTTTACATTGTATCAAAGCATAACAAAATTATCCTGATCTGATCTAGCCTAACCTAGCCTAAAATAAAATCCACTCTTAATTATTAATGATTTACTTACACTTCAGCTGCAGCTTTAATCATAATGCATATACAAACTTACAATTAATATTGAAAATAGTAGTCAAAACCTAACAATGCTACTAAAACACACACACACACACCACTCATACATATTTTCGCCTAATGCATCTGAAATGAGCTCAGTATTCACGGAAACATTACCTCTCGTTAATCATACAAACTTTTGTTTGTGGTCTATTCAACAATGCTCTCTCTAATGGACTGTTTGCTACTTTTTGTGTTCCCTTTATTGCAGAAAAACAAACATGTTTAGGTGGACTACTAATGGTACTTCCTGTAAGAGTACGTCATACAAACACAAGCAATACAGAATTTTGGCTTAATGAAAGATGTTGCATATTTTGCTTCCAAAAATACACTTAAAAAGTTATGATTTCAACCGCAGTATAATCTACATTCTGTATTAGTTGTATTTCCTTAGGGAGTAAAACTGTTTAAATTATTATATGATATAGCATACCGTAAACGCTTAAGACCTCCGTCGACGCGAGTTGGCAAAATATTTTTAACCCATTACTGAACATACCGACCACACCAGGGAAGGATTTTTTTTTCTTTTCTGGTAAATATATACTGTATACAAAATAATGTTGATGAACTCGAGGTTATATTTTGTAACCATCACTGTTTACCTGTGCCTGACTTACCCCTTTCTCCAACACAACACAGCTTCAGGCTATTGCACTCCACAAACACTCTTCTTACAGACCATACACAAAGAGCTTTTGATGGCATCAACTCAACTAGACCACCATACAGATCAGTACTTGCCACACTCGACATTAGTAAAGCCTTCGATGCCATCCCCCGCCACAACCTAACAAACAAAATCTACAACACAAACATGCACAACAACACAAAAAGATGGCTGGCCAACTTCTTGGCAGGCAGATGTGCACACGTACAGTATCTTTTGCCGGTCAGTCATCTAGCATTAGAAATTTCTCAAACGGAGTCCCGCAAGGATCCGTCCTGTCGCCCGCACTCTTCAATCTGTACATGCATGATATGAATACACCAAATTCACCCCAAATAACCATAGCCTCCTATGCAGATGACATAACACTCACAAGCACGCACCAAAACCCAGACACAGCAACAAGACTCCTTCAAGACTATCTCACACATTATATGAATGGTGCACTACAAACAGACTCAATTTAGCCCAACCTAAATCCACTGCAACCCTCCTCACAAGCTGGACAGGAGAGCACGATTACGTCCCGGGACTCAACATAAACAACACACCCCTAACACACACACACAAAATTCTAGGAGTAACATACGACACCCAAATGACATTTAAACAGCACACCACAAACAAGAAAAAGAAACTGACACCCAGACTTAACGCCCTCAGATCACTTGCCCACAAGAAATTTGGACACAACAAAGAAACCACCACCACAGTCTACAAACAATACATAAGATCAGTTATGGAATACGCAAGCCCGGCCTGGGCTTCTAACCTAGCTGAAACACATCATTAGACCTTACAGACTATTCAAAATAAAGCCCTGAAAATCATCACAGGATGCACAGCTACTACACCTACATCAAGAAACCAAAGTCCTCAAAGTCAAAGATCATCTAGACATGAGAGGCACTCAATTCCTGGCAGCAGCCTCCACGAATCAACACCACCCACTACACTACATGGCAACACACCCACAGACGCCAAGAAATATCAAAACAACACCCAGCACACGCTATCACACACAAATACTGTCTTCTCTCCCTCCCTGCCCACCCCAAACCAACTTCCGGAAGCACATCCATACTCATATCACTCGCCGTTCCATCCACTCACTCATAGACAACACGCAGCTGCAAGCACGACCTCCCGAAATCCATCCTTCTGAATCCTCCCTTCCTCGCGAGGACAGAGTCCACCTGGCCAGGCTGAGATGCGGACACCATCCAGCTCTTCTGAGCTATCAGAAGAGACTGGATGACTCCGTCGTCGACACCTGCCCGGGTTGTAACACAGCACCGCATACCATTACACACATCATAGAAGACTGCATTTCACACAACCACTTACGCCAACAACACAATTTACACTCTTTGAGAGATCTGTGGGAAAGCCCGACCGTGGCCATGGCCTTCTTTAAGGACTCGGGGCTGTTCGGCCAGGCAGCTTAGGGAACAACAACAACAACAACAACAACAACCAATGCCAATTCTTTCACTGCATCCATTTCCTCACAATTTCACTCATCACGAATCAAATATTTTCATAATTTCTTGATGTTTGCTATTTACTTCCAACTTACTTTAAATAGATCCACATGCTTATATTATTCGAGACATTTGACTGCAGGTTAATAGAATATTTTATTCGCGTTCTACTGACTGCTCTACTCGAAACTATCCCGTTTTTTAACAAGTTCATATGGAATTATGTCTCGGTTAGCAAAATCCATACCCATTGATAATAAATAATTATAAACATATGAGGATTATGATGCGTTTCAGAGTTCATTCTATCTACTATTTGACGATTGTAATCATATTTGGAAGGGTATATGGAAGTCAGAGATAGTAATTACCCTTTTCATGATCACGGCTCTTTCCTAAGTTATATAAAACCGTCTAATGATAGGCACACTATACTGTCTAAATACGTCACAATCCTCATGGGGATAAGTAGTACTTGCAATGATGCGTTGTTCACACTAGAGGTCTTTTAGTAAAATAAATTGTATAACATTTTTCTTTGGACGCTCTTTTAGGTACATCAGTTTTCAAAAAAAAAAAATTTTTAGTTTTGATTTTTTTTTTTTTTTTTTTTTAAGAGACAATGAATGGAGGAAGGAAAAACACAGATAAAACAAAAAGGTCCATGTGCCTAAAGGCATCCTCCATTCATAAAATGTTTGTAACAACTGGATTTAAACATTTGTTGATTGTAAGTTTGTGGAAAGCAATTCGAGGGAAGTGAATTCCAAAGAGTAGTAGCTCTGGGGATAAATGAATTCTGATAAGCAGAAGTTCTGCATTGTGGAGGAGAAAGTGTAAATTCATGGGCGCTCTCAGCTGCCCTAGTTCTACGGGGAAAGATGTGGAGAGGCGGCACAATTGAAGCAAGTTCCTCGGAACAATTGCTGTGAAAATATCTGTAGAATAATGCAAGGGATGCAACGTTTCTTCGTATGGCTAATGTAGGAAGGTCCTGTGTGATTGCAGGGTTATTGATTAATCTAATAGCTTTATTTTGAATTTTGTCCAACTGCCTCAATGCAACCACTCCACTTCCACCCCACAGAGGTGAACAGTAATCCATCTGAGAGCGCACATGACTTTTATATATTACGGCCAACTGCTCGTCAGTGAAGAATTCTCGAACTCTGTACAGGAGTCCCAGTTTTTTAGAGGCATTCTTAGCAATGCTTCTAACATAATGTGTCCAGCTCAAGTTAGTAGTTAATGTTACACCGAGAATGTCAATACTAGGGGAAGTGGGAATATTTACATCATTAAAAAATATATGGGAGTCAGTGAGATTCTGTCGGTTAGAAAATTGAATGTACTTGGTTTTCTGTGCATTAAAGGAAACTAGATTCTCTTGTCCCCATTCATTAATTCTAGAAAGGTCCTGGTTCAGAGAAATTGCAGTGTTTATTTTTGAATTTATAAGATCGGGTTGGGTGAAAGAATTGGTAAATGTGAAGGAACTGTGGAGTGTTGAGTCATCTGCGTAGGAATGTATTGGATTATGAGTGGTAGATATGAGATCATTGATATGAATGAGGAACAGAGTTGGGGCCAAAACTGATCCCTGGGGAACACCAGCATTTATTGAGTGAAATTGAGAATAAAGGCCATCTACCATTACACGTATTTTTCTGTTATGAAGATAAGAAGAAATTAGTGGAACTAATGATGCAAGGCCGTAGTGTGACATCTTCGACAATAAGGATTGATGCCAGACTCTATCAAATGCCTTTGATATATCCAGTGCTATTGTATGTGTTTCACCATGTTGGTCTGTAGCTTGGTTGATTTGATGCGTAAGAAGGCAAAGAATGTCTGCAGTTGATCGACATCGTCTAAAACCATATTGCCTATCACTGATTAATTTATTATTCTCCAGATGCTTAATTATGTGATTATTTAATATAATTTCAAAAACTTTGCCAAGAGTGGAAGTTATAGCTATTGGTCTGTAGTTTGATGGATCTGAAGAGGCACCTTTTTTAGGATTATGTAAGATGTATATCCAAAGACCAAATTACGTGAACGTAGAGTAATAAGGAGCTTACTGACTTTACCCCAAAGATGATGCTGTAAGAGAAAGAAAGTATGAGAGAGAGAGAAAGACTGTATGAGTGTGGTGTAGGTCTTTAGAGAGAGAGAGAGAGAGACAGACAGACAGACGCTTCCTCTTTGAGTCATCAGCCAATCCTGTTTCTTCTTGTTAAAGCCTCGAGGGCCCCCCTCCTTCCATTACACCCCCCCCCCCCCTCCATTTCATACACACACACACACACAGTTGGAATGAGCTGCAAGGTATGAGAAGTTAAATAATCCTTGTAACTCTGTAATTCCTTGTAAATGTAGTTATCTTTCTCTCTCTCTCTCTCTCTCTCAGATAGCCTTCTTATTTGATATCCTTTCCTTCCACTTTCCCTTACTATCGAGTTTGCTTTCCCTACTAGAATTTAGTCCTGACCACGTCGCTGGGATTGTAAGGTTTCTGTGGCCAATGTATGTTTATGTAAATCTCTCTAGCTCTCGCTCTCGCTCTCTCACTCTCTCACATTTTGGTCAGTGCGTGCCTCTTCCAGCCTCCTGCGTCTGTTAGAGCCTCAGGAGCCTGGTAGAGTTTTAATTAGTTGCCGAGTCAGCCCCAACTGTCTCAACATTAGTAGACTTCAGGCAACGCTAATGAGGCCGGTGTCACACGAGCACTTTACAGGTGGATGTATCGGAGTCACACTATCCTCATCAAAAAGTAGCTAAATTTGAGTCTTTCATCTGACCATTTTCGCTATCGTAATGACTGTTGTTGTTGTTGTTGTTCCCCCAGCTGCCTGGCCGAACAGCCCCAAGGCCCCGAGCAATTCCAAGGCCATAACCGAGCGCCCCCACAGAACCCTCCCTGCCGACCACAATAAAGCCTGGGTGACCGAAGCCACTCCATGGCGGGGAGCTGAGGAGGGTGCGGAAACGCCCGGGAAACCAAAGCCCCACCCAGGGCCCTGTGCCCCTCAGCAATTATGAAGAGAAAGTTGAGGGGCAAGGGAAAAATGTGACGCTTTGGCTTCCAATCTTGGTAGATTGGGAGGTCAATCGACGGAAAAGATGCCGTCACTTGAGATCTAGAAAATATATAAGTTAAAGGAACAGTCAGAGTAAGCTATGGGTATGGCAGAGATAGCTCAGTTCTCACTCTGATAGACCAGCCCATCACCACATGACTAGAACCCAATCCTCTCAGCATCAGCTAGGAAAGGCCCTAGAAAGCCGCCTTTGGCGGGGGGATAGCTCCCCTATTTCAACCCCTTTCGGGGTCGGGCACCCGCCCGACTGACTGTATTTTAGAGTTCCTAATCGTATAGAGTTTAGTTTAGTAGAAGAATCAAAATCGATATTAACCCGTCCAATCCCAGCGGCGGCTACTAGCCGTCAGTAGATAAGTCACTCCCCAGTCCCAGTGACGGCTAGTAGCCGTCAGTAATATAATTTCTTTGTAACTGCCTGCATCAGGCTGTACCTGGTACCACGACCATTTGTGCACTGCTCTCGACATGGCAACACTTCTCAGCTTATATAAGACCCTCTGAAGGCTCGGGGAGCCAGTTTTCCTTCATCGCTTGAGGTAGAAGGTTGTTCTATCTTGCCATTTTGGCCACATTGCGTGGGACTGGGGGAGACTTTTATTACTGTATCCTACGGTACAGTAGGGGTTAATGAAAATAACATGATAACCTGTAGGAGAGAGGATCAGACACATATTCCTGTGGACGCCATGTTGCTGCCGTAATGGCGAAAGAGCGCGCGGGATAATGCTTTTTTTTTCTATCAGGCAAAATTGAGATCCAGATAATAAGTTATTTATTTATTTTACTTCAGCAATACCGAATGTTCATTGTGGGTATGTATATATCATTTGTAAACAGAGGCTATTGACAAAGTGGCACCAACATGGCACAAGTTGGCCGATCTCTTTTACTGGATGATCTCTACTCTCTCGTGTCTCTGATTTGGCCGAGGAAGTTAGGCTTGAGGAACATTTCAACCGTGTCTCTGATTTGGCCGAGGAAGTTAGGCTTGAGGAACATTTCAACCGGTGTCACACAAGCACTTTAGCCTTTAGCGGAGGATGTATATATGGCACTGTATCCAAGTCGAGGAGTAGCTAAAATTGAGTATAACCATCATACTGTTTTCGCTATTATGATCATTGTGCATCTTGGAGCTCCTAATTGGGTACAGTCTTATTTAATGTAAGAAGACGAAACATCAAAAGTCATGCACAATAGTATAATAAACTGCAGCGGATTCAAGGCTCGAATACATGTAGCCGATTAATTTGTTCGTGTGACGCCGGCTTTATCAGGATCAATACGATGGTGCTTGTTTAATGTTATTAATACGAGAGGAGGTATTTTTTGTCTTAATCTGGCAATCATTAGACTCTTAATACTCTGAATGGGAAGCATGTGTTATTCAAAGAGAGGCAATGCAGATATAATATGTACCTCTGGTTTTATGGTTAATTTAGATAAGTGGACTGTATATTATTGATATTGAAGAAACATTAACCATATAGAATATTTACCCTTTGATGAACTCAGCTGGTGATTGGAGGATGGCGGAAAATAGGCTAGATGACTGAAAGTGGTTAGTAAAGTAAACAGCGTATGAAAAGAGGCTACAAGAGGCTACGATAGGCTAGATATTTACGTTAAGTTGTGCTAAGTAACAAAGATGATTATGTAATGACTATATGGAATATGAGATGAAAGTGAAGCGAAAACACCTGATTATGAAACTATAGGAAGAAGGCTTAGCGTGTGTAGCTGGGACGGAGGTTGGTTGGAGAGTGAGCGAGCGCGTTATGTTTGTCTCTGTCGTGACATACCGCGCACACGCATAACATATGGAAAATGTATCCCATCTTCTTTACAATGAGATACTTGCAAACAATCTTAAATAATACAAATATATATATATATATATATGGGAATTATAATCCTACAATACTTTCCCATATACAACTATAGAATAATATATTCTACCCAATCATGGAACGTTCGACCAAGGTTATGGAAGCGTTCAACTTAAGACTACGGAATGATGGGAATGATACGTAACGCTACATCAACCCAGATTACGTAACATCGAGACTGTTCATACAAGTTGACAATATGCAACACAATCTATATAAATTGTCATGTTGGGCCCAAATTTGGCAAATGAGTTTCAATGCGGATAAATGTAAAGTACTACATATCGGATACCTAAATGAGAAAGCAAACTATTCGATGAATGGCACTCAGCTTAAGAATGTAAACAGAGAAACTGATCTGGGAGTAACAATATCGAGTAACCTAAAACCGAGTCAACAATGTTCAGAAGTTGTTAAGAAGGCAAACAAAATAATTGGCTTTATAGGCAGGTCATTTGAGCATAAATCCAAAGACGTTATCCTAACCCTTTACAATTCCTTAGTCCGCCCTCTTCTGGAATACTGCGTTCAATCCTGGTGCCCTTATTACCAAAAAGATATAAACAAGCTAGAACGAGTTCAACGTAGAGTTACCAAAATGATACCTAGCCTAAAGAACAAACCATACGAAGAGCGTCTTAGAGAATTAAATCTATTTCCTTTAACCCAGCGCAGATTAAGAGGTGACTTAACCCAGTGAGACCCAGCGTCGCACGTGATGCGTCGGCAGTGTTTGATCACCAACTCCCAGCGACGCATCACGTGCGTCCGACATATAAAAAACACTTACGTGGCTCGTAAGGTAGGAAATGGCCAGAGAATAGGAGGGGGAGGTACCGTAGTGTGTGTGGGAGCTGGGCCAGTAGGTGTGAGCGGGCCGAGACAGCCGCGCGGCTGGTGGTGGTGGGCTTAGTGGGGATAGTTTACACCCTTAGTTCACCGCCACTTTGAACCTTCATTACTCCGGTCGTATGGGAGCTAGAGGCTTGAGATTTATGTGAGACACTCCTTAGGCTGTATACCGTACAATGCCATACTCAGTTTTTACCCTAGTGCTCCCGGGCGGGTGGTCATGCGGGGGAGACGAACTTTCGAACCCCCCCCCCCCCCCGCCCCCCAAAAGACCGAAATGATTTTTTTTCTTCATTTCTCACCATTCTCTTCCATTTTGGCTCAACACATTTTTTTGAGGCTCCCCCCCCCCCCCCAAAAAAAAAGTCCGAGGTGATTTTTTTTTTTTTTTTTTCATTTCTCATCCTTGTCTTCCATTTTAGCAAACAAAAAAAAAGAAGTGAAAATGGCTTGGGACTGGGGTGAACAAAATATTATAACTAGCCGGGGCTCAACGGGTTAATTCAAGTGTTCAAAATCATCAAAGGCATCGACAATATGAACTGTAGTAAGTACTTCACTATCGACCAATCTAATTACACGCGGGGAAACGGTTGCAAAATTATTGGTAAATCTTTTAACTCACACGAACCTAAGAATTTCTTCTTCAATCGAGTTGTCAACTTGTGGAATGGGCTTCCCCGAAACGTTATAGACTGCATCACCGTTGATTCATTTAAACTCCGCTAGACAAATATCTCGCTTCAAACCCGCGACTGACTGCGTTTGTAGATGAATAACTTTATTTTATCCCCCCCTCAGTTACTAACCCATCTGTCCCCTACTAACTTCCTAATCCTGCCACGGACATTAGTTCCAGGGCAGTAATTCCCTTTCCAATGTTCCCTTACCCACTCTAAACCACTGTTTGGACACTTGATCCTCAGTGTTTTGGAGGACAAGCAACCTAGAAGGGTCACTAGATATGTTGTTGCTTGATTTCCTTTGTACTCCTTTGTAGTTTGAGTACACTAAGTATGGACATATTCCCACCAACAGAAAATATACAAAATGTACATGATTAGATTTGCCCGGAGGCAATCTTATCCCGCCAAACTTGGCTGCGTCCGCCGGACGCGTCAACAGGCTGCACCGAAGTAGAAGCCAGAGAGGAGACTTCAATGGAGAACTTATCCGAGGGGGTGTCCTTGCGATTGAGGTCACCCTCAAGAGGATATAGTCGGACTTTTGGCTGTGTGATTACTCCAGTCCTGGTGCGAACCTTTGCTACCCGAACCTCACCATCACGACCTGGTAATAACTCCTCTATCCGACCCAATTTCCTAAATGCGCGCGGGCCCTCCTCATGGATGGTTACCACGTCCCCTACCCTAGGCCAATGACCTTTTAATGGTGTTAGTTTATTCTTTTGCGCTTCCCTTAACCCTTATTTAGCGGCGAGCAACATAAGTCGAGTTAAATAAAGCTGGACTATGTGGCGGCGCTCGACATAACTCGAGTGGCAATTTCAGCACGTAATGTGGCTGAGAGAGAGAGACAAGTGGTGGCAGGAGACTAGCGAGCGTATGACTGCTCCAGACCACCGCGGCGAACCTACTGACACAAATCTCAGCTCCCTCCTCCCTCTCTCACTCGCTACATACTCAATTATGTACTGAAAGTACCGAATTACCTGCTTTTTGCACTCGCGTTGCACGGTTATTGCAAGAAAACTATCCATCATACAAGGATCGTTATGGTGTCATTCGAAAGCTCTGTTTATGCCCTTTCAGGGATAGGTACTTGTTTTACGTTCTGGGTCTTATTTAGGCATGAAAATGATCACGTAAACAGCCCTATTTTGGCTAAAAACACCCCGCTGTGCGGTACACATAAATAAACCGCATAGGCCGCTCGTAAGGTGTTAAAGTCACCAGATATTCTGTTGACCAGCGATGCCAAATATCTCGCGATAATTTACGAATGTATTTGTAGCGGGCCGATATCACTTCCTTACTTATGTAGTCTGGATCCTCCATAGTATCCTTGTCATGCTCTTCAGGAAGATCCCGCAGTCTGTATCCACGTACCAGTACTGAGGGTGTGATTGGGGTAAGGTCTTCCAAATCACCAGAAGCATAGTATAGAGGGCGATCATTTACGGTGGCTTCAATCTCCAAGAGTATGGTGTTGAGTTCCTCAATCGAGATGAGAGCTCTACCCAACACCTTCTTCAGACCCGCCTTCACGATGCCTATGGCTCTCTCCCATATGGCGCCAAACCAAGGCGCTCTGGCGGGAATGAAACGCCATTTGCATTTTACATCCGCTAGGCAGGTCTGAATCTTAGGATTGTTGCTCACTTCTTTGAGATATGTAGATGCCCCTATGAAAGTCTTTGCATTGTCACTCAGCATGATACGCGGATATCCCTGTCTACTGCAGAATCTTCGGAAGGCATGTAGGAAGCTATCACAAGTGAGGTTGGTGACCAGTTCCAGGTGAATTGCCCTGGTAACAGCACAAGTGAAAAGTATCATATACACCTTAAGATTGGGTGAATCTTTCACAGGGATTGCTCCACTGTAGTCAACCCCGGTAACTTTGTAAGGGTCACCTGGGGTGGTTCGCAGGTTTGGTAAGGGAGGAATTCCGACGGGATCATAAGGTGTTCCCTGTACTCTTCTACACTTTAAGCATTTGCGAAGGACTTTCTTGACCACCTGCCTGATTCTAGGCACCCACCATCGTTGTCTTACATAGGTGACTATATGACCAACCCCATAATGACAACAGAGTCGGTGACACCTATCGATGATAAGATGGGTGAAGGGATGATTGGGGGGCAGTAGTATTGGATACTTACTTGCCTCAGAGAAGGCTGCCAATCGAAATCTGCCTCCGCAATGTATCAAGTTCCCCTTCAAGTGTAAGCCCAACTGATTGATCAGGTTATTCCTAGACTTTGTTCCCTTAACCAGTATTTTATATTCCTGCGTATATATTTCTTGTTGACTGAGCTTATGTAATAATTGATCTGCAATTCTGATCTCCTTCACATTGAGGTAAGCACTACCTGTGGGCGGTGTGCCTTTAATTTTTGCTTTTACATTTTCTACAAATCGTAACACCCATGCTGTAACACGTAACTTTTCATAGCTGCTGAATCAATCCCAGTCCCATAACCGTGTGTCTTCGTCAGGCACCGAGTCAATTACCGGTGCCACAATAGCAGTGTGTTGCTCGCTCAAATCTATATTCTCTGGCCATTCATTGGGATCATTAAGCCAGCATGGGCCATTCCACCACAACGCAGAAGATTTGAGAAATTTAGCAGAGACACCACGAGTAATGCAATCACTTGGATTCTCTTTGGTAGACACATACCAGAACTGTGCAGTTGAGAGCAGGTTACGAATTTCGTCGACACGGTTGGTGACGTACACTGGTAGCTTCTCATGGCTATGTAACCAGAAGAGCGTAATTTGGCTGTTACTCCATACAACTGTCTCCGAGATATTTAGCACATTTTTAAAAGTTTCCTCTACAAAGTGAACGAGTCTAGCAGCCAACAGAACTGCAGTCAGCTCTAATTTTGGGATGGAAAGAGATTTGATCGGGGCGACTTTCGCCTTCGCCATGACTAGACGGCTGCCACTTGTGTCAACAAAGTATATGGCGGTGCCGTACGCGACCTTGCTAGCGTCTGAGAAGGCATGAATGGAAACAGGATGGTCCATGACAATTCTCCGAGGAAAATTAAAACCCTTACAGAGACGAAGATCCGAAATAATGTCATCCCACTCCTGAACCAGATCGCCAGTCAAAACCTCATCCCATCCTAATTTTATCCTCCATAATTGCTGAAGGAATAATCTCAATTTGATCGACACCGGTAGAACTATCCCCAAGGGGTCAAAAAGTTTAGCTGTCATACTCAAGCAAATTCGTTTTGTAATCTGCGAATATTGCGCGTACTGAACGCCGAATGAGAGGGTATCGGTGTCCGTTTTCCAAAACAACCCTAGCACTCTAACATGTTCCTGCTGTACAGCCGCCACACCATCCCGTTGCAGTACAGTCCGCAAAACAGAATTATTAGTCGCCCATTCACGCAAATATAGATGGGCGTCATTCATAATCTCTTGGACTACAGCGTAGGTATCAACCAGGAAATCTTCTTCATTTCCTGTACCCAGTAAATTGTCTATATACAACCCTGACCGAATCTGATGAATAATCTGCGGATCTGCACTGACATAAGACAAATGTTTCAAAATGGTGGCGTTTAAAAGGAATTGGGAACAAGTCGCTCCAAATAAAACTACCCGGAATCGGTAACAAATTAGGGGGGAATCCAGTTGCCTCGGATACTTGGGCCACATAAATCGCGTATAGTCCTGGTCGTCTTCATGGAGCCTTAACATTAGAAATGCCTTCTCTATATCAGACACCCAGGCATACTTACCGAGTCAAAACCGAAGCAAAACCTGCGCTAAATCTGGCACCAGTGAGGGTCCAGTGTACAGGCAGTCATTAAGACTAGGATGACGTTCACTCATCTTGGCGGAACAGTCGAAAACAATACGCACTGGCGTAGTTTTGCTCTCCTTGATTACACCATGATGAGCCAAGTAATGCCCGGTATCTGATGTATCAAAAGGCACCTCTTCTATAAAACCCCGGGACACCTGTTCCTATATGACTTTTGAGTATTCCTCGCAAAAGTCAGGCTCCTTGAGGAATCTTTTCTGAAGTCCCCGAAGACGGCCTATGGCCAAACCCTTGTTAGATGGCAGCTGATCCTTGGAATTGTTCCAGGGCAGTCTCGCTTTATACTGTTGGCTGTCGGGATCGTAGGTAACGGTATCCTCGTACGACGATAGTGCTTGACGCTCAACCAGTGAGTATTCCTTAGGGGTTATCCCGATATTATCTAATTCCCACAAAACATTTAAGTCATTTTTGCATGGTGGAATATTACCAGTGGACATGTATTCGTCCATTGGTGTTACTGCTACTTTCAATACAGTAATTACTTCTGTGCTGGAGCTTGTAGGCTGTGTCACATATGAACCACTGATGGCGTACCCGTACTTGGTAGGAAGCAGAATTAGACTACCTGACCTTTTATACCCAGGTCGCACTATATCGTAATAGTGATCCGCACCGATGAGCAGTTCCAGCTGATCTGTGTCCGCCGCGTGAGGATCGGCTAATTTTATGCCTTTACTTTGTAAACTAACCAGTTTAGACTTTAGGTTAAGTTTACCTTTATGTTCTGGCAATTCATCAACCACTATTGCATCTAGATGATGAAATTTACCTCTGTGTTTGTATTGCAGTGCCACAACATTATATTCCCTAGAGGCCTGTTTCCCGGTAAATCCATGAAGACATAACTCCTCAGTCCCTTTAGAAATGTAGGAAAGGGAGGATAGAACAGAAGACTTCACAAAGGTCCTCTGAGAACATTGGTCAAGTAGCGATCTAATTTTAACACAATTATTATCCTTACCCTTTACCGGTAGCTGTACGGTGGGCAAGATTACTGTATTTTTACCTGTAGCAACGGACATTGTAGTTGAAGTAGCAGCAGTATGCTCTCTCTTGGTGTTATCCTCCGCTGGTCTACTTTCTTTCCCTTGTTTTTGTGTACACAGGGAATGAAAGTGTTTGCCCTTACAAAACTTACAGCTTCTTACGTTAGGATTAGTACAACCCGAATGGCCATGGTCTTTTGACAAGCACCCAGTGCAGAGACGTAGTTGACGGGCTCTTTTAACCTTAAGAGGCACTGTCTTATACTTCATACACTTGTACCATAAATGATTGGTGCCACTACACAGAACACAGTTGAATTTCCTGTACTCACTCTGGGCGGTAAATGTTGCCGTAGCCATGGGTGTACCCCCTACTCTGTCTTGACCCGCCATATTGTACACTTCAGCCTGGAGGCAATGAGTGAATTTCTTATAATCCAGGCTCGAGTCTCCCATTTCCCGTTTTATGGTTTCTTTTAGTGGTGATGGTAACTTATTGACAAGAGTCACCACACAAAATTCCTCCAAACAAATACCATGGCTAATGATTGACCTCATCACACTCTCTGTATTGGCATATAAGTCCTTCAGGTCAGCTGTTTGGTGTTTGGGTGACACTAATTGATTGAATTTGGTAACATAAGCTGCCTTGATTCGATCTGGATGCCCATATGTCTCTTGCAGGAGCTCAATTGCTGGGGCATAGCTTGCACTTTCGATTATGAATCCTTCGACTAGCTTATGTGCATCACCCTGAAGCTGACCCTTTAGATAGGTGAAGCGTTGTATATCTGTGAGGTCGGGATTGTCATGGTTGGTACACTTGAACATCTCCCAAAATCCCGACCACATGGTGGCATCACCTTCAAATTTTGAAAGAGTAAGATGTGGTAATTTGACTGCGGATTTCTTTGGCTCTTTCTTGACCTCCTTCTTGACCTCTGTAATCAAGATCCCCTTCAGTGTGGCAACGATTACTTGTATGCCCTCCATATATTGGGTATCCTCTCTGATCACCTCGATATACTCGGCGTCCTCGTAAGTGTCGGCCAGGTCCTCCTGTGTGACCTCATACTTGTCAAGTTGCTTTTGAATACTGAGCAACCTGGCCTCCACCTCCACTCTAGACGCCGAATCAAGGAATCCGTCAATATCAGAGGTTAAGACCGTCAAAGAGCCCTTAAGTCCAGCCCGACGCTTTTGTACACTTTTAGCCATGAATATACGGGAAGGAAATCTATTGACGTTAAATCAAACTATCAATGCCAGACCGAATAAGTTGCGGCCAACATTACAGTACTCCGAGAAATCAAATAAATCGCGAGCCGAAAATAAAACACCCTCACGAAATGCGGAAAAAGAATTGTGCGCAATGTAGACTAGCAATCTGGAGCTTTTCAATTTAACTCCTTACATAATAGTTATGAAATTATAGAATCATTACACCATAAGTTAAGAAAAGCTGGGAGGGAAATTTAGTACAATACAGTATAGGCCAAAAGTCTCCAGATGTCAAAAAGAGAAGTACCGTTTAAAGTTATAATAAATTCAAGAATTTTAAGAGAGAGTGAGCCTATAGGGTAATTGAAACAGGCTAAACTCAATGGGTACCGCTAATTTTATATAATTAAATTAATAAATGTGAAAATTGTACACAAGAAAAGTTCATCTCAAGAAGTCACAAGGAAAAAAGTTTTGAGTTGGATTAACACACACTCAGCCTATCAGCTATCATATTACCCCGCCTCCAGGGCACACGATGAGAGAAGAATTTAGAATGACATATGAAGCAAATAAAGAAGTTATTGGACAGTATAAATTTGATATAGAATGAATAACCTTAACTTTTGAAATTATTATACAGTACAGTATGGATGATTTTAATCTTAGTGCCAATCAATTGTTATATAATTTGGGCCTAAAGGTTTTACAATCAAAATTTAATTAATATACTGTACCGATTTGAAGGATTACTAATCAAGGCTATACTGATTTTGTTGATCAACTCTAACGTCATGGTGGGCAAACATCTCGTCGTATGACCTGGCGACCATGGCATATTCGTCTTGCATAAAGCACCGACGACAGGTGGCCAGGATCTCCGAATAGAGACGCTTTGATGCCTCGTGCGTGAGGTGTACCCCGTCGGGACTGAAGTCAGCCTCAGAGGTATTCATTGACTGATAGCGCTCCCGGGTGAATGGGATATGGCGCTTTAGCCATCGGTTAACCGCATTTCTAATGCGGTTAAACTCGTCCGTAGAGACCCCTCGTGGAGCCTGCCGCTTCTCTACCCCAATCACCCGGACTTCTCCCCCCGAGAGCCGCACCACCTCCTCAGCTAGGACCTCGATCCCCTCCGCAATCCCTCTCGGACTGACCCCGCTCCTTATCTCATTTCCTCCTATCACCAAGAAGGTCAAGTAGGGCTTCAGCTCTAAAAACTGACCCCAGGCTTCTGTTGATCTCAAGGTGCTGACGCGGACACCTGGAGCGGCCAGAGGAGTCACGGAAAAGAAAGGCCTGTGGACGGCTTGGTCCACGTACAAATCCCTGACGTAGGAGTGGCCCAAAATTGCCAACTTCCTAATCGGGCCTGGGTACGCAGGCCTATCAACCACCGCAGGATAATCTTCCCCTACCCCACCACCCGCGGCACCATGACGCCAAAAGCCCTGGGCCATGAGGGACAGACGAAATATGGCACAAAAAAAATTAACCACGTAGGCCACGCCACCACCAACCACAAAAAAGGGGGGGGGGGACAAACTAGTGAAAGGTCGAAGGACCAATTATATGGTTAATTTAGATAAGTGGACTGTATATTATTGATATTGAAGAAACATTAACCATATAGAATATTTACCCTTTGATGAACTCAGCTGGTGATTGGAGGATGGCGGAAAGTGAGCGAGCGCGTTATGTTTGTCTCTGTCGTGACATACCGCGCACACGCATAACATATGGAAAATGTATCCCATCTTCTTTACAATGAGATACTTGCAAACAATCTTAAATAATACAAATATATATATATATATATGGGAATTATAATCCTACAATACTTTCTCATATACAACTATAGAATAATATATTCTACCCAATCATGGAACGTTCGACCAAGGTTATGGAAGCGTTCAACTTAAGACTACGGAATGATACGTAACGCTACATCAACCCAGATTACGTAACATCGAGACTGTTCATACTAGTTTGAGTACACTAAGTATGGACAGGTTTCAAGGCTCCCTTAAGAGGGGTCACCGTTTTTTTTTATCTTTCTCTCCTTTTCTCTCTTTCCTTGGCTTGTATCCATGTGGCCCCATTCAGCCAACTGTTTTAAGATGTTTATCCCCATCCAGGTGTCGATTTCTTCCTGGCAAGCGATAGCAAACCAGCATTGTATGGACAAATCCGGCTTTGCCAGAGACAATTTCCTATCAACAAAAATTCAAATTTAGCTTGCTGTCGAAACAAAAATATATATATGCTCGTGTGTTGATTGCCTGCAGGAAGCCACCAATCAGGTCTCTGAATTAATTTGAGCCACAACGATTCCAGGTCCTCATTTTCGTCTGAGTGAGACGGGGAATGGAGTTTGTTCAACACTCCTGGACCCTGGTGGCAAGGCAGGGAAATTTCATCCACCCCATGTATGTGTGGCAACCATCTGATCAATGTTGGTCCTGGGTGCAATCACCCATCCAGCTACTGCTGTGCTGGTGGAGGGCCACCAAACCTACCCAACAACTGTTGTGCTGGTACCAGGCGGTCACCCATCCAACTACTAACCAGACCCCACGTTGCTTAACCTCGATGATTTAAACCAGCGTTGCCAACCCCATAGGCCAGGGTTGCCACAACTCTTCTACATCAAAATATAAGAGCATTACTTTGTTGACATCCCTTGAAGACAACAAAATATGTTTTGTTCTACACGAAAACTAATAGTTCATGAGTGGGAAGCATGAGAATGCGAACATGTGAGTTGAATACAATAAACAATTAACTATTATAACTGGAACAGATGATAAGTTCATGACGCAAGGTAGTTTTCATTTCCGCTAAGCTTATCATGCACTATAGCAAGCACCAACATTTATAATAGTGTAGTAACGTTGTTTTAGATTTGTGATATATTATAAGTAGGAACGAGACAAAATGCAAAGCTATTTGTAACAAGTGTCTACACCATACATGCAAGAGTGAGAGAGAGCTAAATTTAGGGTACGATAGTCATAATGTCTGGGCACACGGAGCTTGAAGCAGTTTAAGCCATAGGATGAGGGAAAGACTGAATGAGAGGGATAGATTTCCAGAGCTTACATGTTATGTAGAAGAAAGACTGGGAAAATCGGTTCACTCTTGGGTTAGAGAGTTTGACAGAATAGAGGTGGGGATATGTTGAAAGGCAGGTGCCCCCTACTCTCCCTAAGGGAGGAGGTATATACTGAGAAAGCTCTGAAGAACCCTGATTATTGTGATTATTTAATATTGAGAAACAGTACATTTAATGAAGGCAGGCGCGTAGTTATGATGTCATATGTTTAGATAGTATGTGTATATTAAATCCTAATTATGTTGTACTAAGTACGTGTACAAAATTTAAGGAAACCTTTAATATGAGCACATTCTCTAATTCATATTTCAAATTATAATTATGGATTTATATTTTAATTATGAGAATAATCGCGCATCTTTGTCACTGGATCTCTTTCAACAGCTTAGCATTTTTTAGCAGAAAAGTTATTATTTTAAATCTGCTGCCTTGTCCTAAACTAAACTAACGAACAAAATGGTACACATAAACAGTTTTCTTCGCAACATGTATACGATTAAAGCACTACCGGGTATTTATGTATACCACAATTATTACAGTTAATTGTTCATGCTAACAGTGTAACTAATCTTAAAGTAGGCTAATTTGAAAAGTTATATTTGTCCACATTATTTAATATTCATAACAAATTACTAAACATATCGATGCTGAACCTTTTGATAATGATGTCTCCTAAAAGGCATCTGAATGTTGTATACGCAAAATTTGCTTCATTCACGAAGACTAAATAATATATAAAGTAGCTCAGTGATAATTACTTGTTCCATTGTTAACCCACTGAGCCCCAGGCAATACAATATAAATGTACATTCCAGGACCAGCAGGTTATAAAAAAAAAAAAAAAATCCAGAAAACACCTGGAATGGGTTAGAAATGCAGGAAAACACAAAAAAACGATCCCCTAGGTCATTAAGGGGTCCTACGGGGCGCCCGAAAGTCGGAATCAACATGGGGAAATGGGTAGGCAAAACATGCAAAAACACGTTTCTGCGCGCTCACGCACACGCGGCTGGAGTTTGAGTGTTTTCAACCATCGACATTGTTGCGTGGGATACTTACACAGTTCCCATACAAATCTGAGCCCTCTAGGTGCCATAGGACCGGAGTAATTAACCGTGACGCACCCTATGCGGTGCTGGGGTTTAGCATTACATATAACACTTCACACACACACACATATATATATATATATATATAATTATATAAAATGCTAAATTCAATTCTCAACACTAATGGAATGTTTTACTTTGCTGGTTTTATCAAATACTGCACAGTTAAGTATCTATATAGAGCAGCGGTTCCCAAACTTTTCCAGTACGTGACCCCTTTCAGTAGTACCAAACCTACCATGACCCCCACCTTTATAAGCCTTCCGAAAAAATATTTATTTCCAATGGCGCAGATACATTTTAAAGTTTAATCACAGCAGAGAGAGTAATACAAAAAAAAATGTTTATTTTAACAAGGATTGATTTAATCATGTATTATTTCCTCAAAATCTTGGACCCTCCATGACCCCCAGAAAAAAGGTTCATGACCCATTTGGGGGTCATGACCCGCAGTTTGGGAACCACTGATTATTATAGAGGAATATTTAAGAATTGTTATAATTCTAGTTTGAAATAAACCATGTTTTTTATTTACTTATGTATTATTGTTATATTGTGGAACGTCGTGGAGAGGTCGACTAACGAATGAAGAAATACGTGGACATTTTAGAATGAATGTGAATGTGGTGTTGAGTATGAAGAGGAACACCATGTGGAAAGTATAATAACCGACAAAATAACTAGAGAGTATAATTGTGAAAGTTAGGTTGAAGGACAGAGAGGAAGAGGCAAACCGAAGGTGAAGTGGAACAATAAAATTGAAAAAATATAGGAGAGAAATAGGTGTTTGGTAGGAGGAGGAGCTCCGGCTGATGGGAGAAAGGGTTGGATGTAGGCGATTCATTCGGGGCCAACCTTTCGCGGATCAAGGTTTTAGATAGATGGCATACTGTTTCGATCAATCGTTGGCTGTAGTAAGATAGCATGATATTAGCCGAATTATATTTGCTAACCAAATAACCCACGACAGACACCTACCGGTATTATAATCTTATCCTGGTTACCATTACACGATTTTCTAGTCACTATTTCAAAACAGCTACTTTTGTACCAATCCCTTAATCAGAGTAATCTAACAATCAACAAATATGACCTGAATTTCTTAATGGTTGGCATATTAAGCATTGATAATTGCTATTGACTTGGACTGTGGAGCTGTTATCATTACGTGTTAGTGGAACAGTCAGAGTCAGTATAGTCCATTGGCTATTACTCTCCTGCGGATTTCGCTTTCTCTTCCAAATTTGATATGCATTGTCATCAATAGAACGTAAACAGTATGATTTTTTGTAGATACATTTACTTGGGTTTCCAGTTATACAATATGTGCTAGCTACGGGGCGAGATGAAACTATACGTTCTATAATATGTATGTTAGTGGAACAGTAACTCAATAGTCCATCAACTATTGCAGGAGTACCTGTATAAGATGGTGGTCACGTCAACTTTACTTATGAAGACAATATTATTCCTACCTCACGCTACACTCTAGCATACCAAAATATGTACAATTAATTTTACAGCTTATATACCTTATAGTTTTCTATCCATGCATCTTTTTATTTCGCAAACCTACAATCTATATCTCCCAGGTGATATGTCTATCCCGGGCGTCATAATGTTTCTGATTCCCTGGACCCCCTATGTCGCTTCATTTGACTGTGGATTTCGTACTCTCTTCCAAATGTGATGCCATGCCTTCGTCAATATATCTTGTATATTACTGATTGTCGATGTATTTGCATGTGTTTCCAGGTAAATATTTGTACTAATAATTTAAATTTTATTAAATATATTATTTGCAAATAAATTACATGACATTTTTACTATGGCCGTATATTAGTAGTTTCGAGGAGCCTGGCACAGGGCACCAACACATTGAATTTATGATATGGATGAAAATAACGTGTTTCTGCTTTTCACAATAATTATGTTGTGTGTTTACTTTTGTATTGAGTGAAGTCATTTTGATAAAGAATCATATTTTCTAATGAAGACCTGAATTCCAAAATATTTCACTTACAGAACTGTGTTTGGTTGATACATAAGGTGTTCTGCCATAGTATATATTTACTTAATTAATTATACACAATTGTCTTTACAATTACTATATGACATGGTTATACAACCTCCCCCACCACTTCCCACAGTGGAAGAGGCACTAGATACTCAACATTCCCAAGGTTCAATGTTTTGTACCTTGTAGTTAACGATGCACTGAAATAGAAAACACTTGATCGAAAATGAAAACAAAGAGTCGTAGGAAGTCAAACATTAAGCATTATATATTTTTATATTGTCTGCTGAATCATCACAATCTATGTATGTGCGAACATATTACGGGAGTGGAATTACACTGGTAACCTAATAATGCTATTCAATTTGTATTTTAACCTAAGCTGTTTTACATAAGTAAATTATATCCATGGCAATATTACAGGAGGGTCTGGCAATAACAGATGCACGGCCACCAAAGGTAAACACTCTGCGGGAACTACCTCCAGAATCCACCAATATTATCTAATATATCACCCAGGCATCACAGTATAATTATACAGCAGAGAGAACCATTTGTTTACCTTTATGCATCTCATGATTGATCAATATTATCACCACCTCATAATGTTGCAACCGTATTATTCTATGTCAATAATGCGTTTGTATTCTATGCAAAATTGCCATATATTGAATATAATACGAATCACATTATAACTGTGCCTGTATTCAAACATACGTATAGTTTGCATAATAATTAACACAATTAAATGTTTAATTAATTAAATTTTCTTCTCAAAAGCTAAAGTATGCTGGAATGCAATTATAATTTCACCGGCCTCATTCCATAACAAACTTCTTATTTTAGTATGGACAGAATTGGCATGATTAATCTCCCAGAACATGTTATTGAACTCAAGGGGGGAGGGGTCACTTTCCTGCTCCCCCTTCTCCCTCATTGTTTAGTCCTATTAGTGTTCAGATTTTAAGAAGTTTTGCCCATTAGTTTAGAAATATTAAGACTGCACGGGTCATTAGTTTGGAAATATTAAGACTGCACGGGTCATTAGTTTGGAAATATTAAGACTGCACGGGTCATTAGTTTGGAAATATTAAGACTGCACGGGTCATTAGTTTGGAAATATTAAGAACGCACGGGTCATTAGTTTGGAAATATTAAGACTGCACGGGTCATTAGTTTGGAAATATTAAGACTGCACGGGTCATTAGTTTGGAAATATTAAGACTGCACGGGTCATTAGTTTGGAAATATTAAGACTGCACGGGTCATTAGTTTGGAAATATTAAGACTGCACGGGTCATTAGTTTGGAAATATTAAGACTGCACGGGTCATTAGTTTGGAAATATTAAGACTGCACGGGTCATTAGTTTGGAAATATTAAGACTGCACGGGTCATTAGTTTGGAAATATTAAGACTGCACGGGTCATTAGTTTGGAAATATTAAGACTGCACGGGTCATTAGTTTGGAAATATTAAGACTGCACGGGTCATTAGTTTGGAAATATTAAGACTGCACGGGTCATTAGTTTGGAAATATTAAGACTGCACGGGTCATTAGTTTGGAAATATTAAGACTGCACGGGTCATTAGTTTGGAAATATTAAGACTGCACGGGTCATTAGTTTGGAAATATTAAGACTGCACGGGTCATTAGTTTGGAAATATTAAGACTGCACGGGTCATTAGTTTGGAAATATTAAGACTGCACGGGTCATTAGTTTGGAAATATTAACCCTTAATTAGCGGCGAGCAACATAAGTCGAGTTAAATAAAGCTGGACTATGTGGCGGCGCTCGACATAACTCGAGTGGCAATTTCAGCACGTAATGTGGCTGAGAGAGAGAGACAAGTGGTGGCAGGAGACTAGCGAGCGTATGACTGCTCCAGACCACCGCGGCGAACCTACTGACACAAATCTCAGCTCCCTCCTCCCTCTCTCACTCGCTACATACTCAATTATGTACTGACAGTACCGAATTACCTGCTTTTTGCACTCGCGTTGCACGGTTATTGCAAGAAAACTATCCATCATACAAGGATCGTTATGGTGTCATTCGAAAGCTCTGTTTATGCCCTTTCAGGGATAGGTACTTGTTTTACGTTCTGGGTCTTATTTAGGCATGAAAATGATCACGTAAACAGCCCTATTTTGGCTAAAAACACCCCGCTGTGCGGTACACATAAATAAACCGCATAGGCCGCTCGTAAGGTGTTAAGACTGCACGGGTCATTTTTCTGTCAATAATAAGACCTCTCGAGCCATATAGGTGTCGATAGGTTTTTCCTGGCGAGCGATAGCGAGCCTCTAATTTTGAGAGTAACCGGCCTTCGGCCGTCACATTTTTCTATCGAAAAATGTAAACATTTATCTTGAAGGGGGGTCTAGGGGTTGTTGTTTACAGCTTGATGGAGGTCTAGGGAGGAAACAAAATCAATAATAAATATATAGAACAATAAACAAATACGCCCATCTCCCCTTAAATATTCATCCATGTAATTAATTTCACGAGAATCGGTTTATAGTTGTCTCCTTACTCAGACAAGAACATTAATAGCAGAATAATAGATGGCTTGAAATGATCAATGTTCGGGAATATATTATCGCAGGTGGAATGCCCAGTATCACACATGAACACTTTAGGGGCAGATGCATCGGAACGACAGTAGCCGAGTAATGTAATTCATTTATTCACTTCCAACTCCAAACCCCATGAAATTAATGAAAGCACGTGAACCTCCCGGGATCCGAACCTGGGTTACCACATATAGATCTTAAACACTCTAACCATTACACCATCAATACAGTTATTGCTTACGAACACTTACTCATCAATAAGGGTACCCCCCTGAGCGAGAGATCTATGGCCTCACGCTATTTAGTTGTGGTAACACTCACATCAGCTCCCTACTCCCTCGCACAATTCACAGTCGCCACTCCTTCGTTCACATCAGCTCCCTACTCCCTCGCACAATTCACAGTCGCCACTCCTTCGTTCACATCAGCTCCCTACTCCCTCGCACAATTCACAGTCGCCACTCCTTCGTTCACATCAGCTCCCTACTCCCTCGCACAATTCACAGTCGCCACTCCTTCGTTCACATCAGCTCCCTACTCCCTCGCACAATTCACAGTCGCCACTCCTTCGTTCACATCAGCTCCCTACTCCCTCGCACAATTCACAGTCGCCACTCCTTCGTTCACATCAGCTCCCTACTCCCTCGCACAATTCACAGTCGCCACTCCTTCGTTCACATCAGCTCCCTACTCCCTCGCACAATTCACAGTCGCCACTCCTTCGTTCACATCAGCTCCCTACTCCCTCGCACAATTCACAGTCGCCACTCCTTCGTTCACATCAGCTCCCTACTCCCTCGCACAATTCACAGTCGCCACTCCTTCGTTCACATCAGCTCCCTACTCCCACGCACAATTCACAGTCGCCACTCCTTTTCGTGACGTCGATGGTTCAGGGCCAGTGTTACCACAACTAATAGTGTGAGGCCATAGCTCTCTCGCTCAGGGGGGTACCTTTCTTTTATGAGTGACTGTACATGACTATGATAATACCATTTTTTACTGTATTTTGTATTTTAGAGCCCCCAATCGTGTACAGTCGAATGTAATATAAGAATAAACAGCAACTTATAAAACAATATGGTAATACAATGTTGTGGATTCAAGGTTCCAATACATGTAGCCGATAACATTGCTCGTGTGACACGAGCTTAAGGGGCGATGGGTCATTTTTCTGCTCTCCTTTCTTCCTCATGTTTAGCCCCATTAGTGTTTAGATTTAAAGACGTTCGCCCCATTAGTTTGTCGAGTTTTAAAATATTCGTCTCATTTATATATCAATATCAAGACTTTTCGTGCCATTTAGGTGTCAATTTTGATCCTGGCAAGCGATAGCGAGCCTTTGGCCGGGCTATTTTTCTACCGAAAAAATATACAAATTTATCTTGAAAGGGGGTATAGGGGGTGTTATTTTTATCTTGATGGAGGTCCAGGAAACAAACTAAAAGCTCCCCCCTAACTCATGGGCAGAATGAGGAATGTCGTTTTGTGAGTGGACAGAGTGGGAGAAGGAATACAGGAACAGTGTATTTAAGTAGCATAATTTTCGCCATGTAGTCATTTCCAGGGGCATAAATGAAACTGTAGAGGAAACGTATTATAACCTTGTATATCTATCAATAATGACTAGAATGAAAGGACTTAATTGTAAACAAGCGGTACAGATAAACAATGTTCTTCGGTTTATCTATTCATATTCGAACATATAAACAATAAAACAACACTGAATACGTATCCCATTTTCGTTACAATTAAACCTTTGAAGACTATGACGCATTCTAGCTATCAGTAGACGATGGTCTGCAGTTACGGAAAGACATCTGGGAATTATAAGGGTAAAGACTATCTTATTTAACCCTCTAACTTCCATATACCTTTACCAATCTGAATGAAATCGTCTAATAATAGCAAACCAGTAAAACAGGAAATGCGTAATCGGATCTTGAAAGGGTTTAAGTGTTGATTTTAAGGGAAGATGGGTCGTTTGTCTGGTCCCCCTTGTTCTTCATGTTTAGCCCCATTAGTGTTCAGATAATAAGACGTTCGGCCCATTAGTTTGGCAATTTTAAGATTTTTCGCCCCATTTTGTTGTCAATGCTATGACTTTTCCTGCCACTTAGGTGTCGATTTCTTAACTGGCGAGCGATAGCGAGCCTGTAGATCCATTGTTGGGATGGATTAGGTCATGGCTAATTGGTAGGAAACAGAGAGTCAGCATAAATGGTACTAAGTCAGAGTGGGGAGCAGTCAAAAGTGGTGTCCCCCAGGGATCGGTATTAGGTCCCCTGTTGTTTCTTATATACATAAATGACCTAGATTTAGGTATAACTAGTAGGATAAGTAAATTCGCAGACGATACTAAAATGGGGAGATCAATTGATTCAGATAGCGATATAGAGTGCCTCCAAAGGGATCTAGATACCTTACATGAATGGTCAGTAAATTGGCAGATGAAGTTTAACATTGACAAATGCAAGGTATTAAAGATAGGGAAGATGCAAACAAATGTTAAATATAAACTAGCTAATTTAGAATTAGAAAATTCAGACTGCGAGAAAGATCTAGGTGTGTTTGTTAGCAATGATTTGAAGCCTAGAAAACAGTGTATAGGCGTTCGTAATAAGGCAAACAGGATTCTCGGGTTCATCTCTAGGAGTGTGAGTAACAGAACTGCTGATGTTATCTTAAAACTTTACTTGTCATTAGTGAGACCCCATATGGATTATGCTGTCCAATTTTGGTGTCCTTATTACAGAATGGACATAGATTCATTGGAGAGAGTACAGCGTAGAATGACAAAAATTATCCATAATATTAGAAATCTTCCGTATGAAGAAAGGTTGAAGAAATTAGGTTTACATTCGTTAGAGAGACGCAGAGTTAGAGGGGATATGATAGAGGTGTTCAAGTGGGTTAGTGGGATTAACAAAGGGGACATGACAAATGTACTAAAGCTCAGTGATAGCGAAAGAACTCGTACCAATGGTTTCAAATTAGATAAATTTTGTTTCAGAAAAGATATAGGCAAATATTGGTTTGGTAACAGAGTTGTAGATGGGTGGAATGGACTACCAAGTGCTATAGTGGGATCTAAAACTGTAGGGAGCTTTAAGATAAAATTGGATAAGCATATGGACGAGAAGGGTTGGGTGTGAAGGGGGATCAGCCGGGTTGGGCCAATCAGCGCTCTGCAGACCCCCATAATCCTGCGTTAATCTCTAACCGTTTTGGTAAGATGATCCTCAGGGTATTAGAGTGTTGAGCCTATAATTGGGCTTTGTAATTGATTTGGGGTTGTGTGGGACAGGGATCTGCCTTGCTTAGGCCAATCGGCTTTCTGCAGACTCCCATTTTCTTATGTTCTTATGTTCTGTAATTTAAGAGAAAGGGCCGGGATCGCATTTATCTATCGAAAAATTTACAAATTTATATCTTGGAGTGTCTTGGGCGGGTGTTTTTTTAAGCTCGATGGAGGTCTAGGGAGGAAACTAAAACAATAATGATAACAAAACAAATGTATAAATGATCCAACATATACGGCCATATCCTCCCTTAACAGTGTAGTCCAGGGGGTAAATAGTGTCTGTTTGACATCCCGCTTGTAACTCATGGGCGGAATGGTCAGATGAGCGAGGTGTGGGGCCTAATGTCCAGGTCGGGGCGAACAATGACAATAATGGTGGTGATTATATGACCTGTTTACTGTCTACATCACCACCACCATCATCACAGTGTGTGTGTGTGTGTGTGTGTGTGTTTACTGTCTACATCACCACCACCATCATCCCAGTGTGTGTGTGTGTTTACTGTCTACATCACCACCACCATCATCACAGTGTGTGTGTGTGTGTGTGTTTACTGTCTACATCACCACCACCATCATCACAGTGTGTGTGTGTGTGTGTGTGTGTTTACTGTCTACATCACCACCACCATCATCACAGTGTGTGTGTGTGTGTTTACTGTCTACATCACCACCACCATCATCACAGTGTGTGTGTGTGTGTGTGTTTACTGTCTACATCACCACCACCATCATCACAGTGTGTGTGTGTGTGTTATTATATGACCTGTTTACTGTCTACATCACCACCACCATCATCACAGTGTGTGTGTGTTATTCACTCACTTGTGAATAACACAGACACACACACTGGGATGATGTGTGTGTGTGTGTGTGTTTACTGCCTACATCATCGCTATCTTGTTACTTACTTACTTGTTACTTGGTGTGGAGTTTCTCAGCCGCGCTCAGCCGCGCTATCATCACAACTCTCTCTCTCTCTCTCTCTCTCTCTCTCTCTCTCTCTCTCTCTCTCTCTCTCTCATACCTACATCACCCTCACTATCATCATAACTGTGTGATAACTGTGTGTGTTGTTGGTACTATTCAACGCCTTGAACACCGTGTGTGTAGCCTATGTGTATCGTTTATGGCACCACCGCCATAGGTCTATGTTTGTGTGTACGTGTTGCCCTGACAACCAAATGTGTATGTCTATGTCATTAAGGAATTACTGATAATCTATAACTACAAGAAGAAACGAAGTAACATGTTTTGATTTGCGATAGGAAAACAAAATTTAAATTAAAGGCAAACATATTATTAAACTGAATAGTCTTTCAAATAAGTGTTTTGTATTAGCATTGGACTATTGATTTGTATTTGTAAATGTATAAGGAGTTGCAATGAAAACTGCCCTTAAAAACTCGTAGTTACATTTTTGCATTTGTGTGGCCGTCATGTTTCAGTTTGGTACTATGTATTTACCCTATTTAATTCGAGGGAGATCTTTTTGGGTATCACCTGTGTTGCTCTATTAGTTTATATATTTTAATACATTGTGCCGGATTATTATAGAGATAATATGACGCTTCCCCCCATTGAGATGTACATTTTTGTCTGGGCGAGTTATAGTGAGCGAGTTATTTAGAAGAAATTGGTCTTCGGCCGGGACATTTGTCAACTGAAAACATTTCAGTTTTAGCTTGAAGGGGTTCTGGGTATGTATTTTTCAGTTTGAAGGAGGTCTGGAAAAGCGTTCATGTTCGCCTAGGGTAAAGACCAAAATACATTGGTCGAAACTTGCAAAAGCAAACAAAATCCTTAATAAAAATACACCAACATTAAAATCCCAAAGGACTTTGGAGCAGATACTGTAATGTTAAGCCTATCAGCCACACCGTACAATCAAGCTACCAGTTTAACCAACCCACTAGATCTCTGACATCCTTGTAAATAGTGGCAAGTGGCTCATATTCACTCGGTTGTATTGCTCGCTCTCTCGCTCTGCTTTACTTTAAGCATTATGACATAAACACACACACCATTCCTCACATATTGGCAAACATGTATTAGACATGCTAACAATACTTTACTAACATCGATTTGTCTGAGACAGCATCTCCCTTTTACTTCTTTTCGCCAAGAAACACGCGCAAGCACAAACACTTACGCAAAGAAACAGACCCCAATTGGAAACGCTTTCCCAGAATACCCGCCACTTACAGGATAGCTGCTCAATACCCAAACCGTGACCAACAAGCGCCTCCGAGATGCACCATTTAGGAACACACGGCCTAGGGGTCTCTTTAAACATATTGCTTGGCCCACCTTGAATACAAATGTGCCTAGACCAGCACCGCCGGAGGAGAGCTGATCGATTTGTTTCGCCTGGGCCATGCAAGGACGGGGGGCTTTAGAGTGGAGACACACAATAACATACCTTTCCGCGTTGACTTTACATTCGGTAGCCAATATAATGTAAACATTAGTGTGCAGGTTTTTAGGGTTTGAAAACTTGTAGTACCACATATTAAAATATGGATCACCATGCAATGCAATTATTGCATAATGATAGGGTAGTGTGATCCATAATAATGTATGGTCAGGTCACAATGATCTTCCTCTCCTCGGCCTTGAATATTGGGCTATGGACTTTCCCAGCAAGTGTACATAGCGATGTCAATACATACGCAAAATGACCAAGTTGAATATCTTCATGGTATTGGTCTTCTCCGTTTTCCTATATGGCTGTTAAACACAGGCTAATGAGTTACCACTAGTAGGACCACATAATCAAAGCAGCGTCTACTCTCTGAACCTGTTTCGTGATATATTGAGAATATATTTTGTGAGCGCCAGCTTCGGCTTTATGGACAAGTGTTTTTCTTCCCTAAAGTTAAACCAGTTCATGCAGTGGTTTTGATAAGTGACCTTCCGTAGTAGAATATACTTCGAGAAATATTACGTGACGTACGGCGTAAGAAAGCCGAACTTTCATGTTCGGAACTCCTTGGGATGGGCTGATTCGCGACCTGGGAACTCGTGTGGAAACACCCTTGGGAGTGGAGTCTGAGATTGTGCACAGCTACGCGCCATTCCGGTGTAAACCTCCTTTAATTGATTGCATATAAACAGTCAAGAGAGATTACCGATCAATAAAGACAAGTACACACATATAAAATGTATCCAATAGATGTCAAATTTGCATATTACCGTAAAATTAGTTCAGCAATGTTAGTGGCAAAAACAGGCCATAGTGTAAATAGTGCCCTAGTTCCTGTTTACCGATGGGTGTAAAGTAGGGTATCTGTATAAGAGAGTAGTGTAAAGTAGGGTATCTGTATAAGAGAGTAGTGTAAAGTAGGGTATCTGTATAAGAGAGTAGTGTAAAGTAGGGTATATGTATATGAGAGTAGTGTAAAGTAGGGTATCTGTATAAGAGAGTAGTGTAAAGTAGGGTATCTGTATAAGAGAGTAGTGTAAAGTAGGGTATCTGTATAAGAGAGTAGTGTAAAGTAGGGTATCTGTATAAGAGAGTAGTGTAAAGTAGGGTATCTGTATAAGAGAGTAGTGTAAAGTAGGGCATCTGTATAAGAGAGTAGTGTAAAGTAGGGTATCTGTATAAGAGAGTAGTGTAAAGTAGGGTATCTGTATAAGAGTAGTGTAAAGTAGGGTATCTGTATAAGAGAGTAGTGTAAAGTAGGGTATCTGTATAAGAGAGTAGTGTAAAGTAGGGTATCTGTATAAGAGAGTAGTGTAAAGTAGGGTATCTGTATAAGAGAGTAGTGTAAAGTAGGGTATCTGTATAAGAGAGTAGTGTAAAGTAGGGTATCTGTATAAGAGAGTAGTGTCAACTTTACTTATGGACGTCCTTTTGTATCCACCTCACTCTTTACCCCATAGCATAACATAATGTTTACACTTCATTTTTCAGTTTACAGTATAACACTTATATTGTTCTATTTATGCTTCTTTCTATTTCACAATCCACCAAGCTACAGTATATCTTTCAGGGCACTAAAGTCCACTAGTGCCATATTGTTTCTGACTCCTTGGAATCACTATTTATATATTTATTTATTTGTTTTCTATATTCCAACTACTCCCTCTCGGGCATAGGCTGAGAGCCTTTACACTACACCGCTGAACACGGTGAGGCCTGTGAGGTCTTGTTCCAGTCTAGGGAGTGAGACATGCGAAACATTCTGGCTCGAAGCAACTCCATCTCTGAAGCCGCTTCGCCTCTGCGCTTCACAGTCTCTTCCCCCACACTCGGACCCTCACTCTCAGAACGCCACCTATTGAGCAATTAACTCACTAGGCATTGCCCCCCTGTAACATATTTTTAATATGGGAATATTCATACAATGCTATTTAATCAGGGAAAGATGTAACTACTCTCTATTTAAAGGCACTCTAGTCTAAGGTGCAGGTACAGTAAGTCTGCCACAATATCCTAAAAGGCTTTGCTTGGCCCTGCCCTGCACCTGCCGATATTAACAGTGTGCTTACTTGTGTCGCATTGTTTCTGTTGTACTTTTACAATATTATTCCATTGCGGTTTTGTATAAAGAGAAAACTCTCCTTATTCAAATAAGAATATGCATTACCAAATATTATCAAATGCACAGCATTAACCAGTGATTGTTTGTTCAACTTATATAATTAACTAAGCAAAGTAATTGGCTAATTTGACCGATGTCTTTTAGTTACAGGCTCATTGTCGCTCGCCCAGAAACAATATTGACACCTGAAAGGGTTGAAGCGTCTTATTATCACCTTATTAATGAGGTCAAGCGTCTTACTATCTCTATACTAATACAGTGAAACAGGGAGGATAGAAGAAAGTCCCTCCTTGGATCAAATAGGGTTAATGAAAGATGTCATGTAGTAGTAGTATACCCACACAGCGCTAACTGGTCGCAGAGTGGAGCAATTGTTTGTTTAATGGGTTGAAATTAACAGCAATATTCTGGCTAAATTATTATGCATGGCCGTGTATAATTTGCTGTTGTTGTCGACGAGAGAACCACTTACATCCATTTGCTGCCATTAAAAGTGTTGGCAGTAAATGTCCATGATATACAGTATATACACGTACACCCACACTGGCACATATACACGTACACCCACACTGGCACATATACACGTACACCCACACTGGCACATATACACGTACACCCACACTGGCACATATACACGTACACCCACACTGGCACATATACACGTACACCCACACTGGCACATATACACGTACACCCACACTGGCACATATACACGTACACCCACACTGGCACATATACACGTACACCCACACTGGCACATACACGTACACCCACACTGGCACATATACACGTACACCCACACTGGCACATATACACGTACACCCACACTGGCACATATACAGTACATTAACAGTATATGGGTTGCTGGCTGGAAATAACCATGATATACTGTATATGCATACACACAAACGCACACTGCCATTTTCCCTTTGTTTTCACATACGCACATTCTCTCTCTCATTATACGTAACCATGACAGGAAGTTGAACCTGAACTTGTTTTATTTATCAATATATTTGTTTATCTATTTATGTATTATTATTATTATTATTATTATTCTTTTATGTTTATTTGTTTTTAGTTTTTCCTGGCGATTTTGAACTTGGTCAACTTGAGATTGTAAACTCTACATTGAGGTGAAAAGCTGATTGAATTGTTGCTTTAGCTGATAGAATGGTCTAAATATCATCATTTAGTTGCCAGGCTTAACACATGAAATTTAGTATACCCTTACATAAGTTGTTTCAGGTTGACAGTTTTGCAGCCCAAAACTTGCAAGTGATAATACCATAAAAGGAGGATCAATGCATTGACAACGTGCGAGGCACCCGCCATTCAACACACTCCCACCCCTGTTTTGTCCAACTCTCTAAACCAAGAGTACACCAATTTGCCCAGTCTTTCTTTTACTCAACAAGAAAGCTTCTCGAACTCTCTCCCTCAATCTGTGTTTCCCATAGCTTATGACATGACAGTTTTGCCATTTGTCTCCTTCATTCACCTATGACAAGTATATATATATATATATATATATATATATATATATATATATATATATATATATAAACGTTAACAACTTGACACTATATAGCTCCTCCTCATAAGGTGTATATACTGTATGTATTCAGAGTTTATTTTTATAAAATTAAAATTCGCCAGGTTAAACACAATCGACTATGTGGCAAGCTCATCACATATGTTCTGCCTGGAACAAACTTTACTCAGAAGTTGTAAGTATGTATTCGATGAAACCGTTTAACCGTTTTTGTTTTTGCTCTCCCCTTTTCTCTCTTCCTCTGGCTTGTATTCATTTTGCCCCATTCAGCCTAATTTTTAAAGACGTTTATCCCCTTCCATGTGTCGATTTCTTCCTGGCCTGCTATAGCAAGCCAACATTGTATGGAGAAATCCGGCACAAATTTAAACTGTTGTCAATTTTTGTTTTTAAATATGGTGGCTTGCTCCCGCTAGCCAGGAAAAATGTACACCTGGATGGGGATAAAAGTCTTAAAACGCTACGTTGTATGGAGCCGCATGGATACAACCCAGAGAGAGAGGTGGGCCCTCTTAAGAATATAGTAGACAGTATTCTGCCCACATTCTAATGAGAGTAATGACAGTATATTGTTGACAACATTAACTACCTGGAATGGGCTGCAAGGTCTGAGATGCTGAGTAATCCTTGTAACTTTGCAATGTCTTGTAAATCTCTCTCTCTCTCTCTCTCTGACCTCCACCATTGATCCAAGTATTATAGACCAAATGTCAAAGTTGGAAATACTGAGAATAGGCCACCTTCAAGCTGTATGTGTGACCCTATATTTGCGCAAGAGATAACCTTTTGATCGATCGAGCAGCTCATAGTATTAACCCTTTCACGCATTTATGACGCAGAGGTTGCCAGATTAGCAATAAGAAATAGTTCCCTCACTCTTATAATTACCTCTCCAACTCAACTCAAAGACAACTGCAGAGGTTGAAGTAACTAAACTAAAGGTTTATAAATACCCCTGATGGTAACACAGGTTTTAAAGTATCCCCAATAGGCTCAAAAGCGCATCATATGTCGGAGAGGGTTAAGGAGACCGACCTACTTCTTTTTCTCTGGGTTTTATCCATTCGGTCCCATTCAGCCTACTGTTTTAAGACGTTTCTCGATCCCATTCATGTATAGAGCTTTTCCTGGCGAGCAATAGCGAGCCATCATTGTAAATCCAAAATATGCTGGCTCGCTATCGCTCGCCAGGTATCAATCGATACCGGGGTGAGGATACACGTCTTAAACAGTAGGTTGAATGGGGTTGAATGGCTACTACAAGAGAACAAAAAACGGGTCGGTCCCCTTAACCTCATGTCTATACCTTGGATACACTTATTTATAGTTTACAATAATGTGTTGACTAGTGAGTATAATCCGAGAGAGATATCATTACAGTCTGTTATTTGTCCAGCTGATGATAAAGTGGCACACACAGTATGTCCTCATTTTGACTACGCTGTTATAACTAACATGTTATAGTGAACTATGGTTTTGATTATGAAAAGTTGGCAATATTAGGACGTACAGATATTGCAGTGTATACAGTATATTTTACAATATATATCAAGAGATCAGTTGCCAAGGGACTCCATATACATTCAGCTGAAAACAGACTATCAGACTCGCGTGGTTGAGTTCACTGTAAAAATGAACACTCAATTGTGACTATAATGTAACACATATACAGTGTTCTAAAAGTTCATGAGGTCTAATGTGAATAGATAAACCATCTTTGTAACAATATAGTGTGCACATATATACGGCGTACGGTTAACGGGAGATTTCCACTTGAGGTGATTTTTCTGGAACTCCTTTCTTCCTCATGTTTAACTCCATTGCTTATTAGTTTGGCGAACTTTTCTACCGAAAATTGTATACATTTATCTTGAATGGGTGAAATTTTAAACTTGATGAAGGTCTAGGAAACAAACTAAAAACCTCCCCTTAAGCCACGGCCATAAACAAAAAAGTGTTGCCGGTGAGTTGCAGACCTACATGATGATTCCTCCCTGTAGTCCAACTTATAATCTGGTAGTCTTTACATTGGGAAGACAAATAGCTGAAAGATATTTAAATGTTGGCATAATTGACATTAACACTGCATAATATCAACACAATCCGCGGACAATGTTGAAGAATGGATGTTTGTTTAACTGCAGACAACCATGCAATAAGCGAAGGTTGATAACGATAAATAATGTAATGTCTGCAATTACCACTGGTGTATTTGCGGCCACATCTGATTAACGACAAATATATTAAGAAAAATATGCGTTGATTTAGACAGGTAGCAATAACCCAAACAATAATGACCTGGATGGAGTGGGATATATGAAGTTAATCATATAGTAAGTAGCTCAAATTCATAATCAAATAGTGTTAGCGTTTGTTGTGTCTCGGCCCTCTCTTCCCTCATTCTTAACCCAATTAATTGTGATATGTTTCATTTTAGCCCCATTGTTTTGGAGATCCTGACATAACGTTCAATGTTCACATAACCCAAAGGAAAAGTTAGTTTACTTAGACGATTACATAAAACAATTCCCGCTATACATTCTGGTGCCAATAAAAGACGGTGTGTGGTGGTTCTGATATAGGCTCTTCCCCGTAACATGAGAGAGATAACCATGGTGGTTCGGGATAAATATAAATTCCACTGCAACGTAACTTAACCGATCTCACCAACTTTATATATATGAAGTGAACAATCATCGTTGTGTGTATACATATATTACTTTATACAGTATTTAATGTATGTTATAGCCGTAATGTTGCTTACTTCATTCTGTACGTTATAGCATGTATGTTATAGCCGTAATGTTGCTTACTTCATTATGTACGTTATAGCATGTATGTTATAGCCGTAATGTTGCTTACTTCATTATGTACGTTATAGCATGTATGTTATAGCCGTAATGTTGCTTACTTCATTATGTACGTTATAGCATGTATGTTATAGCCGTAATGTTGCTTACTTCATTATGTACGTTATAGCATGTATGTTATAGCCGTAATGTTGCTTACTTCATTATGTACGTTATAGCATGTATGTTATAGCCGTAATGTTGCTTACTTCATTATGTACGTTATAGCATGTATGTTATAGCCGTAATGTTGCTTACTTCATTATGTACGTTATAGCATGTTCAAATTGTTCTTAACTATTGTGTTATGTTCTACGCTTCACCATCTTTGTTCATCATAGATTCGATACCCTATTGTTTAACTATAATTTATTGATTTTTTAATCTGGCAGAAACCTTAATCCCCTAGCAGTTAATTACTCGATACGTATTGGAAAGTGTTTAAACTGCTTTGCATCATATTAAAGACAGGTTTTCACATAACACCCTATTTGGCGATAACAACTGTTTGCTAGCTGTTTAATAAAGATGGGGATGAGTCGGTTTCCCACCAGCGTATCCCATTCAGTACCGGTGAGGTCCTGTTCATCTTATTTGGCAAATATTAGAAGATTTCACTCAGCTTCTGTAGCTAAAATATTTAGTTGAAATAGTTTTAAGCCTTGTAATGATTAAAAGTCCTTCCTAAGCTTAATACAATCATATAAGAGTTGCCAGAATTAAAAAAACGACTTCTCCAGTACTGAACAGGATTGAACAAAAACCCCAAAAAATAACCATTTCTGTTTAAAAGTTTAGTTGCAATAGTGTGAAGCCATGTAATGGTTAGAGGTCCTTCCTAAGCTTAATACAATAATCTAAAAGTTGCCAGAATATAAAGAAAAGGACGTCGCCGGTACTGAATGGGATTAACAAAATTAAATCATAAAAATAAAATAAATATATACACCATTGTTGTTAACCTTGACAACCAGACAACACTTTACATAGTGTAGGTTCAACGGGAATACTGACCTTGACCTTGAATGGTATACCATTAAGGGCAGATTTACATTTGAGGAATTATTGTTCGAACCGCTTTCTCCCCCATGTTTAGCTCAATTACTTTTTTTTTGTTTTAAGACGTTTGCCCAGTTAGTTTGGCAATTTTAAGGCATGCCACCCAATTTCTGTCGATTTTAAGATATGTTGTGCCATTTAAGTGTCTATTTTTTCCTGGCGAGCGATAGCAAGCCTTTAATTTAGGAGGAATCGGCCTTTGGCCGGGACATTTTTATATCGAAAAGGATACAAATTTATATCGAAAGGGGTCTTGCGGGTATTTTTATAAAGCTTGATGGAGGTCTAGGGAGCAAACTAAAAAAAATCCCACTAAGCATATCTTATCAACCCGTTTTGATCCGAGGAGGTCTTTTTGGGCCTCTCCTGTTCTCCTCCATTTAATTAGTTTGGACATTTCAAGACGTTTCACCCTATTAGTTAGGAGATGAGAAATCGTTTGGCCCCATTCATAAGAACATAAGCAAATGGGAGTCTGCAAAAAGCCGATCGGCCTACACAAGGCAGATCCCTGTCACACCGAACCCCAATTAAAAGGCCTAATTATAGGCCCAACTCACCAATACCCTAGGTACGACCCCACACAAACTTAACAAGATTACGGGGATCTACGGAGCGCCGATTGGCCCACAACAGGCAGATCCCCCTTCATACCCAACCCATCTCGTCCATAATCCCTATCTAATTTTATCTTAAAGCTCTCTATCGTTCTTGATCCTACCATGTCACTCGGTAGCCTATTCCACCTATCTACAAGTCTGTTACCAAACCAGTATTTGCCTATATCTTTTCTGAAACTATATTTATCTAATTTGAAACCATTTGTTCGAGTTTTTTCGCTATCACTTAGCTTTAGTACATTTTTAATGTCCCCTTTATTAATCCCACTAACCCACTTGAACACCTCTATCATATCCCCTCTAACTTTGCGTCTCTCTACCGAATGTAAGCCTAATTTCTTCAACCTTTCTTCATACGGAAGATTTCTAATATTATGGATATTTTTTGTAATTTTACGTTGTACTCTCTCCAATGAATCTATGTCCATTCTGTAATAAGGACACCAAAATTGAACAGCATAATCCATATGGGGTGTCAATAATGACAAATAAAGTTTTAAGATAACATCAGCAGTTCTGTTACTCACACTCCTAAAGATGAACCCGAGAATCCTGTTTGCCTTGTTACGAACGCTTATACACAGTTTTCTAGGTTTCAAATCATTGCTAACAAACACACCTAGATCTTTCTCACAGTCTGAGTTTTCTAATTCCATATTAGCTAGTTTATGTTTAACATTTGTATGCATCTTCCTTATCTTTAATAACATTTGTCAATGTTAAACTTCATCTGCCAATGTACTGACCATTCGTGCAAGAGATCTAGATCCCTTTGGAGGCACTCTATATCTCTATCTGAATCAATTTTTCTCCCCATTTTGGTATCGTTTGCAAATGTACTTATCCTACTAGTTATACCTAAATCAAGGTCATTTATGTATATACCAACATAAGGACCTAATACAGATCCCTGGGGGAAACCACTTTTGACTGCTCCCCACTCTGACTTGGTACCATTTACGCTGACTCTCTGCTTCCTACTAATTAGCCATGACCTAATCCATCCCAACAACGCCCCACCTATTCCATGCGTCTCAATCTTTCTCATCAATCTCTCATGAGGGACTCTGTCGAAAGCTTTACTGAAATCTAAATATATAAATTCATATGACTTGCCATTATCTACTGCTTCATATACCTCGGAGAAAAAGCTAAACAAATTAGTAAGGCAAGAACATCCCTGAGTGAATCCATGCTGAGAAGAATAATTGATTAAGTTAAATGTTTCTAAGTGGTTTCTAATTTTCGTAGCAATAATTGACTCTAGTACCTTGCCTATGATTGAAGTGAGACTAATGGGACGGTAATCGGATGCTATTGATGTATCACCTTTTTTGAAGATCGTAACTACATTTGCAAGATTTCAAGCTTCTGGAACTAAGCCTGTTTCTAATGATTTGTTAAATAGAAATGTTAATGGGCAACTTATCTCATCTCTGCATTCTTTTAATACTCTAGCATATACCCCATCAGGACCAGGCGATTTCTGAGATTTCAGTCTGTCAATTTCCTTAAGCACATCATTTCTACTTATAGTAACCGTACTTAACCTATTTTCTATACTATCGCTATATACCTTACGGACTTCTGGAATCTGTGCAACATTTTCATTAGTGAAAACGGACAGAGATTTACTATTTAATGTACTCATGTGTACTCATTTTCAAGGCGAGCAATAGAGAGCCAGTAACTTAGAAATATCAGCCTGTGCTTTTAATTTTCCTAATCCCTGTATATATCTTTACTCCTCTTTTGCAGACATCACACTCACATGTACACATCGAGACGCAAACACAGCCGCACAACTCCTTCAACCGTACCGCAACACACTAGACGACTGGTTCACCACAAACAGACTCAACTAACCTCAGCCAATTCTACAGCGACCCTTCGCACCAACTGGACAGCGGAACACAACTATATCCCTCACCTTACCTTACCCTAAACAACATCCCCATCTCACACACACACACACAAATTCCTTGGTTCAACATACAACACATCAATGGCATTCGAACAACGTATTTCAAGTATATATAACAAATTGTCACATAAACTATACGCCATCAAGTCACTTGGCCATACAACATTCGGACACAACAAAGAAACTACAACCACAATATACAAAAGTATATACACTCAGAGATGGAATAAACTAGCCCCACTTGGGCATCTAACCTCACTGAAACACGTCACATCACCCTACACACTATACAAAACAGAGTCCTAAAAAAGGGGTGCTACACAGCTACCACACCTATAGACCACCTACACCAGGAAACCAAAGTCCTCAAAATCAAGAATCATCTCGATATGAGAGGCACACACATTCTTGCCGCAGCCTCCACAAACCAACACCACCCACTAAACTACATGGCAGAACACTAACACTCACCCAGAAGCATCAACACATAAGAACATAAGAATATAAGAAAATGGGAATCTGCATAAAGCCGATTGGCCAACACAAGGCAGATCCCTCTCACACCAACCTCAATTACAAGGCTTAATTATAGGCCCAGCTCAGTAATACCATGAGAACCGACCTCACCAAAACGGTCAGAAGTCAGGAAACGGGGGTCTGCAGAGCGCCGATTGGCCAACACCCGGCAGATCTCCCTCACACTCAACCTATCTCGTCTATATGCCTATCTAATTTTATCTTAAAAGCTCTCTATTGTTCTTGATCCCACTATAGCACTTGGTAGCCTATGCCACCTATCTACAACTCTGTTACCAAACTAATATTTGCCTATATCTTTTCGTAAACGAAATGTATCTAATTTGAAACCATTTGTTCGAGTTCTTTCGCTATCTCTGAGCTTTAGTACATCTTTCATGTCCCCTTTACCAATCCCACAAACCCACTTGAACACCTCTATCATATCCCCTCTAACTCTGCGTCTCTCTAACGAGTGTAAGCCTAATTGCTTCAACCTTTCTTCATACGGAAGATTTCTAATAGTATGGATTATTTTTGTCATTCTACTTTGACAAGTAAAGTTTTAAGATAACATCAGAAGTTTTGTTACTCACACTCCTAGAGATGAATCCGAGAATCCTGTTTGCCTTGTTACGAACGCTAATACACTGTTTTCTAGGTTTCAAATCATTGCTAACAAACACACCTAGATCATTCTCACAGTCTGAGTTTTCTAATTCCATATTAGCTAGTTTATTTTTTTACGATTGTTATTATTTTCCCTTATCTTTAATATCTTGTATTTGTCAATGTTAAAATTCATCTGCCTATATACTGACCATTCGTGTATGGTATCTAGATCCCTTTAGAGGCACTCTATGTCACTATCTGAATCTATTGCTCTCCCTATATTGGTATCGTCTGCGAATTGACTTATCCTACTAATTATGCCTAAATCAAGGTAATTTATGTATAAAGGGGAGGTGTGGTGGAGTGGTCTTGCCACTGGCCTGGTAATCCAAAGGTCCCGGGTTCAAATCCCAATGTATCAATGGGAAGATATTATTGGGATGGAATTTGTGCTGTACCTAGTATCAGTGCATTACCACAAGCCCACCGAAACGTCAAATAAAATACCCTCATTGTTCCCTGATTAAATAGCACTGTATGAATATTCCCATATTCAAAATATGCTATAGGGGTTCAATGCCTGGTGAGTTATCTGCTCAACAGGTGGCGTTGTGTGTGTGTAAGTGTGAGAGTCCGAGTGTAGGGGATGAGACAGTGAAGCACGGGAGCGAGATGGCTTCAGAGATGGGGTCGTTTCGGGCCATGAGTGAGCGCCGTGCCTCATGTGAGGGCAAGATGGCAGGTGCTCGTTGTGCTCTACGTGCTTCACATGTCTCACTCCCTAGACTGGAACAAGACCTCACGGGCTTCACTGTTCATTGTAAAGCGGTGAATGTTAAGGCTCCCAGCCTATGCCCGAGAGGAAGTAAGTCGGAATATATAAAAAAAAAAAAAAAAAAAAAAAAAAAAAAAAAATATAACAAACAACAGAGGACCCAATACAGATCCCTGGGGGACACCACTTTTGACTGTTCCCCACTCTGACTTAGTACCATTTATGCTGAATCTCTGCTTCCTACCAATTAGCCATGAACAAATCCATCCCAACAACGACCCACCTATTGCATGCGCCTCAATTTTCTCATCAAGCTCTCATGAGGGACTCTGTCGAAAGCTTTACTGAAATCTAAATATATTATATCATATGACTTGTCATTATCTACTGCTTCATATACCTCTGAGAAAAAGATAAACAAATGTGTAAGTCAAGAACGTCCCTGAGTGAATCCATGCTGAGAAGAATTGATTAAGTTAACACCTAGCACACGGTATTATACACATATATTGTCATCACTCCCCCCTCGCCCACCCCAAACCAGCCTCCAAAACCATATCCATATTCAATTCACGCACCGATCCATCCAGTCACTCAAAGACAACACTAAGCTACATGTACGGCCCCTCGAAGTCCATCCCTTAGAAACCCTCTTTTCCCCTGAGGACAGAGTCCACCTGGCTAGGGTGCGATTTGGATGCCATCCAACCCTTTTTTAAGCTATCATAAGAGACTGGATAACTCCTTCCCGGATACCTGCCCAGGCTGTAAAGCTCGGTTCACACATGCACGAATTAACGTCCCGTCCGTCCCCGACCCCTTAATTCGCCATGCCTAGGCGGCATCCTTTTTGTGCATGCATAAAATGGTCCGGGTAGGTCGGGGAAACTGCCAGAAAACGTGTTATGAAGGGACACCAACGGAACAAACACGGAAGCAGTCGTCGTCTAGACGCAGCCTGGCAGCGTCTAGACGACGACTGGCGGCGTCTAGATGGCGACTAACGGGATGAGAACGGCGGCAAAAAAACGTTGGAATGGCCATAGTGGCCATCGTGGCCACATGGGGCCTCCAGATTGATGCCGTCCTGCCTATTTTCTTGGTCGGGGTCGGACGGGACGATAATTCGTGCATGTGTGAACCGAGCTTAACACAACACAGCAAGCTATCAAACACATTATGGAAGACTTCATAACACTCAACCACCTATTCCAACAACACAATATTGGGTGCGGGCGGATCCTATCCAGAATGAGGGTTGGCATCGTTTACCGTACCTTAGCTGTTTCTGTCTGTCTCTTTTCTTGTACTACTTTTCCATATAGGGGCTGGTGAGATCACCCGATTGGGTGGCACTGCAATGGGGGCTGCGGATGGTAATGGCATTGGCCAGGGAATGCAAACCCATGGGCTGATGATCCCCTCCCACGTTGCCCTTTCAGAGTCAGATCTCATCTTACCCTGGCCCTTTCAGTGGGCCGAGCATCAGGCGCAGCTTCGGTGAACCGGACTTGGGACTGCTCTGCCAGACAGTCTGGGGAACTACAATAACAACTACAACACCATATACACTTGAGAACCTTGTGGAAAAATCCGGTCTCAGCCGTGGCCTTCCTTAGGAGCTCGGGGCTATTCAGCCAGGCAGCCTAGAGAATGACGACGACAACTACTACTACATTATTCTTTGGTGATGGGCTGGTCTATCAGAGTAAGAGCTAAATGTTCTCTGCCATACCCATAGCTTACTCTGACTGTTCCTTTTGCTTATATATTTTCTCGATCTCAAGTGACGGCGTCTCTACCATGGATTGACCTCCCTACTGCCAACGTAAAGGTTGGCAGATTGGGAGCCAAAGTGTCAGATTTCTCCCTTGCCCTCAACTTTCCCTTCATAATTGCTGAGGGGCACAGGGCCTTGAGTGGGGCTTTGGTTTCCTGTGTCTTTGCCTGAAAAGCCTACTGGCTTATAAAAAGGCTTGTCAATACATGTATTTTATTGCCAGATTGATTTTGTTTTCTCATTCTTAAATAATGCATCATGACAATAATAAAGTGTTTAAAGTGTTTCCGCACCCTCCTCAGCTCCTCGCCTTGGAGTGGCTTTTGTCACCTGGGCTTTATTTATGGTAAGCAGGGAGGGTTCTGTGGGGGCGCTCGGTTATGGCCGTGGCCTTGCTCAGGACCTTGGGGCTGCTCGGTCAGACAGCCTGGGGAACAGCAACAACAACAACTACATTATGCTCAATTCAATATTTCGTTCAAATACCTCACATAATTAATTGACCACTTGTGAGTTTCGGGCATTAAGGAAGTTGGAGTTGTATTAAAACAAATATTAAACATTTTATGAGTTTTATTGGATAGAAAGTTTGCATAATTTGTTTGTGTCTATTCATTCATTATACACTACAACTGTATTCATTATACACTACAACTGTATTCATTATACACTACAACTGTATTTTAGCTAGTAATTCTGCTAAATATCAATGTTTTCGGCTCCCAACTTCCAAATAGACCACAACTCTCAAGTGGTCAATTAACCTTTCCTTGTTCACCTGCCCTTTCTATTCATCAAGGGGAGATGGGTAGTTTTTCTAGACCACCTTCTTCTTCATGATTCGCCCCATTAGTTTTCAGATGTTATCACATTCGACCCATTAGTTTGGCGATTTTAAGACTTTTTGTCTCATTTATTTGTCAATATTACGATTTGTTGTGTCATTTAGGTGTCGATCTTTTCCTGGCGAGCGATAGCGAGCCTGTAATTTAAGATAAATCGGCCTTCGGCCTGGAAATTTTTTCTATCGAAAAATGAACAAATTCATCTTGAAGAGGGATCTAGGGGGGGTGTATTTTTAAGCTTGATGGAGGTCCTAGCGACGAAACTGAAAAAGAAAAAAACATAAAAAAATATCCATAAATGAGGAAATAAATACTGCCATTCCCCTTTAACTCAATGTAAACACTCATCTCTCCCACCAGGTCTCCTTGGGACTGGCTGAAGAGGCTTCCTGGCAATGGTGGAACGTTAAGGGGGGAGGGTTGCTTTTTCTGGCTCCCGTTTTTCCTCATGTTTTGCCCATTAGTTTTGAGATTTTAAAACGTTCTGCCCATTACTTTGGCGATTATAAGACCTTTCACTCCATTTCATTGTCAATATTAGGACCTTTCGTGCAATTTATGTGTAATTTTTTTTTCCTGGCGAGCATTAGCGAGCCTGTAATATATATAGTTTTTGTTGTGTGTGGTTGAGGGAGACAAAAGGCAAAACGGCCTGTAATGAGTACCTCCCTCAGAGTTGAAAGACTGACAGGGCCAAAATCAAGGAACGTTCAAGCCGAAATATAGTAGTAATCGGCCTCCAGCAGAGACATTTTTCTAACGAAAAATTTACAAATGTATCTTGAAGGGCGGTCTTGAAGGGCGGTCTTGGGATGTTTTGTTAATCCTTAATATATACGCCCATCCCCCCTTAATATATACGCCCATCCCCCCTTAATAAATACGCCTATCCCCCCTTAATAAATACGCCCATCCCCCCTTAATATATACGCCCATCCCCCCTTAATATATACGCCCATCCCCCCTTAATATATACGCCCATCCCCCCTTAATATATACGCCCATCCCCCCTTAACTTGATATATATACGCCCATCCCCCCTTAACTTGATATATATACGCCCATCCCCCCTTAACAAATACGCCCATCCCCCCTTAACAAATACGCCCATCCCCCCTTAACAAATACGCCCATCCCCCCTTAACAAATACGCCCATCCCCCCTTAATAAATACGCCCATCCCCTCTTAATATATACGCCCATCCCCCCTTAATAAATACGCCCATCCCCCTTAATAAATACGCCCAACCCCGCTTAATAAATACGCCCATCCCCCCTTAATATATACGCCCATCCCCCCTTAATAAATACGCCCATCCCCCTTAATAAATACGCCCAACCCCCCTTAAGATATACGCCCATCCCCCCTTAATAAATACGCCCAACCCCCTTAATATATACGCCCATCCCCCCTTAATATATACGCCCATCCCCCCTTAATCAACCTAATTAATTCACTAAGTGGCCGGAGTTACAAGAGTGATTTCCTGGCAACTCCTTGTATTCTCTCCTTGTCTTCCACTTTCCTGGCAACTCCTTTTATTCTATCCTTGTCTTCCACTTTCCTGGCATCTTCTATGCTAGCCTTGTTTTCAACTTTAATGGCAACTTCTTCAATTCTATCCTTGTCTTCCACTTTACTGGCAACTCCTTCTATTCTATCCTTGTCTTCCAGTTTGCCGACAACTCCTTCTATTCTATCCTTGTCTTCCACTTTCCGGCCAACTTCTTCTATTCTATCCTTGTCTTCCACTTTGCCAGCAACTTCTTCTATTCTATCCTTTTCTTCCACTTTGCCGGCAACTTCTTCTATTCTATCCTTGTCTTCCACTTTGCCGGCAACTTCTTCTATGTCATGCTTGTCTTCCACTTTCCCGACAACTTCTTCTATTCTATCCTTGTCTTCCAATTGACTGGCAACTTCTTCTATTCTATCCTTGTCTTCCACTTTGCAGGCAACTTCCTCTATTCTATCCTTGTCTTCCACTTTGCCGGCAACTTCTTCTATGTCATGCTTGTCTTCCACTTTCCCGACAACTTCTTCTATTCTATCTTTGTCTTCCACTTTGCGGCAACTTCTTCTATGTCATGCTTGTCTTCCACTTTCCCGACAACTTCTTCTATTCTATCCTTGTCTTCCATTTTGCCGACAACTTCCTCAATTCTATCCTTGTCTTCCACTGTGCCAGCAACTTCCTCTATTCTATCTTTGTCTTCCACTTTGCCGACAACTTCTTCTATTCTATCCTTGTCTTCCACTTTCCCGACAACTTCTTCTATTCTATCCTTGTCTTTCGCTTTCCCGACAACAACTTCTATTCTATCCTTGTCTTCCACTTTGCTGGCAACTTCTTCTATTCTATCCTTGTCTTGTTTTTACTAGAATTAAGTCCTTCCCACCTTGTTTGAATCGTAAGGTCCGTGTGGCCAGTGTATCTATGTAAATCTATGTTATTTATTTAAAAAAAACATAAGAACATAAGAAAACGTGAGTGCATAAAGCCGATTGGCCCACACAAGGCAGATCCCTCTTACAGAATATGAATATAATTTTCAAAGCTTGATGCTACAGTATATAAAATACATCTATGCAGTTCTAAAACTTATGAAACATTAAACAAGGTGTCTAAAACAGTACTGGATAGAGAAACTAATGGCCTATACATCACTTTACAAGCGATTTAGTTTTCGGTTCTTGTCGCTTCTAAATCCAACTTCCATAGTGAATATTTTTTAATAATCACATTTAATAATCGAAACTAAGTCTACATATCAATTCCAAAGCAAAATAATATTATGAAAATAATAGTAATGTATGTAGACATATATGTAGATTACCAGGCACATACCCCATAGCCGGGGGTGGCCGAATCGAGACAGAGCCCGAGCAGGAACAACACAACACAACATAAACAATAGAATACAAAAATAATGTACATCTAGGTCTCCCAGGAGAAGACCCAGAGATGATGATACTACTACTAATACTACTACTACTACTAATACTAATACTAATACTACTACTACTACTAATAATAATAATAATAATAATAATACAAATACAAATACAAATACAAATAATAATAATAACAATAATATTAATAAATAATGCCAAAGCTGACGATAAAAGTTCACAGAAAAAGGCTTCATGCGAAAAGCCTTAACCCCTTTCAGTATAATGGCGCCTCAATATTCCGGCTAGCCTTAGACGATTTAATTCAGCTGTGTCAGGCCCTCTAGGAATGGATGGGCTAATATCGATCTCAATTTATCCTAGGCTTCCACAATATCTTTCCAAGCTGAGTAAAATCGACTCATGATATCCAAATATAAGGAAGCAAAACATCATGAAATACTGCAGCACCTTGAGGGGCCGGACTGACAGTGGCTGAGTGGCCGGTGGAAGGCCGGAAATGGGCCGGAACTTGTTTGAGTGTACTGACGGGGTAGAAGGCCGGTGTCACACGAACACTTTAGCGGCGATTGTATTGGAGTCACAGTATCCGAGTCAAGAAGTAGCTATATTAAATCGAGTCTACTAAATGGCTATTGTCACTTTCATTATGACTGTATTTTGTATCTTAGAGCTCCCAATCTTGAACACTCTATTTTAGTTTACGAATAAACACCATAGTTAACCCCTTCAGCACGATGATGTAATTTTCAACATATTCTGATTGCCATTCGATGATTTTCTTTCGCTTATAACATACCTCTAGACCTCAAAGTGGTTAATACGATCTCAATATACCCTCTAAATAACATAGATCCTTCTTGAACTGCTTAAAATTGTCTATTTTTAGCCCGAATCAAAGGTAAAAAGACGTCAATGTGCTGAAGGGGTCAATCAACATATGGTGGTAACTTGTAGGGGATTCAAGGCTCCACTACATATAACCGGCTTAACCCGGCAAGTGCTAAGCCCCTGTAGTATACACCACACCCCTGTGCTGAGGTATTCTGATTCATTCCTCACTAAAATAGTTAGTTTACCATATATATAATAAATACTTATCCACATGCGCCTATGTTACTTTTAATATGAACATATGAACATGGGAAAGAAATAAAACAAGTTGTTACAGCAATTGGCTGGTGAAAATTGTATATTTTAGCACCGCGGTCGTAATCTGGCCTTGAGCAGTGACAGACTAACACCTTCCCTCTCTCATGTTTCGCTTGGCACTGAGAGACAAAGATTGGACTCAGACTGGCTTGGAGGGTCAGAGTTACACTCCTCCCTCTCTCATACTTGTCCTCCCACGAAAATACTCAACAAATATCGGGAATAATAGAGAAAATACCTGATAATTGAGGAGGGGGTAAAAGGAGGGGGGAGGGGGGGGGGGGGCCGGTGGCACATGTGTGGGAGTGGTACAAGTAATGGAGGACAATTATCTCACCTAAAAAAAAAAAAAAAAAAAAAAAAATTGAGTGCCACTGGGGTGTTTTAAAAAAAATTGTTTAGGCCTAGGATCTTAATAGTCTTCAAGCAGTCGCCCATCAGAACCTCTTAAGAGTCTTCCAGCAGCCTTAACCCTTAATTAGCGGCTCACCACATAAGTCGAGTTAAATAAAGCTGGACTATGTGGCGGCGCTCGACATAGGTCGAGTGGCAATTTCAGCACGTAATGTTGCTGAGAGAGAGAGACAAGTGGTGGCAGGAGAGTAGCGAGTGTATGACTGCTCCAGACCACCGCGGCGAACATACTGACACGAATCCCAGCTCCCTCCTCCCTCTCTCACTCGCTATATAAGGAATTGTATTGGGAAAGTGGCTAATTACATGCTTTTTGCACTCGCGTTGCACGGTTATTGCAAGAAAACTAGCCATCATAAAAGGATTGTTATGGTGTCATTCGAAAGCTCTGTTTATGCCCTTTCAGGGATAGGTACTTGTTTTACGTTCTGGGTCTTATTTAGGCATGAAAATGATCACGTAAACAGCCCTATTTTGGCTAAAAACACCCCGCTGGGCGGTACATATAAATAAACCGCATAGGCCGCTCGTAAGGTGTTAAGGGGCTAGTGGCTGATTTGTTGGGTCTATTAATTAATGTATTCATTTGTTTATTAGTTTCCTCGCTAGACCAAGAAAATTAACCCCTAGACCTCCCTTCAAGATATATTTCTACATTTTTAGGTAGAAAAATGTCCAGGCCGAAGGCTTAAAATTACAGGCTTGCTATCGCTCGCCCGGAAAAATTTGACACCTAAATGGCACGAAAGGTCTTATATTTGACAACGGAATTTGGCGAAAGGTGTTAAAATCGCCAAATTAATGGGCCAAACGTCATATAATCTCAAAACTAATGGGAGGAAAGGGTCCAGAAAACGACCTTTCCCCCTTTAAAGTCTCAAAACAGCTGTTCTAATTCCAATTTGTTCTCCACTTCTCTTAAATTGTAGGCTCGCTATCACTTCCCGAGAAAAAGTCTACTCTTGAATGGGGTGAAGTGTCTTATGATCGCCAAACTAATTAGGTTAAACCCTATATAATCTCCAAACCAAGGGAGTCAAACAGAGTGGTTCCAATACGACTCACCCTGTCCCATATAGGGTTAAAGGATGAAGAATGAAGGGGAGGTTATTAATTTGTTCCCTAAACCTCCATCAAGCTTAAAATTACACCCTTTGACTCCCTCTCAAGATGAATGTGTACATTTTTCAGTAGAAAAAATGTCCCGGACGAATGCCGGTTCCTCTTGAATTACAGGGTCGTTATCGCTCGCCAGGTATAAAAGTCGACATCTAAATGGCTCGATAGGTCTTAACATTGATAGAAATGGGACGATAATTCTTAAAATCGCCAAACTAATGTGACGAACGCCTTAAAGTCTCAAAAGCAATGGAGGGATAAAGAGAAAGTCTTCCCCTAAAGTTACTATATATGCATGAAATCAATCAAAATATGTATATGCCGAAATAATCTGCAATAGGTGTGCTAAGAATAATATACTAAATTAACCCTGGGGTCAGTGTTGATACCAAGTCTTCATCATCATTACTTCTGAGCTTTGTTATCTGCTAGTTGTGTTTGCATTATTCCTGTGTGCCCTCATGTTGTACCATATTAACCCCTTCTGTACCGTTCATGTAATTTACATATATTTCTAGCTATATTTAGACGATCGTGTGGAGCTTAAGAAGAATCAGAGGTATTGAAAAGGGCTATGTGAGATAGTTCGAAACTTCTAAATTGTTGGATGCCCTCTTTAAACTGTATCTATCTATCTATCTATTGCCTGACGCCGTGATCCCCGAAGGTGTGGCCACGAACGAACCGCCCCCATGCACCTCTGTCCCCAGTCAGTCGACGCCCCTCCCCCCAACCAGCACCGCCTTCATTCATGTACTTCCTCACTCCATCCTTCCACCTCATATTCGGTCTACCTCTCCCCCTCTGTCCCTCCACCTCGCTCTCGTACACCCTCTTAGTCATTCTCTCGCTTTCCATACGTTCCATATGGCCGAACCATCTCAAGTTGTTCCTTTTCACACTTTCCAGCACATCTACCTCCACACCACACCTCCTTCTTACTTCCTCATTAGTCTGTCTATCCCTCCATGTAACTCCGCACGCACTCCTTAGGTAATTCATTTCCACTGCTCTCACTCTTGGTCTGAGTCTCTCAACCAACGTCCATGCTTCGCTTCCGTAAGTCAGTGTCGGGATTACCACACTGTCATGCAAGGACTTCTTCACTTCCATACTGACCACCCTATTTCTTGTTACTGCTTTTAACGTTCCTACAACCCTCTTCCCCTGTTGTACCCTCTCCCGCACCTCTTCATCCATAGTCCCATCTTTACTCAACACACTGCCCAGATACTTAAAAGAGTTGACGATCTCCATAGCCTGACCGTTCAGCTTCACCTCACACTCTGTGACTTCACCCCTTTCGAAGACCATAACCTTGCTCTTCCCCGTATTTAGCTTCAAATTCCGTTTTTCGCACACTGTTCCAAACTCATTTACCAGACCCTGCAACTCCCATTCATTATCACTCATCAGAACTGTATCATCCGCAAACAGCAGTATAGGTAGCTTCCACTCAATTCCCTCCCTTTTCAGCGATACACCAACATCCACTGCTCTTGATAGTATTTCTTTCATAACTCCATCCATATATACAGTAAACAACCACGGGGACATCACACACCCCTGTTTCAAACCAACATTCAGGTCAAAGAACTCACTCTGCTCACTCTCCACACGTACTGCCGCCTTTGCACCCTCATACATGCTCTTCACTGCTTTCAGCAACTTGCCCTCTACTCTACTCCGTATATTCTAAGTACTTTCCACAAACCTTCTCTATCCACTCTATCATAGGCCTTCTCCAAGTCCATAAAGGCAACATACACCTTTTGTTTCTTCTCCAGATACTTCTCCACAACACAATTCAGGGTAAAAATCTGATCTACACATCCTCTTCCCTTCCTAAAACCTCCCTGCTCGTCGCCTATCCATTTCTCCGTTCTCACTCTCACTCTCTCAATCACTACCCTACTGTATACCTTCCCTACTACGCTTAGAAGACATATTCCTCGGTGGTTACCACACACTCCTCTTTCCCCTTTGCCCTTATATAGGGGGACTATTATGCCAGTCTTCCAGTCATCGGGTGCACTCCCCTTCTCCCATGCTAGTTTGCACATTTTCCATACCCATTCTATCACTATCTCACCACCATACCTCAACATTTCCCCACACACTCCATCTGTTCCTGGTGCTTTCCCCAACTTCACTCTTTTCATGGCTTCCCACACTTCTGACCTCCTGATCCCCACCTCCTCCTCCACTACTTCTCTTCTTCTCCCTCCCATACCATATCCAGCTATGTTTGCTGGCTCTTCATTCCTTTCATTTAGCAACTCACTGAAGTACTCCCTCCATCTTTCGACTCTCTCTTGCTTCTCGGCTAGCATTCTCCCATTCTTATCTTTCACACCCTTACTGTCTCCCTTGCTACCTTCCCTAACTGTATAAATTCGTATAATAGTAGCCAGAACAAAAGCTAAGAAAGACGTAGCCGGTACAGAACGGGTTATCTTGAATTGTTTTTCGTATTATCCTTTCCTCTTGCCTTCCTTTCGTACTCGTCAGTATGTATGTCATTCTACACCTATCATGTCCTCTCCTCTTGTCCTACTTCGTCTGTAATGGTAAAGAGGCTCAGATAATTAAGTATATGCATTTGTTTTACCATTTTTCACTGCCCTTGCTATATTGTTCTTACTTGGGACTTCATCCGTTTCGCTCCATTAGCTTACATAATTTAAGACGTTTCACTCCATTAGTTTGACAACAATATGACGCTTCATCCTATTTAGGTATCGATGTTTCCTGGTTGAGGGAAAGCGAACTGTTAACTTAGAAGAAATGGGGTGAAGCGATATACTATCGCCAAAGTAAAGGGGTAAAACATCTTAAAATTAATTGCTAACATCACTAACATTACCGCAAATATCCCCGTCTAACCCACTTATTACCGCAAATATCCCCGTCTACCCCACTTATTACCGCAAATATCCCCGTCTAACCCCCTTATTACCGCAAATATCCCCGTCTAACCCCCTTATTACCGCAAATATCCCCGTCTAACCCCCTTATTACCGCAAATATCCCCGTCTAACCCCCTTATTACCGCAAATATCCCCGTCTAACCCACTTATTACCCCAAATATCCCCGTCTAACCCACTTATTACCGCAAATATCCCCCCCTAACCCCCTTATTACCGCCAATATCCCCGTCTAACCCCCTTATTACCGCAAATATCCCCGTCTAACCCACTTATTACCGCAAATATCCCCGTCTAACCCACTTATTACCGCAAATATCCCCGTCTAACCCACTTATTACCGCAAATATCCCCGTCTAACCCACTTATTACCGCAAATATCCCCGTCTAACCCCCTTATTACCGCAAATATCCCCGTCTAACCCCCTTATTACCGCAAATATCCCCGTCTAACCCACTTATTACCGCAAATATCCCCGTCTAACCCCCTTATTACCGCAAATATCCCCGTCTAACCCCCTTATTACCGCAAATATCCCCGTCTAACCCCCTTATTACCGCAAATATCCCCGTCTAACCCACTTATTACCGCAAATATCCCCGTCTAACCCACTTATTACCGCAAATATCCCCGTCTAACCCACTTATTACCGCAAATATCCCCGTCTAACCCCCTTATTACCGCAAATATCCCCGTCTAACCCCCTTATTACCGCAAATATCCCCGTCTAACCCACTTATTACCGCAAATATCCCCGTCTAACCCACTTATTACTGCAAATATCCCCGTCTAACCCACTTATTACCGCAAATATCCCCGTCCAACCCACTTATTTAACCATGGCTGAATAATAAACAAACTGTGCGTATTACTGTATTATATATGTTAGTGTAATTATAGTTATTATACTGTAATGATGTTTGAATTTATCTCTCTCTCTCTCTTTATCTCTCTCTCTCGCTAAAAGTGTGTGTATATATATATGTGGCCAGTTTTTTCCCCTCCTATTTCCTCCCAATCCACCATAGGCGCCTCGCCCATTCGCTTCACCCAATCACAACTTGTGGGCGTAGTACGGGGGCGGTTTATTGGATATCAGAATAATACTCGGGCGTGGGTGAACCTGACGGCTCAAAAAGTGATAATTTTCAGCCATTTAGTTGACGGGAAATACAGTTTGTAATTTTTGGAAATCTAGTCCATGGGCCAGGGAAACAATCGATCCCACCAAAGAGGGTTTTCAGCAACAGATAATAATTTACAACACGATTCTCTTATTGTTGTGGAGATCATAATTCGAGAGGATTAGCCTGGTTATTGAGTTCTCACGTAATTAAAGCCTTTCAATACCGGTGACGTCATTTTCATCATATTCTGGCAACTAGTAAACGATGTTATTCAAATAAGGATGGATCTGTGGTAGCTATTAGAATTGAGATAGTTTGCAGCCTTTTACTTATTTGAGGTGATTCTTAAGCTGAATAAATAATCTAATGGTAGCCAAAATCTAAGGAAAATTAAGTCATGGTTACTGTATGGGTTAATAGCCATATATTGAAGGTTATGCTAAGATATTGACCTCCTATGGATGGGACCGATTTGTGTGCCTTTTGGATCTGGCCCATCGTCTAATATACTGCATTTACTGTACAGTTTAAGCTAGGAGAATATAAGAGAGCACTGAATGTGTTTGTTCAAGGGTACACTGTACAATATTTGAACACTTAATTGTATCAACAGTAGTTTACAAATACGGTACATATGCTAAATGTACTTCGGTTTATCTATTCGTATTAAAACACATAGACGAGTATATACTCTTTATACGTAGCATTTTGTTTACAACTAAATATAAATTTTGACAGTATAGACGACCAGCTTTTAGTTCTGGGTAAACGAATTAAAGGGCACTGTTTTTTTTTGTATTATTATGGTATCAGTGAAATACAACCAAGTATTATTTGTAGTTATCAATTAAATAAAACAAAGCGTCTTACCTATGTATATCCTGTGTCGCTGTGTGGTATGATAAATTACATTAATCTGTATCATATTTTCCTGATTATCTCTCTCTCTCTCTCTTGCTTTGTTTCATATCCATTTCTGTTCGAGCAACTTTCTATTCCGTATCTTAACAAATACCTAGCAATATACATACACTAAGGACACGTGGAAGCAGGAACAATACATTTAGAATAAGAAGGTGACTAAACGGTATATGCACATTAATATTACCCCCACGAGTATTATAACGCATTTTGACAATTTACTATTGCTATCATTAGACGGTTTTATAAAGCTTAGAAAGGATTTGTGGGAATGAAAAGAGTACATACTATTGCAATTATTAAACTCATGACTTCCATATACATTTCCTAATCTGTGTCAACTTGTCAAATAATAGCCAGAATAAACTGGTAAAAGACGCCATAATCCTCAAGGGTTAAGAAGAATAATAATAACAACACAAATTAAATCAACAACAATAACATCTACCAAATTAATTATCATAACAGATCGTTTGACTAGGTGGAAATTTACAACCTTAACCGATTCAGCACTTTTGCGTAGATTCCATCTTGTTCTAGTTTCCATAAGACGATTGTCTTTAGCTTAGACAAACTACCTCTTGGACTCAAAAGGGCAAATACGACTTCAATAAACCTTCTGAATAACGCAATTCCTTCTTAAACTACATACATTTGTCTAACTTAAGCCAGGATATTTTTGTTTTTAAATACGTCATCGTGCTGAAGGGGGGAAAGACGTTGCGTAGATAGCATGTTCTGCTTACTATATATTTAGTTGTGATACGAATAATACATAAAAATATGTATTCAATTTACTGACATACAGCTCTCCTCTAGTGGATGGGGCTCGTTAGCCTTGGTCGGCAACCCATCTAGGAGAGACAACCTTAACAAAATCCGGATGGATGGGACTCTTCAGCCTTGGGCGGTAACCTGTCTAGCGGAGTAAACCTGATACAAATCCGTACTGCTTATCTAAGTGTACGGCAGGTTAGTGGATGGACTAGCCAAACACCACTGTAAGAAAATTGTGCTGACAATATACATAGAGGGCCTCAGAGTCGGACGGATCCTAAATTGAGTGGTCAATCCTGTAAGTCCTTCAGTAAACTGACTCGGGTTGTCCCTCTTACAGGGAATAGGTCCGCTTGGGTGCCTTCTGTGTATGGCCACCCTCATTAAGAGAAGTAAGGCGTCCGGCAATAGACAGATAGATAGATAGCTCTCCTCGGTTGTAGGCGTATTATGTATGACGATATGTTTATTAACCCTTAAAAAGCGGCTCACCACTTAAGTCGAGTTAAATAAAGCTGGACTATGTGGCGGCGCTCGACATAGGTCGAGTGGCAATTTCAGCACGTAATGTGGCTGAGAGAGAGAGACAAGTGGTGGCAGGAGACTAGCGAGCGTATGACTGCTCCAGACCACCGCGGCGAACCTACTGACACAAATCTCAGCTCCCTCCTCCCTCTCTCACTCGCTACATACTCAATTATGTACCGAAAGTACCGAATTACCTGCTTTTTGCACTCGCGTTGCACGGTTATTGCAAGAAAACTATCCATCATACAAGGATCGTTATGGTGTCATTCGAAAGCTCTGTTTATGCCCTTTCAGGGATAGATACTTGTTTTACGTTCTGGGTCTTATTTAGGCATGAAAATGATCACGTAACAGCCCTATTTTGGCTAAAAACACCCCGCTGGGCGGTACACATAAATAAACCGCATAGGCCGCTCGTAAGGTGTTAAAGTAAGTTAGCCTAGGTTAGTTTTTTTAGTAAGAGTTGTGTTATCGGGTGTACCGCCCGCTTTGTTTACAGTCGCACACTCGCAGTTACATGTGCATCTAATTTGACGGCTTGCATTTGCCCCTGCTGGTAATACTGTCCTATATGAGGATGACATTAAGTCATGGGGGGTGAGGGGGGTAAAGCCCCCTCACTAACTAATATCTCCATAAATCAACTAAAGTAAAATGTATGAACAAGTCTCTCTAGGCCTAGACACCATGATGTACTGTTTATATTATTTAAATGTGCTTTTTTAAATACCACATTCCCCGATCGTCATAGGCTATAGTCTTCCCCACTAGTCTAGGCTAGTCGGGTTGTATTTTAATATTCTTGGAAAATGGATACAAATGCATGCAATTGCATAATGAAACAACTAACTCATTATTAAAATCTTAAAAGGTAGGCTAAGTAAAGATTGTGAATTAAAAATAGATATAGGCTAAGCCTAATTTGACCTAGGCTAAACTCAATATTCACCACCCAAAAGGCCAAAATTACACAAGTAATTCCATTATTGAAAGGGTTAATCAATTAAAATTACAGAATCATAGGCTTGGAGAGTATCCTATTATTGGGCTGTTTACATACATTCTCGCAAGCCTTAAACAACGACCAAAATGGTATATGACAACTAGTTCCATTACAAAATATCACGATGTAACCATTAATTACACCAGTTATTTCCATAGCCTCCCTAAATGGCGATTAAAATAGGCTAGAGTCGCTTTGAGGCCGGCCATATTTAATCCACGCCGAGGCTCGGCCAATGTTTGGAGGTACACCCTAAATAACGGCTTCCACTATCATTTTGTTTCCGCTGTTGAGTATCCTAAGTCGAGTTAGAGTAGCCCCCGACCTATCCTAAGTCAGGACATCCAAATTTTTCACAAAATGACTGCCCACAGCTTCTGAGTATGCCGTGTTAACTGGTTTGAGTATAGACTCATAAGCGTACTGGAGCAGTCAAGGCGCCCTAAGTGAGATAGGACGAGATAGGATGTCCTAAATAATTTTGAGTATCCGGCCCCTGTAGTGTAAACAAATTGACTAACTTAACACTAGTTAATCCGACGTTTTGTGGGTCGATATTTCTGATCACTTTCCCATATTCTGCATAAATTCTACTAAACACAAAATAAAACACCCTGTATTCTTAGAAACACGCTAATATAATGAACAAAACATACGCAAATTTAAGGGGAAATTATCTTTAATAGATTGGGGAAATGTTACTGTAAGTAACACTTGTCAAGAATCCTTTTCATTATTTCACTCAAAGTACTTAGCACATTTTGAAGAATGTGTTCCCGTTGTTAAAGTAAAGGTAGCATATAATAATAGAAAATCATGGCTCACCTTAGGCTTGAAAAATTAAATTAAAATACAAAATCAATTATATGTTCTATCATAAAAGAAACCAACAATATAATTATAATAAAAACAAAATTGCAGAATATAAAACACATGTTGCAGAAACTCTTACGTAACAACGCAGAAAGAGAACACTACGATACACTATTTAAGAACAATATAGGTAATGCTAGAAAGTCATGGGAATTAATTAAGGAGATTATAAACAAAAAAAGGGATTCTAGACAGAATAGCAAGTTTTTAATTGATGGTAATATTGTTCAGGATGATAGAGTTATTGCGGATGGTTTCAACAAATATTTTGTTAATATTGGATCTAACCTTTGTGAGTCGATACCTTTATGTAATAGATAATTTTCTCATTTTATGCCTGATGCTAATCCTAACTCAATTTTTTTAAAGCCTACTGATTGTAATGAAAGTAAGAATATTATCATGTCATTAACTAATAAAAGTCCAGGTTGGGATAGAATTAATGCTCTCATCATAAAAGAAACATGTTCAGTTTTTAGCGAAGCCTTTACATCCATAATAAATATGTCATTAAGTGAAGGTGTATTTCCTGATGAACATAAGATTGCAAGGGTTACGCCTCTATATATATGTTTTTTTTCTATGTGATTGAGGGAGGCAAAAGGCATAACTGCCTATAGCGAGTGCCTCCCCCATAGTTGAAAGAGTGACAGGGCCAAAATCAAGGGACGTTCGAGCCAAAATGCCTGGACACACGGAGTTTGAAGCAATTTAAGTCATAGGAAGAGGGAAAGACTGATTCTGGAAGAGAGTTCCAGAGCTCAGCTGTTGAGTAGAAGAAAGTTTGAGAGTAACGTTTCACTCTTGGGTTGGAGAGTTGCACAGAGTAGGGGTGGGATTGAGTTGCAAGACGGGTACCATGTGCCCTACGTAAAGGAGGTGGTATGCACTGGGATAGCTCTGAGGAACACTGATTATTATAGTAGCGATAGAATAGCGAGAGCGATGCAACATTGCGGCGGAGAGAGAGAGAGATTGCAGAGAGTTGGTGAGTGGACGGGAGTTAATGATACGAAAGGCCTTCCTTTCAACTTTATCTAGGAGAGCGGTGTGAGAGGAACCTCCCCACACATGTGAACAATACTCAATACAAGGGTGCACTATGCCCCTGTACAGAGCAAGAAGCTGTGCAGGGGAAAAGAACCCTCTAAGGCGGTTGAGCACACCCAGCTTCTGGGAGGCTGCCTTAGCAAGACTGGTAATATGGTCCTTCCAAATGAGAGCAGAAGAAAAAGAGACACCAAGAATATTGAGAGAAGATGAAGGGTTGATTTTTGTATTGTTGAAGAATAAGGGATAGTCCGCTGGGAGATCCTGACGGGTAGATAGATGGAGAAATTGGGTTTTGGAAGCATTAAAGTTAACAAGGTTTTCTCTGCCCCAATTGGAAATAGTATTTAGATCAGAATTTAAGAGTTCTATGGCTTCATTACATTTGTCGTTGAGGGATTGCTGGCTGGGGCGTTCTGAAAAACTAATGGAGTAGTGTAAGGTTGAGTCGTCTGCGTATGAATGGATGGGAATTAAGGTACAGTTAAGGAGATCATTTATAAAAATTAGAAAGAGAATAGGAGATAGGACCGAGCCCTGAGGAACACCAGAGTTTATAGGGTGAGGAAGTGAACAATGCCCGTCCACAACCGCGGCTATGGAACGGCCGGAAAGGAAATTAGAGACAAAGGCACAGATGGAGGGATAGAAACCGAAGGAGGGTAGTTTAGAAATTAAAGATTTATGCCAGACTCTATCGAAGGCTTTCGATATGTCTAGTGCAATAGAAAAAGTCTTACCGAAGTCCCGAAAGGAGGATGACCAAGAGTTAGTAAGATATGAAAGAAGATCACCAGTAAAGCGACCATTAAGGAAGCCATACTGGCGATCTGAGAGCAGATTATGAGAAGAGAAATGCTTAAGATATTTGGAAGCAAGAATAGTTTCAAAACTTTAGAAAGACAAGAGATGAGAGCAATTGGACGATAGTTGGAGGGTTGAGAGCGGTCACCCTTCCTTGGGACAGGTTGAATGTGAGCAAACTTCCAGCATGAAGGGAAGACGTTAGAGGATAGACAGAGACGAAAGAGTTTGCCTAGGCAGGGAGTCAGCACGGAAGCACAGTTTTTGAGGAACACCGTCCGGACCGTACGCCTTATTAGTGTTAAGCCCAGAGAGGGTAGAAAGTACATCTTTAGAAGTGATTAGGATATTAGGCATAAGTAAGAGAGAGGAGGGCGGAGAGGGAGGAATAGCACCGGAATCATCCAAGGTGGAGTTTCTAGCAAAAGTTTGAGCGAAGAGTTTAGCTTTGTCAGAGGAAGAAGTGATGGTTGTGCCATCAGAGTGGGAAAGGGGAGGGAAAGACGAGGAAGAGAAATTGTTGGAAAGGTTTTTGGCTAGATGCCAGAAAGCTTGGGAAGAGCTAGAGTTGGATAGTTCAGTGCATTTATTATTGATGAAAGAGTGTTTGGCAAGTCGAAGAACAGATTTGGCTTGATTCCGGGCAGAAACATATGAAGAATGAGAGTCTTGAGTTTTAAGGCGTCGGTACCGTTTGAATGCTTCCTCCTTATTGCGGACAGCAGTAGAACAGGCGTGAGTAAACCAAGATTTTTTAGCATTAGTCTGAGAGAAAGAGAATGGAATGTATGCTTCCATGCCCGATAGGATTACCTCGGTAATGCGTTCAGCACTCTCCTCGGGTCCTCGGCCGCAGAAAGCAGCAATCATTCCATGGGAAATCAAAGAAGTACTGCCGAAGAGCCTCCCAGTCGGCAGCGCCAAAGTGCCACAAGCGCCGCCGGCTAGGAGGATCGGGTGGCCGTACTGGAGAGATATGACAAGTGACAGAGATAAGTTTATGGTCGGAGGAGCCCAAAGGAGAGAAAAGATCGACAGTATAAGAAGAAGGGTTAGAAGTTAGAAACAGGTCAAGAATGTTGGGCCAATCTCCGATGCGATCCGGGATACGGGTGGGTTGCTGAACTAACTGCTCTAGGTCATTTAGGATAGAAAAGACGTAGGCTTGTTCACCAGGTGGAGGTAAAGGTAATGACGTTATGATGTTTAAAAATTATCGTCCAGTATCAGTCCTATCTGTATTTTCAAAAGTATTTGAACGCATTATGTATAATAGATTATTGTCATTTATAAATAAGCATAAATTACTCTACAAGTATCAATTTGGATTTAGGCAGGGATATGGAACTGATTTGGCACTGAGTGTATTGATAGATAAAGTATCAAGGGCTTTGGATACAGGAAACTTTGTACTTGGAGTACTTCTGGATTTTAGTAAAGCCTTTGATACAGTAAATCATTCTATATTACTTAAAAAACTACAAACGTATGGTATTAGAGGAGTTGCTTATAACTGGTTACAGAGCTATTTAATAAATAGATCACAATATGTATACTTACTGTGACGCACGTCAGCTCCCCAGCGACCGCGAGGGGGCGGCGGTTGGCTCCCTATCCTTTTCTTCCCTCTCCCCAGGCAGTGAAATGGGCTACAATTATCAGAGAATGTTGTTCTTTCTTTCATAGTGTTCGTATTGTTACAGACAGTCCCGTGGTGGTCTTTACTTTCGTCTGTGACAACGGGAAGTATTTTATATCATTAGTAGAATATAAGATGCATTGTGGAGGGAGAGAGAGAATAGCGCAAGGGTGGGGGTAATCTGTGCGTGCGTAGGTATGTGTTGCCTCCCTCACTCGAGGTGTTTTCCCGCTCGCGCGCTTTCCCGCGCCGTTGATTGGCTGGTGGCTCCTGGCGCCTTCTGCAGCCCTGCTGCCTGGTGACGTAGTCGTCTGTGATTGGCGGCCGTGGTCCTGGGACGGTGGTGCGAGCTCCTGTCCGTGTGTCTCCCTCAGAGCTCCTCATAGTGCTGTAACACTAATATCCCTTTGCAATCTATCAGCCCACCTCACCCCCCTATTGCGAACTTTCTCTACCACTGCTTTCCTTCTTCCCTCTGTATATCCTACTATTAATTAACTGCCCTTCCCCTTGACGTTGATTTCATATATCCGTCACTGTATTATACAGCGATCTCTCAGAGATATTAAATGTACTTAGTTAGGCATTTTGGATCAGAGGGTTATCCATTTTGGCTTGGGGAGGTTTGACATACTCATCGTGTTGCCCCAACCTTATTTTCTTGGGTGTCTGCCAGGTTAGTCGATGCTAGACTGGGGAGAGGCTATCAGGTTGCAGTTTCCTATGAGCATAGAGTTCGTTGAGCCTATGCAACTGTACCGGATACCTGCGGAGGCCTAGGTAATTTTCTTGTCTGTGTACCTTAGAGCCTAGCACTGTGTTGGCGTGAGGGCGTTGGCCCAGTCCACCCAGCACTGTGCTAGCTCATTTGCTTTTGACTTAGGAGGGTCGCCAGGAGAGAACCAGGTACACGAGACCTGGATCTCTCAAGAGAGCACCCCGTCATTTAATGTAAATAGGCGCACAGACTTGAGAACGACACTAGGCTACCGAGCAGGTGGCTCGGCCCAGGTAGCTTAGCCTACGACTCCCCTGCTAGACTTCGTCCACCTGGCAGACCCCCGATTAGGGTTTATAATCTCATTGTGTATATGTGTGCAGCATTATTGCTCCTTATGTTTATAGTAAGTCGTGATTGTTGCTGAGAGACCCAACCAGAGCAGGCTAGTGCCTGGTGGGAGAAAGCACATCTTTTTGTGGTTAGAGTTTAGACTGCCGACTGTTTTATAATTACACCTGTGCCAGATAACACCGTATGTCCCTACACTATATATGTTCCCACAGAAATAATACACAATTCAGAATCCGATGCGTACTTCTTAGTTGCATCTGACTTTTGCAGAAGATTCCGGCATGATGCTTTAGGACTTTCTTTGTTTCACTTTCTTTCAGACAGGAGTGACAGTTTACTGATTATTTAACGTAACGTTAATTATCCTTCTTCTAGTTTGCTATTAAATCGTTGCTGCGATTTAATTACGCTATCTACCTTTTTCCTTGTATACTTTAATAAAGTAATCGTATATTGTACGAGTATAGGCTGCTTCAGTGATCATCAGCCTATAGTGTGCACCTTTTACCGAGTCATAGGATACCTCGTTGTCCATGCACGACTCAGGGCAGTATAGGTGTTTTGTTCTCCAGTGGTTCAGGCAGGGGTTGGAACTAGTGTTACCGTTGTTGCATTTAGCCTTATCTAGTCCAATGAAGAAGAGCCCTGTGTCTTGTAGAACCTGGATTGTAACAAATGGCGACCTTGCTTAGGATTTTGTGAACTTAAGAAATACTGTGGGAGTATAGTGGTAATTTTTTTATTGAGGAATACAGTGGACACAGATTTGTTTTGGCAAGCAGTATAACACATAAAGAGGCTTCAGATAACTTTAGGTGAATAGGTGCTTGCATAAGAGATTATAGATACTTTTTTATTTTTTTATAAACTTGCACACTTCTCAGTATACACCATGTCTAGCAACAGCTCAGTTAACGGGGATAATCAGACAGTACAGCCTACGGGTGTTGAGCCGCAGCAGGAATTTAATGATGGCATCAGAGTTATTAATTGTGAGGCTGATGCGAGGAAGTTTGTGGAGATAGCAGCAACAGCGAATCGGTTGGGGGGGATTGATTGCTATGGTCTGCGTTGTTTGGCCACGGTCCTGGGGCGTGTCGGCTTTGGCAGCATGTCTAAGAGTGACCTGGTGGCTTGTGTGTTGGGTAGTGGCAGTAGGTTGCAGGGTGGAGCGGGGGCTTGGGAGCCTTTATCCAAGCCTCCCTTCCACTCTACTCCTATCGCACCCCCTCGGTTACACGACCTTGGCACGCTTCCGCAATCTGATAGTCGCTGTCAGCGTGGTTTGCCCCTGGGTGAGCCACTGGGTGGGTCTCCTATAATTGCTCCTTCCCCTCAGGGTTTGACTGCTGATATGTTGTTGCAACTGGAGTTGGCTAAGATCCAGATCCAGCGTGAAGTTGAGATGGCTCAGATCCAGCGTGAAGTTGAGATGGCTAAGATTCAGGCCGAGATGGCTAAGGTTCAGGCTGAGGAGAGGACAGCATGCCGTGAGGCAGAGTTGCAGGTTGAAGCAACTAGGTACTGTGCAGAGATGGATGTTGAGAAATCTAGGGTGGAGACAACAGGGCGGCATCTCGGTTCTGGGAATCGTGGGTCTGAGTCTTTATCGCACTTGCTTAAATTAGTCCCTGTGTTCGATGAGTCTGGTGTGACTGAGTTTTTTGCATGGTTTGAGAAGAAGTGTCGGGAGCATGAGTGGCCGGAGATTAAGTGGGCAGCCCTTGTATCATCAAAGCTTGTTGGGAAAGGTCTCAAGGCATATGACTCGCTGTCATTGGAGGACTGTACTAACTATGTGGTGTTGAAGGAGGCTGTGCCCCGGGCCTATGAGTTTCAACCAGAAACCTACAGGTTGAAATTTCGGGGCGTTGTAAAGAGCAAGGAGAGCTCTTTCCTTGAACATGCCCGGGAACTGACTGACACTATGGGGAACTGGCTCCGGTCTGAGAATGCGACAACAGTTGATCAGGTTAAGCAGTTATTTTTGTTGGAGCAATTCTTCCGGTGCACAGGCAGCGACCTGACATTAAACCTGAAGGAAAAATGCCCTAAGACCGTAGAGGAGGCAGCTAAGCTTGCTGACCTCCGGCTTTCTTTGATTCGTGGGTGCGGGTCTGCTCATCGAAGTGAGACAGGTAACAAGGGGCATAACACTCCACCCCCCAAAGTCAAGGAAGCACAAAATAACACTGTAAAAAGTAAGAGCAGTGATACCCATTATAACTACAAACACAAAACCGTCCCATTTTCAAAGGGGCAGGGCCCTTCCCCACCACCTCAAGGGGGGTAGTCTAGTGGTGAAGTGAAATGTTTTAAATGTCAGAAGGTGGGTCACTTTGCACGTACATGTCCGAGTAATATTCCTGCTAAGCCTGTGTCTTTGGTTCGCAACATGGGGGTGTCTCTGAGTTCTTCTGCGTCTGCCCGGGGTAGGTCGTCAGTTGCGGGGACACAGCCTGTGAAGAAGGGTTTGGAGGGCTCGACACCTGTCCAAGACACTTTTTGCAGCCATCGAGGGCGCGGGCTTGTGAGCTGGGGGAATACTAAACAGGTCAAATTGTTGCGTGACACTGGGGCATCACAGACACTTCTTAAAAATTTCACAGGCAAACCTATAAACGCGGCTCGGGTTGTTGTGGTACAGGGGATCAATGCTACCAGGTCATACCCATTGATTAGGTTGGAGGTGGAGGTGGATGGTGTGTGTCGTGAACTTGATGTTGGGATCGTAGAGAGCTTGCCAGTTGAGGGCGTCGACCTCCTTCTGGGCAACGACTTTGCGGTACTCACTTCGGAGGTTCCACCCTTAGTTGTTGCCGAGAGGGCGGCCGACGTTAATAGGGATAATCGGGAGTGGGTCAAGAGGTGTCAGCTTAAACAGATGGCCTGTGCAGTCACCCGTTCTCATGCGTCAGGTCAGTCACAACCATTGTCTCAGTCTTCAGATCAGCGGAGGAAAGGTCCGAGGAAAGTAGCTAAAGGTGGATTTCAGGGTGTTGATTCCACAGCTCTTCTGGGGGACTCAGTATTGGCACCATTATTATTGTCTGGAGTGGACCCTGAGCCTGTATCACTGGGTGAACAGGCAGGGCCAGTGAAGACTCCACGGCAGAGCCGTTTTGTAGCCAGGCAAGATCGGGTCTTTAAGTCTAGTATCGGTGAGGGTAACAAAGTGCTCCGGGAGCAGCTTGATGCGTTGACACCTGCAGATATCAGTAGACTTCAGATTGATGACCCTGAGCTCCAAAGTTACAGTCATGGCACAATGGACCTCGAAGAAGATGGGGAGGCTAAGCCGGGGGATTTCTTCCGTTACGAGATAATTTTATACAGACGGTATCTAGACCCCAAATCGAAGTGGGAGGGTGGTGTGAGGGTAGTAGACCAGCTGGTTGTGCCGAGTGGGTGTCGTGAAAACCTACTGCAGTTGGCTCATGATGTGCCAGTGGCAGGGCATCTGGGGGTCAGTAAGATGGTAGCGGCGTTGGGTAGATTGTTCAGGTGGCCAGGGATGAGGGCAGATGTTGGTGCATGGGTTGCAGGGTGTGTAACGTGCCAGACTGTAGGAAAGCCCAACCAGGTGATACCCAAGGCTCCGTTGTACCCCATTCCTGTCATTGGGCCGCCTTTTAGTAAGATAGTTGTGGACATGGTTGGCCCTCTACCACCTACTAGTGCTGGGAATAAATTCTTATTGACTATAATGGATGTTGCTACGAGATACCCGGATGCATACCCCATGCGTAATGGCTCCGCTAAGACTGTGGTCAAGAACTTGCTGCTTTACTGTTCAAGATACAGGTACCCGCGAGAAGTGCACTCAGACCAGGGGTCAAATTTCACTTCGAACCTATTCCAACAAACTCTCCAGCAGCATGGCATATGCTCTGTCGTTTCATCTGCCTATCACCCCGAGAGTCAGGGGGCACTTGAGAGGTGGCACTCGACCCTCAAGAGTATGCTTAAATGTTACTGCTTGGAGAATGGCTAGTAGTACAAAGGAGTACAAAGGAAATCAAGCAACAACAGATCTAGTGACCCTTCTAGGCTGCTTGTCCTCCAAAACACTGAGGATCAAGTGTCCAAACAGTGGTTTAGAGTGGGTAAGGGAACATTGGAAAGGGAACTACTGCCCTGCCACTAACGTGGCAGGACTAGGAAGTTAGTAGGGGACATATGGGTTAGTAACTGAGGGGAGGATAAAATCAAGTTATTCATTTACAAACGCAGTCAATCGCGGGTTTGATGCGAGATATTTGTCTAGGCGGAATTTAAATGAATCAACGGTGCTGCAGTCTATAACGTCTCGGGGAAGCCCATTCCACAAGTTGACAACTCGATTGAAGAAGAAATTCTTAGATTCGTGTGAGTTAAAAGATTTACCAATAATTTTGCAACCGTTTCCCCGCGTGTAATTAGATTGGTCGATAGTGAAGTACTTACTACAGTTCATATTGTCGATGCCTTTGATGATTTTGAACACTTGAATTAAGTCACCTCTTAATCTGCGCTGGGTTAAAGGAAATAGATTTAATTCTCTAAGACGCTCTTCGTATGGTTTGTTCTTTAGGCTAGGTATCATTTTGGTAACTCTACGTTGAACTCGTTCTAGCTTGTTTATGTCTTTTTGGTAATAAGGGCACCAGCATTGAACGCAGTATTCCAGAAGAGGGCGGACTAAGGAATTGTAAAAGGTTAGGATTACGTCTTTGGATTTATGCTCAAATGATCTGCCTATAAAGCCAATTATTTTGTTTGCCTTCTTAACAACTTCTGAACATTGTTGACTCGGTTTTAGGTTACTCGATATTGTTACTCCCAGATCGGTTTCTCTGTTTACATTCTTAACCCTTATTTAGCGGCGAGCAACATAAGTCGAGTTAAATAAAGCTGGACTATGTGGCGGCGCTCGACATAGGTCGAGTGGCAATTTCAGCACGTAATGTGGCTGAGAGAGAGAGACAAGTGGTGGCAGGAGACTAGCGAGCGTATGACTGCTCCAGACCACCGCGGCGAACCTACTGACACAAATCTCAGCTCCCTCCTCCCTCTCTCACTCGCTACATACTCAATTATGTACTGAAAGTACCGAATTACCTGCTTTTTGCACTCGCGTTGCACGGTTATTGCAAGAAAACTATCCATCATACAAGGATCGTTATGGTGTCATTCGAAAGCTCTGTTTATGCCCTTTCAGGGATAGGTACTTGTTTTACGTTCTGGGTCTTATTTAGGCATGAAAATGATCACGTAAACAGCCCTATTTTGGCTAAAAACACCCCGCTGTGCGGTACACATAAATAAACCGCATAGGCCGCTCGTAAGGTGTTAAGCTGAGTGCCATTCATCGAATAGTTTGCTTTCTCATTTAGGTATCCAATATGTAGTACTTTACATTTATCCGCATTGAAACTCATTTGCCAAATTTGGGCCCAATGTGACAATTTATCTAGATTGTGTTGCATATCGTCAACTTGATCTTTTGAGAGTACGCTATTTGCAATTTTTGTATCGTCAGCAAATTTTGAGATTGTACAGGTGAGACCCTCATCTATGTCGTTGATGTAAATTAGAAAGAGAATTGGTCCTAGTACAAAGGAGTGGGATCTGGGGCTGCCTTATGTGTTGTTCGCGGCGAGAGAGGTACCTGGTGAGAGTTTGGGTTTCAGCCCCAACCAGCTTGTTTTTGGCCATAACGTCAGGGGTCCACTGTCCATGGTGAAAGAGATATGGGAAGGTCTGCAGAAACCATGCTCAGTGTTGAAGTACGTTCTCGAGAGTCGTAAAAGGATGGTAAATTGTATGGAGTCGGCAGGGGGGAATTTGGTAGACTCTCAGACGAAAATGAAGGACCGTTACGATGTGAAGACGAAGCTCCGGGAGTTTGAGGTGGGGCAGGAGGTTATGTTGTTGCTGCCTCTGCCAGGTTATCCACTGTCAGCAAAGTATACGGGTCCTTATTTTGTCACTAAGAAGCTGTCGGACCTAGATCATCTTGTTGCAACCCCTGACCGGCGTAAGAAACATCAATTATGCCATGTGAACTTGATGAAGGAGTTTGTGAGGCGCCCCTCAGAGCCTCTCACTGTCCCCGTGTTGGTCTGCAGCGACCAAGGTGGAGAAGGAGGGGGGGATAGTCATGCTCTGGGGGAAGATAGCTGGGATTGCCATGTTTCTGCGGAACAGTGGGCGGGGAATTGTGTTCAGGTGGCAGAGCAGGCTATCGAGCACCTGCCTGAGCACCAGTGTGCAGCCGTGCGCCACCTCTTCCAGTCATACCCCGCTGTTTTCGCGGAGCACCCAGGCCTCACAACTCAGACGGTGCATGATGTTGACGTGGGAGACAACCCACCCTTCAAGTCAGTGCCTTATCGTGTGCCTCCTATCAAATTGCCAGCCCTCCGGGAGGAGCTGAGGTATATGATAGAGAGAGGGCTGATTAAGGAAGGGCCGGTGCGTTGGACCTCCCCGGTAACTGTGCAGCCTAAGCCAGACGGGAAGGTGCGTTTCTGTATAGACTTTCGCAGACTTAATGGCTTGACCGCCACCAATCCTTACCCCCTTCCTCGCGTCGATGACAGTGTTGACAAAATCGGGAATGCCACATACCTCACCAAGGTCGACCTGGTGAAGGTTTATTGGCAGGTGCCCCTGTCTGCGCGAGCGAACGAGGTATGCGGCTTTTGTGTGGACGGCAAGATAAATGTGCAATGTCATGCCTTATGGGTTGAAAAACGCACCTGCTACCTTCCAAGTCTGATGAATGATATTGTTAGTGACATTCCCAATTGTACTGTATATCTCGATGATGTTATTGTCTATGATACTGATTTTGGTAGTCACTGCGAGCATCTTAATATCTTGTTTCGGAAGCTGTGTGAAGCTGAGTTGGTCGTGAACCTGGGGAAATGCGACTTTGTGCAGGCAACTGTGCAGTATCTTGGCTTTGTGGTAGGTTTGGGACGGGTGTCCCCCCCACAGAGCAAGATAATGGCCATCGATCTGTTTCCCAGGCCAACCACCAAGCGTCAGATCATGCGCTTTCTTGGCATGATAGGCTACTACAGACGCTTTATACAAGGGTATTCGACTGTCCTTGTTCCCTTGACTGACCTTTTGGCAAAGACGGTGAAGTTTCGGTGGTCGCCTGAGTGTGAAAAGGCGTTTGGGTTAGTGAAGCACTTACTATGCACCCATCCTATTCTCAGGGCGCCGGACTTTACAAGGAGTTTTCAGCTGGCGACAGACACCAGTGGTGTTGGGGCCGGTGCAGTCCTCTTGCAAACGGACGACGAGGGTCTGGAGCACCCCGTCAGCTTTTACTCTAAAAAGTTCAACACCGCTCAGAGGAACTATTCTACCATCGAGAAAGAGTTGTTGGCGATCGTGCTTGCTTTGAAGCACTTTGAGGTGTATGTTCCAGCCTTCGGCCCGGTCGTGGTCATTTACACAGATCACCATCCTCTAAAGGTCCTCAACCAGTTCCACAACCGGAACATGCGGCTGACACGGTGGTCACTTATGCTCCAAGAATACCATCTTGATATCAGGCATATTGCCGGTTGTGATAACGTTATAGCGGACTGTCTTTCGAGGGTGGAGGACAAGGGGTAGATGGCTACAGGTTGTGTGGGTTGCATGGAGGAAAATAGGCTACATATATTTAAAGCCAAACAAAAAACAACAATCAAATTTAAAATCAACATAAAAAAAAACTCTTTCTGTTATTGTAAATTTAAGTATGTTTTGTTACAGCTGAAGCACTAGCTATTAGTGGGCTGAGTTTCGTAGAACTCGCTTTCGGAGCGTAACAATTTTAAGTTTTGCTATTGTGTTGAGGGGGTAAATATGTAAGTTTGTTTCATTTTATAAATATGTTTTTTTGTGAAACCTATATGCTGTATTATTGTGCAGGGGTGGGGAGGTTAGGTGACGTGTGCCGATTTCAGATATCAGAACTTGCCTAATGTTAAGTGTCTAATATCTTTGGGGGGGGGTGTGACGCACGTCAGCTCCCCAGCGACCGCGAGGGGGCGGCGGTTGGCTCCCTATCCTCTTCTTCCCTCTCCCCAGGCAGTGAAATGGGCTACAGTTATCAGAGAATGTTGTTCTTTCTTTCATAGTGTTCGTGTTTTGTTTTTGTTTTTTGTTTTTAAAGACAATGAACGGAGGAAGGAAAAACACAGATAAAACAAAAAGGTCCATGTGCCTAAAGGCATCCTCCATTCATAAAATGTTTGTAACAACTGGATTTAAACATTTGTAGATTGTAAGTTTGTGGAAAGCAATTCGAGGGAAGTGAATTCCAAAGAGTAGTAGCTCTGGGGATAAATGAATTCTGATAAGCATAAGTTCTGCATTGTGGAGGAGAAAGTGTAAATTCATGGGCGCTCTCAGCTGCCCTAGTTCTACGGGGAAAGATGTGGAGAGGCGGCACAATTGAAGCAAGTTCCTCGGAACAATTGCTGTGAAAATATCTGTAGAATAATGCAAGGGATGCAACGTTTCTTCGTATGGATAATGTAGGAAGGTCCTGTGTGATTGCAGGGTTATTGATTAATCTAATAGCTTTATTTTGAATTTTGTCCAACTGCCTCAATGCAACCACTCCACTTCCGCCCCACAGAGGTGAACAGTAATCCATCTGAGAACGCACATGACTTTTATATATCACGGCCAACTGCTCGTCAGTGAAGAATTCTCGAACTCTGTACAGGAGTCCCAGTTTTTTAGAGGCATTCTTAGCAATGCTTCTAACATAATGTGTCCAGCTCAAGTTAGTAGTTAATGTTACACCGAGAATGTCAATACTAGGGGAAGTGGGAATATTTACATCATTAAAAATATATGGGAGTCAGTGAGATTCTGTCGGGTAGAAAATTGAATGTACTTGGTTTTCTGTGCATTAAAGGAAACTAGATTCTTTTGTCCCCATCCATTAATTCTAGAAAGGTCCTGGTTCAGAGAAATTGCAGTGTTTATTTTTGAATTTATAAGATCGGGTTGGGTGAAAGAATTGGTAAATGTGAAGGAACTGTGGAGTGTTGAGTCATCTGCGTAGGAATGTATTGGATTATGAGTGGTAGATATGAGATCATTGATATGAATGAGGAACAGAATTGGGGCCAAAACTGATCCCTGGGGAACACCAGCATTTATTGAGTGAAATTGAGAATAAAGGCCATCTACCATTACACGTATTTTTCTGTTATGAAGATAAGAAGAAATTAGTGGAACTAATGATGCAAGGCCGTAGTGTGACATCTTCGACAATAAGGATTGATGCCAGACTCTATCAAATGCCTTTGATATATCCAGTGCTATTGTATGTGTTTCACCATGTTGGTCTGTAGCTTGGTTGATTTGATGCATAAGAATGCGTGTTGTTACAGACAGTCCCGTGGTTGTCTTTACTTTCGTCTGTGACAACGGGAAGTATTTTATATCATTAGTAGAATATAAGATGCATTGTGGAGGGAGAGAGAGAATAGCGCGAGCGTGGTGGTAATATGTGCGTGCGTAGGTATGTGTTGCCTCCCTCACTCGAGGTGTTTTCCCACTCGTGCGCTTTCCCGCGCCCTTGATTGGCTGGTGGCTCCAGGCGCCTTCTGCAGCCCTGCTGCCTGGTGACGTAGTCGTCTGTGATTGGCGGCCGTGGTCCTGGGACGGTGGTGCGGGCTCCTGTCCTTGTGTCTCCCTCAGAGCTCCTCGTAGTGCTGTAACGCTAACATCCCTTTGCAATCTATCAGCCCACCTCAACTGTTCCCTATTGGGAACTTTCTCTACCACTGTTTACCTTCTTCTCTCTGTATATCCTACTATTAATTAACTGCCCTTCCCCTTGACGTTGATTTCATATATCCGTCACTGTATTATACAGCGAGCTCTCAGAGATATTAAATGTACTTAGTTAGGCATTTTGGATCAGAGGGCTATCCATTTTGACTTGGGGAGGTTTGACATACTCATCGTGTTGCCCCAACCTTATTTTCTTGGGTGTCTGCCAGGTTAGTCGATGCTAGACTGGGGAGAGGCTATCAGGTTGCAGTTTCCTATGAGTATAGACTTCGTTGAGCCTATGCAACTGTACCGGATACCTGCGGAGGCCTAGGTTATTTTCTTGTCTGTGTACCTTAGAGCCTAGCACTGTGTTGGCATGAGGGCATTGGCCTAGTCCACCCAGCACTGTGCTAGCTCGTTAGCTTTTGACTTAGGAGGGTCGCCAGGAGAGAACCAGGTACACGAGACCTGGATCTCTCAAAATAGCACCCCGTCATTTAATGTAAATAGGCGCACAGACTTGAGAACGACACTAGGCTACCGAGCAGGTGGCTCGGCCCAGGTAGCTTAGCCTACGACTCCCCTGCTAGACTTCGTCCACCTGGCAGACCCCCGATTAGGGTTTATAATCTCATTGTGTATATGTGTGCAGCATTATTGCTCCTTATGTTTATAGTAAGTCGTGATTGTTGCTGAGAGACCCAACCAGAGCAGGCTAGTGCCTGGTGGGAGAAAGCACATCTTTTTGTGGTTAGAGTTTAGACTGCCGACTGTTTTATAATTACACCTGTGCCAGATAACACCGTATGTCCCTACACTCAGAATCCGATACATACTTCTTAGTTGCATCTGACTTTTGCAGAAGATTCCGGCATGATGCTTTAGGACTTTCTTTGTTTCACTTTCTTTCAGACAGGAGTGACAGTTTACTGATTATTTAACGTAACGTTAATTATCCTTCTTCTAGTTTGCTATTAAATCGTTGCTGCGATTTAATTACGCTATCTATCTTTTTCCGTGTATACTTTAATAAAGTAATCGTATGTTGTATGAGTATAGGCTGCTTCAGTGATCATCAGCCTATAGTGTGCACCTTTTACCGAGTCATAGGATACCTCATTGTCCAGGCACGACTCAGGGCGGTATAGGTGTTTTGTTCTCCAGTGGTTCAGGCAGGGGTTGGAACTAGTGTTACCGTTGTTGCATTTAGCCTTATCTAGTCCAATGAAGAAGAGCCCTGTGTCTTGTAGAACCTGGATCGTAACATTACATATTACACAAAATTATCTATTATTGTAGGTAGTAGGGGTAGGCAGCCCCGCCCAGGGAAGTACTACCGCCAAGGTTTCGGGAGACTCAGGGAATAGCCTGAATTCCATTTTCTCTCCCAGGCCTTGGTAGCTGGATACATATCTTTCTGCCTCACACATAAGGGTATCAGGAAAACCCTCTTTATATAACATACACATCCAACTTCACGACATTGCCCTACATCGCTATCCTCTATCTATAAAACACTACTCTTCCCACTACATATCATACATGTAACACCATACACTTACCTAATAAATATGGCAGTACAATTGTTAAGAGCAAACCTGGTGGTCCCTCGGATATCCACCCCCGGCAGGGTTGGGTCATTGACACAGGGCCCTCCCGGTCGTCATCATGCGACTCTGTCAAGAGCATTGCAACGTCCCAAAGCTGCTTGTCGGTGCAGCTTTTTCTTTAGTAATATAAGGGGACTTCACTCTAACATCAATTCTGTACACCAATTTTTTCAAGCAGAATCCCCTACTCTCCTTGTGTTGACAGAGACTCAAGTAACATCCACATCTGACACGTCTAGATTTAAGTTTCCAGGTTATCAACTGCTCCAAAATTTCAGACCCTAAAGGAGGTGTATGTTGCTTCGCAAAATCTGAAATTGCCCTGGAGGAGGTTACTAGTTTCAATTGTCCCTATTTTGATTATTCTATATACAAATTAATTTCTGCTGGTAAATTTAAATACATATGTTGCATCTACCGTTCCCCAAATACTCCTCCAGAGCAAAGTCTTTTTGATTCTCTGTCCTCACAACTCAGTGTCCTTAACTTTAATGCTTCTTCTGAAATCACTGTGTTGGGTGATTTTAATGTCCATAATGTTGAATGGCTTACTCATTCAGCCAGGACTGATGATGCTGGTCTTGAATGTGAGCTATTTGCAGACTCATTTAATCTCACTCAACTAGTCAACCAACCCACCCGTGTACCAGATAATCGTAATCATAATTCCCACCTACTGGACTTATTTTTAACAACCAATTCAGAAAATTATAATGTTACAGTGAGATCCCCGCTTGGATCTGCTGATCACTGTCTGATACAGGCCACCTGTCTATCACCTACCACACCTTCCCACTCTGAACCTGTTTTGGTGACTAAATGGCATTACGATAGGGCAGACTGGGAGGGTCTTCAAGGTTTCTTTATTGATATTCCCTGGACCTCTTTTTTTTCTTCTAATGATGCACACTCCACCTTGAGCCACATACAAGATTTTGTAAAAATTGGAATGGAAACTTTTATTCCTCATCAAAAGTACAGTAAAAGATCTAATTCACCTAAATGGTTTGACCATAATTGTGCTAGAGTAACTGAACAAAAAGCAATAGCCTACAATGCATACACAAGATCAAAAACACATGAAGTATTTAATTACTTTAGAAACATCAGAAATCATGCCAAAACTGTTTTAAACCTAACTAAATCAAACTTTCTCCACAAGCAGTCAAATAAACTTCTAAATAATCCAAATGATAACAACATATTTTGGTCTACTCTTAACTTATTCAAATCCAACTTCACTACTGCTTCATCCATTCCACCATTAAAATCTCCGACTGGCAATCTTGTAAGTGACCCACGAGGTAAAGCTAACCTTCTTGCGGATATTTTCTCCACCAACTCAACCTTAGATGAAATAAAACAAGATGTCCCTGTACTTAATTTTAATTCGCCTGAAATTCCCTCACTTAAGATCCACACCAGACAATGCATGTCAAAATTATTTTTCAGAATCTCTCAGTAGATAAGGCTCCTGGTCAAGAAGAAATTACTCCAATAGTACTTAAGACTTGCTCCTTGGTGCTCGCTCCTGTATTGGCAAAAATTGTCCGTCTGTGTACTCATACCTCATGCTTCCTTCTTCTTCTTTTTGTGGAGTTGCTGTCCCCTCTCAAAGCCAGCTCACCTATGCACCGGTGACTTCTCCAGAAACAGCTAGAGCTAGATTTTAGAATTATTTTAGAAATTATGTAGTCGTAGACAGGATAGTTAAAGACAAAGAATTGAAGTATATAGCTTAAGCAGAACTCTCCTCTCCTTATTTTACCCCCTCCTCCACCCCCCAATATCTTGTTCTCTCCTTACCTTAATTTAACTTTTCCCCTCTCTACTATTTAATCTCATTTTTCTTCCTCCCCCGCTCTGGTCCCCTTCTCCCCCCTCACCCTATTCTATTCTATTCTATTCCGTTTTCTCTTCTGCCACACCTGCTCCAGGAATCTTTTCACTACCTTCATTCTTTTCCCCATTTCCCTATCTACCCCCTCTTCTGTCCCGAGACCTAACACACATTTTACACCCTCATCCTCCTCCTCTTTCTGCTCTTCCCATTCCCTCTCCCCTACCACCCGTGTTTCAACTCATTTTCCAACCCATCTCTCTCCTCTGCATACCCCTGGCACTCTGTCACTATATGTTCTATTGTCTCCTCCACTCTCCTCCCTCCCACCTCACACTGTAGACACTCTTCCACACCCCCATTCCACCTCATTCCACCTTTCCCAGTACCCTGGAAAGAAGCAAACATCCATCCAGTTACTAAAGAAGGTGCCTCTTCAGATCCATCAATATACAGACCAATAGCAATAACTTCCACTCTTGGTAAAGTCTTTGAAATGATATTAAATAATCACATAATTAAGCATCTTGAGAATAATAAATTAATCAGTGATAGGCAATATGGTTTTAGACGATGTCGATCAACTGCAGACATTCTTTGCCTTCTTACGCATCAAATCAACCAAGCTACAGACCAACATGGTGAAACACATACAATAGCACTGGATATATCAAAGACATTTGATAGACTCTGGCATCAATCCTTATTGTCGAAGATGTCACACTATGGCCTTGCATCATTAGTTCCACTAATTTCTTCTTATCTTCATAACAGAAAAATACGTGTAATGGTAGATGGCCTTTATTCTCAATTTCACTCAATAAATGCTGGTGTTCCCCAGGGATCAGTTTTGGCCCCAACTCTGTTCCTCATTCATATCAATAATCTCATATCTACCACTCATAATCCAATACATTCCTACGCAGATGACTCAACACTCCACAGGTCCATCACATTTACCAATTCTTTCACCCAACCCGATCTTATAAATTCAAAAATAAACACTGCAATTTCTCTGAACCAGGACCTTTCTAGAATTAATGAATGGGGACAAGATAATCTAGTTTCCTTTAATGCACAGAAAACCAATTACATTCAATTTTCTAACCCAGAATCTCACTGACTCACATATATTTTTTAATGATGTAAATTTTCCCACTTCCCCTAGTATTGACATTCTCGGTGTAACATTAACTACTAACTTGAGCTGGACACATTATGTTAGAAGCATTGCTAAGAATGCCTCTAAAAAACTGGGACTCCTGTACAGAGTTCGAGAATTCTTCACTGACGAGCAGTTGGCCGTAATATATAAAAGTCATGTGCGTTCTCAGATGGATTACTGTTCACCTCTGTTGGGTGGAAGTGGAGTGGTTGCATTGAGGCAGTTGGACAAAATTCAAAATAAAGCTATTAGATTAATCAATAACCGTGCAATCACACAGGACCTTCCTACATTATCCATACGAAGAAACGTTGCATCCCTTGCATTATTCTACAGATATTTTCACAGCAATTGTTCCGAGGAACTTGCTTCAATTGTGCCGCCTCTCCACATCTTTCCCCGTAGAACTAGGGCAGCTGAGAGCGCCCATGAATTTACACTTTCTCCTCCACAATGCAGAACTTCTGCTTATCAGAATTCATTTATTCCCAGAGCTACTACTCTTTGGAATTCGCTTCCCTCGAATTGCTTTCCACAAACTTACAATCTAGAAATGTTTAAATCCTATCAATTCTATCTATCTATAGAATAGAAGTTGTTACAAGTTGTTACAGTTGTTACAAACATTTTATGAATGGAGGATGCCTTTAGGCACATGGACCTTTTTGTTTTATCTGTGTTTTTCTTTCCTCCGTTCATTGTCTCTTTAAAAAATAAAATAAAACAAAAATAAAAAAATAACGGTGCTTGTTCCTCCAGAAGTTCAGTGAAATGTTGGGTACCACAAGGACCAGTACTTGGTCTTCTATTATACCTGATGTATGTCAATGATATTGTGAATGCTTCCCCGGATCTCTTACCTATTTTATTTGCAGATGACACAAACATATTTTTGAGTGGCAATAACATAAATACTTTAATAAACACCATCAATATTGAAATAAAGAAACTAATAGAATGGGTGATGGTGAACAAATTATCATTTAAAATGTAAAACTTGCAAACTAAACAAACCAAAATTGGGACAAGGACAATATAAAGTCAAATTAAATAACACATAGTCCGTGGCCGGTCCTGGTTCGTCAACGAATACAAGTAAAGGAAGGGACAGTACATGGGGAACACGTCGTATACTAATGTTGCCACTAGTACAGACCGGCCTCACATATATACTGTCCCTGAACCTATATAAATTAAAATGTAAAACTTGCAAACTAAACAAACCAAAAATTAAATGTTGATAAAACTCATTATATGGTATTCACTACAAAAGGGAAAAAGGTAACAACAAATTATAATGTATGCATAAACGATATTCCTCTTAAAAAAGTAGAAACCACAAAATTCTTAGGTGTAGTAATTGATTCCAGGTTATCCTGGAATGAACATCTAAGGCACATTAAATACAAAATGTCAAGAGGTATGGGCATGCAAGGCCAGGAAATTATTGCATATTTCAACACTTGTTACATTATACAACTGTTTTGTGTATCCATATATTACTTATGGTATAGAGGTCTGGGGTGCAGCTAGTGACTGTCATATTAAACCAATTATTACACTACAAAAAAGAGCTGTTAGAATTATCAAATCGGCTCATTATAGACAGCATTCTCAACCCTTATTTAAATGTTTGCAATTATTAAGATTTCCTAACGTCTATGTATTCTGTATAGCTAAATCAATGTTTAAATATATTAAGGGTATTACTCCTTCGGTGATGGATGGTATGTTTATTGTCAATAAGGATATACATGCATATCATACTAGACAAAGGCACACATTACAAGTCCCAGTGAGCAGAACAACGCTGATGACAAGAACATTTAGAATGGAATACGCAAGCCCGGCCTGGGCTTCCAACCTAGCTGAAACACATCATAAGACCTTACAGACCATTCAAAATAAAGACCTGAAAATCATCACAGGATGCACAGCTACGACACCCACAGATCACCTACATCAAGAAACCAAAGTCCTCAAAGTCAAAGATCATCTAGACATGAGAGGCACACAATTCCTGGCAGCAGCCTCCACGAATCAACACCACCCACTACACTACATGGCTACACACCCACAGACACCAAGAAATATCAAAACAACACCCAGCACACGCTATCACACACAAATACTGTCTTCTCTCCCTCCCTGCCCACCTCAAACAAAATTCCGGAAGCACATCCATACTCATATCACTCGCCGTTCCATTCACTCACTCATAGACAACACGCAGCTGCAAGCACGACCTCCCGAAATCCATCCTTCTGAATCCTCCCTTCCTCGCGAGGACAGAGTCCACCTGACCAGGCTGAGATGCGGACACCATCCGGCTCTTCTGAGCTATCAGAAGAGACTGGATGACTTCGTCGTCGACACCTGCCCGGGTTGTAACACAGCACCCCATACCATTTAACACATCATAGAAGACTGCATTTCACACAACCACTTATGCTAACAACACAATTTACACTCTTTGAGAGCTCTGTGGGAAAGCCCGACCATGGCCATGGCCTTCCTTAGGGACTCGGGGCTGTTCGGCCAAGCAGCTTAGGGAACAACAACAACAACAACAACATTTAGACATAAGGGAGTTGTAGTATGGAGTAGAATATCAAAATTATTAGATACTCAGTGTAGTTATTCAACATTAAGCGAACACTAAAATTGTACTTATTAGATAAATAAAAGCATTACTTCGAATACTGAATTATGTATGAATCTGGTGTGTGCTATAATTGGTATTTTTTTTTTTTTTTTATCTCACTTTTGTGTTCACTAATGCACGTGTTACTCCTTATGCTGACCATATAAATATGTAGTAAGGAATAAGAGGACATATATGCCACATGGCATCAAATCCTCATTGATGCAATTAGCTATTTATTTGTTATTATAAAGCCATACCTTTGTAATTGTACTCTAATTGTATCATTAACCATTTTGAATTTAATTGAATTGAATTGAACTAAGGGTTTCATAGCAAATTATTCGTGTAAGTCAATCACACTTGCTTTCCTTTCATACATAAACTCATGGCGTGGATACAAACTTATTATGGCCAACTGTACATGTCGGCTGTCTCGGTTGCTGACTGCTGTAGAGAGTATCTGACAGGCCGTTTGTTTAGTGGAGAGTACTGTGACGCTGAGAGGCTTGGGTATTATAGAGGAGGATTTGAACGACGAGTAGCTTGACGTGGGAAGAGGAATCGGAAATGGAGGCTATGATCAAAGTAGGACCCAGAAGAGGCAAATACTGTATATTCGTATTTATGTAAAATAGAGATAAATAGTTGCCTCTCTCTCTCTCTCTCTCTGTTTCTCTCTCTCTCTCTCTCTCTCTCTCTCTCTCTCTCTCTCTCTCTCTCTCTCTCTGTGCGTGGGTTTGTATGTATGTACAAGAAGGTGAAGAAAGGGCTTATCCTGAGGGATAGACCATAGCATGGGACTGTACAAGGTGAATAGTAATAAAAGAAGGAAAATATAATCGTTGAAAATATAGTGTGACACAAGAAAATTAGGTGTTAACCCTATTTGGTCCAAGTTGGTTCTCTTTGGACTTCCCTTGATTTGTTCCAGTAGTTTGGAGACTTTAAGCTGAAATGGGTCGTTTTTCTGCTCCCCCCTCTGCCTCATGTTTAGCCCCATTAGTTTTCAGATTTGATGCCGTTTGGATCATTAGTTTGGCGGTTAAAACGGTTAAAAGACCTTTCGCCCCATTTCTTTGTCAATATTAAGACTTTTCGTGACATTTATTTGTCGATTTTTCCGGGCGAGTGGTAGCGAATCTGCAATATAAAAGGAACACATTTTTCTATTGAAAAATATACAAATGTATATTGAAGGAGGGACTTGGGTGTTTGTTTTAGTCTTGATGGAGGTCTAGGGAGGAATCTAAAACACAAATATATGTAAATATATCCAAATGAGCAAATAAATACGCCCATCCCCCCTTGAAATATTTCACCCCTATTGTTTATGCCGAGACATTTTAAAATCAATATAAGTAAAGCTTGAAGAGTGGCTGGGTGGGCATTTTTCAGTTTGAAGAAAGTATGGGAAGGCGTTTTGTTAGCCTAGGGGACTAACTAAGATACATAGCTCGAAAATGTTAACTAAATTAACTATGATAATCTATATTTATCCTACGTAAATGTAGGCAGTCAATTTAAAGAACACCCTAATCACTCTGTGCGGGTACCAAGTGAAGTAATCACCCTGTTAATCCTTTGAAGATTATGATGCAGTATTTCACTTTATTCTGTCCATCATTTGCCGATTGTATGCACAATAGGAAAGATCAGTGGGTATTGTAAGGATAAAGACTATAGCAATTAACCCTCTTACATTCGTATACTTTTCCTAATCTGAATAAAATCGTCTAATAATAAATATATAAAAAATGCGTCATCGTATCTTCATATGACGAGCAATATCAATAGGTATTTGTATATATCAAAGTAAGAACACTAAATGGAGACCAATTCAGATAATATACTACTACTTTTGACATCATATCATAGTAATTATTGTAATATAAATACTACTACTTCTACTACAACTAAATCATATAATGACAATAAATGAATTAAACATATATAATATTGTTGACAATAGTACAATAAATACTAGAATATAATATTATTAAATAATAATAATAATAATAATAATGAACTATAATGATAATAATAATAATAATAATAATGAACTATAATGATAATAATAATAATAATAATAATAATAATAATGAACTATAATGATAATAATAATAATAATAATAATAATAATAATAATAATAATAATAATAATAAAAAAATAAAAACGACCGAAATATAAAGCCTTTCTCCATATGAGGGAAGGTTATGGATTAAAGGGGAAGGAATTGAGAGCGTCTGGATGAAATAAACAAGGAATGGTAGAGTCAATAACGTCACGCAATTTCTTTCCTTCTCGTGGGTCACGCTAGTACGAAAAACACTGAAATAAGGCAAAACTCAATCAACTTATGTTTTAATTAATTAATCCTACGTAAATAGGCAAGTGAAAACTAAACTACATTGCTTGAAAATAGGTAAAACAAACAAAATCCTCAATACTAATTATATATAATATCAGAATAACCCACAAGACATCCAACCACATACTATTAAGGGGAGGTTTTTAGTTTGTTCCCTAGACCTCCATCAAGCTTAAAATTGCTCCTCCTAGACCCCCTTTCAAGATAATGTTGTACATTTTTTGGTAGAAAAATTTCCCGGCCCAAGGCCGGTTTCTCTTGATTTACAGGCTCGCTATCGCTCGCCATGAAACAATCGACACCTAAATGGCACAAAAGGTCTTAAAATTGACAAACATGGGGCGAACATTCTTAAAATCACTAAACTAATAGAGCGAACATCTTAAAACCTAAACAGATATGGGGATAGACATGAGGGAGAAAGGGGTCCAGAAAATAAATCCTCAAGTGGCAATCTCCCCTTAATGCAGAACACGGTAATGGACTGCATAATAGCCATATGAAGCAGTACATACTTATGCAATACGCACCCCCTCCCCCATCACCCATATCCCCTACAAGAACAAAATACAGATGAAATTATATAAATAAATTAATATATAAGTAAATAAATATATATACAGGTATACTAACAGCATATGTACTGATGATAAGTTTAGATAATTACTTCCATAACTTTCATTCCAGAAGTTGATATGAGGCGACTCTGTTGTAGAAAATGTATATCATCTGAGGGGCTGGGCACTGAATGGTGTGTTTGTTTTTGGCTGGCGTCTATTATATGAATTCTTTCCCACTCATATCTGTTCTCTTGCTTATGTTTCTTGCTGATCTTCCCTACCCCATTATGAGAGTGTGGAATTGGCTACTGCCTGAGTGACTGACTGATTTCCATTACCCTGGAATGTATAACAGATCATAAAATAGAATGTTGCGTGTTAACCATTAATCCATAATAAGTGGAATTAAGTGCGACATCCTTTATTCCAAAATGTTGATTATATACTGTATATACGTCTGGTTTAAGTAACATCAAATAAACACCACGACCGTACTGAGATAATTAATGAAACTATACTTGAGTGAAGTTAGTGCCCAAGAGTTTGGCTGGGATGGGTAGGGAGGGAGATTAGGGAGTGTGTGTGTGTGTGTTCGTGTGTGTCTGTGTGTGTGAGTGAGTGGGGAGGGGGTGCATGGGTACCTGTATAAGAGGGTGGTGTCAACTTGATTTACGGCTGCCATATTGTTTCTATCTCATGTTTTACTCCATAGCATACCATTTCACTTCATTTTACACTTAATTTGTTTACATTATATACTTTTTGTTTCTATTTCTGCACCTTTTTATTTAGCAACAATCAATCAATTTATGCCGATCAGAGCTAAGTCCCCGGTCGCCATATTGTTGTATACTCCATGGACCTCCTAATGTCCTCTTTCTCTCTCTAAAGGTACTCTAGGTTACGTCCGCTCTTGGTAATTTCCCATTGGCCTCGTTGTGCCCTCTCTTCCGGTCTGACCACACCCCTATGCCAACGGCAACCCTGACTAAGTATGCACCCGTTATTGAAGTACTTCTACAGGCAAGATTATTAGCCTAATTTATGTTCCATTATTACGTAGGAGTTGACGTAAAATATTAAATTAAATCACTAATCACTATTTTGTATTTAGGTGTATGAAGGAGACAAAAGGTAAAGCTTCCTGTAATATATATATATAGGATAATGCACATCAAGTATATACTGTTATCTCTGTAAGCGGCTGTACTATCACACAAAAAAAAATCCTTACTAAAATGACGCACAATTTAGACTCAATGGACGAAGTAATATGGAAAATATTGTTTGAGCGTAGGATGGGTTGGTAGCCCAGGGGGCGGATCCACAAATCATTTAACGAATCACAATATGATAAGGAACAGATGTTTTGTGACATTTCAGACAGCCAGGCTTGCCAACTATACCGAATCTGCTCGAATCGTAACTCACTTTATGAAACTCAGCGTTCACGAGAGTAAGGATACTTTTTTGTATGATAGTACATATAATCTTAGGCTATGTAAACGTTATTAACCTCACGTGGATTGGCACGAATTTGTTTTTCATAAGGAAAAGTGTGTTGTTTTATTCACAACTAGTTATAGAACTAGACGAACATTGAAAGGTTCACAATGATCTCATATCTACCACTCATAATCCAATACATTCCTACGCAGATGACTCAACACTCCACAGTTCCTTCACATTTACCAATTCTTTCACCCAACCCGATCTTATAAATTCAAAAATAAGCACTGCAATTTCTCTGAACCAGGACCTTTCTAGAATTGAAGAATGGGGACAAAAGAATTTAGTTTCCTTTAATGCACAGAAAACCATGTACATTCAATTTTCTAACCGACAGAATCTCACTGACTCCCATATATTTGTTAATGTTGTAAATATTCCCACTTCCCCTAGTATTGACATTCTCGGTGTAACATTAACTACTAACTTGAGCTGGACACATTATGTTAGAAGCATTGCTAAGAATGCCTCTAAAAAACTGGGACTCCTGTACAGAGTTCGAGAATTCTTCACTGACGAGCAGTTGGCCGTAATATATAAAAGTCATGTGCGTTCTCAGATGGATTACTGTTCACCTCTGTGGAGTGAAAGTGGAGTGGTTGCATTGAGGCAGTTGGATAAAATTCAAAATAAAGCTATTAGATTAATCAATAACCCTGCAATCACACAGGACCTTCCTACATTATCCATACGAAGAAACGTTGCATCCCTTGCATTATTCTACAGATATTTTCACAGCAATTGTTCCGAGGAACTTGCTTCAATTGTGCCGCCTCTCCACATCTTTCCCCGTAGAACTAGGGCAGCTGAGAGCGCCCATGAATTTACACTTTCTCCTCCACAATGCAGAACTTCTGCTTATCAAAATTCATTTATCCCTAGAACTACTACTCTTTGGAGTTCACTTCCCTCGAATTGCTTTCCACAAACTTACAATCTACAAATGTTTAAATCCAGTTGTTACAAACATTTTATGAATGGAGGATGCCTTTAGGCACATGGACCTTTTTGTTTTATCTGTGTTTTTCCTTCCTCCGTTCATTGTTTCTTAAAAAAAAAAAAAAAAAAAATTAAACACAAATATATGTACCTGTATGTGCCAATATGTTCCACTGTTTGTGAAAGTATTTTAATTTGTCAATGAATCATTTGTAATAAACGTCTTATAATAATATACTGTATAGTAATCATTGAAATATTTTTATTTTTGACAGCGAGGTTGACTAACAGGTGTGCATTGTGTGGCTGATGCCAGACAATGAGATATATTACCATGTATTATATTGATTAGGTTTGCCTCTTCACCATATCGTTCTACTGAATGCTTACATAATTGTATGAATTAAATATATTCACCAGATTGTGTTCAGGTTTTGTATTGTGTTGTATTAATATTGTGTTGTATTAATATCATCAAACTCGATACGGGATTCATAAAATATTTGGTATTGCTTTAATTAAAACAAAAAACGATCAATTTATATGTACTGTACAATCGTCTCCATTAATGCTTACGCATGTATTTTAGAAGCTGGCTTGAGCTTAATCGAATTTCTGTGAATATATTACCATATATATATATATAAATTATATATATACCCGGTATATATATATATATATATATATATATATATATATATATATATATATATATAGAGAGAGAGAGAGAGAGAGAGAGAGAGAGAAATTTCAGTGGTTCGTTTAATCAGGTCGAAGCTTCAAAATGTATATACATTAGTTAACGAACCTCTACCTATCATGATATAATTATATTCACGAACATTATCGAAAGGTTAAATAAATGTGTTCGACAATACACTCTCTGCTCATTAATTAATAGTTCCAATTAAATCCTACATGCAAAACAATTAAACCTATTTGTATTTCCTCTATACACAATGCCATCTGCTCTACCAGAGATTTAAGGCCCGACCACCAATATATACTCTCGTTAAAATTCCGTTAGCCGTAATTATCACGCCATTTTTCGCTGATAATTGATATTGCCAACCGAATTATTGCACGCTGCAATCGCGGACCACTCCCCCGGCCTTTAATAGAAAAGTAATTATGCAACTCTTAATAAATGAATGGCAATACAACACATTATATTATATTGAACGTATAACATAGCACGCTCGCATAAGGCAATGCATTACATTTATAATGGAGTGATAAACGTATGTAATGGCCTACCTACTCATGCATTTAATGAATATGGTACTGTTTAAACTTTTAATAATCGACTAGATAAATATATCGCTCTTAGCCACCAATTAACTGCGTGTACAAACCAATAGCACCACTTTATACTCTATAATCCTTGTTCTGTGTTCACACAGGTGAGGTAGTTTCGTTACAAACAGCCTCGTCAGGATCAATATATATTTTTTTTTTTTATATTTTTTTTTTTTTTTTTTTTTTTTTATTCCAACTTACTTCCTCTCGGGCATAGGCTGAGAGCCTTAACATTCACCGCTTTACAATGAACAGTGAAGCCCATGAGGTCTTGTTCCAGTCTAGGGAGTGAGACATGTGAAGCTCGTAGAGCACAACGAGCACCTGCCATCTTGCCTTCACATGAGGCACGGTGCTCACTCATGGCCCGAAACGACCCCATCTCTGAAGCCACCTCGTTCCCGTGCTTCACTGTCTCATCCCCTACACTCGGACTCTCACACTTACACACACACAACGCCACCTGTTGATCAGATAACTCATCAGGCTTGTTTACCTTTGTCCCCCTGTGTACTAAGTTACCATATGACCGTGTTAACCCCTTCTATAATGACGAGGTCTTTTATATTCTACTCTACTCTAGATACATTTAGATGAATTTCTGCAGTTTAAGAAGGATCTGTGGTAATAAAAAGGGTTAAATGGAATAGTTAGATACATTTAGACGATTGTGTGCAGTTTAAAAAGGATCTGTCGTATTAAAAAGGGTTAAATGGAATAGTTCGAAGCCTGTTAACTGTTAGTTTTTTTTTTAAATAAATATAATCGTCTATTAGTATTCAGAATAAAGGTAAATGCCGGTACAGAAGGGGTTAATAACACAGCGATGTGTGCTTAACCCCTATAGTATGGTGTATCATAATATATATATATATATATATATATATATATATATATATATATATATACTGTAATCTGTATATTACATTTTAATACATGTTATTACATTTCATTAATTTCAATGGGAGGTGTTTGGTGTTGGGAGTGAAATTATTTAATTACGTCTAAATAACAGCCATAATAACAACAGATAGGCAACATTGTACTGAAAGCGTTAACCCTATTTGGTCAGAGGGGGTATTATTTACCCTCCCCTGCTTCGCTCCAACTGTTTGAACTATCTCACCGAATAATTTTAACTACGACAGAAGCTTCTTAAACTTCACAAAATGTTCTAAATATAGCCAGTATGTAAGAATAAAGACGTCGCCGGTATAGAAGGGGTTAATATCGATGTCCACACTCTACAGGCTCCAACTTCCGTGTATTATGGAACTCGAAAGTGGTCAATTCCGCTGATCCAATACTAAATTTGTGTTTGTCTGGACAAATATGGAGGATAAATTAAGGGGCAGGTTCTCGCTTTTGCTGGACCCCCTTCTCCCTCATGTTTAGATCCATTAGTTTTGCGATTTTGAGACCTTTCGCCCCAATACTTGTCAATATTAAGATCTTTCGTGCCATTTAGGTATCGATATTTTCCTGACGAGCGATAGCGAGCCTGTAATTTTTTTTAAGAAACCGGCCTTCGACCAGGAAATGTTTCTACCGAAAAATTTACACATATATATAGGGGGTGTTTTTTAAAACTTGATGGAGGTATGACGAGGAATCTCAACATTAAATTTATAAATTAAAAGGTAGCCCCAAAAAACAAGCAGTAGCCCCATAATCTTGTAGTCAGCATTATCAACGTAAAAACAAGCAGTAGCCCCATAATCTTGTAGTCAGCATTATCAACGTAAAAACAAGCAGTAGCCCCATAATCTTGTAGTCAGCATTATCAACGTATGACCACTTTATTGATTGAAGTTTTGTTATGATAAATTAAGATTGGATTTTATGTACTTTTAATTGTAATGTATAGTTTGTGGTAAATATCTATCTATCCATCTGTCTGTCTATCTATCTATATATCTCTATCTATCTACCTATCTATCTATCTATCTACCTATCCATCTATCTATTGCCTGCCTCGCTTGCACACATAAAGATGTGTTTTACCTTACGGCGAACATCGTTAACCTTATTTGATAGGAGGAAGGTCGTTTATGGACCTCCCCTGTTTCGCTCCATGAGTTTGGTTGTTTTAAGACGTTTCAGCTCATTAGCTTAGCGATAACAATACGCTTCACCCAATTCAGATATCGATATTTTCTAGGCGGGCTATAACGAGCCTGCAACTCATAAACAAATTGGACTTCAGCCGGTATATTTGTATATCGAATTATGTACAAATTTAGTTTGAAGGGTTTCTTGAGTAGTCATTCTTTAGTTTGACGGAAGTCTGGGAGGTGTTTTGTGTTAGCCTAGGAGACGCAATTGAATTTGTTTGCATGAAAATGGCTGGATCAAGCTAAATCCTCAATAATTATTAAACGACATATCATAACCCACAAGATGTCGGATCAGATAGTGTTCAACACGTTATACAGCAATACAAATTAATGCATTCTCATAAACACACATAATAAACTGTTGGAGAATACAACCTTCATCTTTCGAAGATTTTTCTATAATATTTTTCTAACAATTCACTAAATAAATAAATTAACTCCCTCCAATATAATAATTATTAGAAATGTTGAAGATAATTATCATCACCAAATATATGTTTGCACATTTGTCTAACAATATCATCATTCTCCATTTGCACTAGAGCTTTGGAAATCTGTGTTAATGAAAATGTGTGTGTGTGTGTGTGTGTGTGTGTGTGTGTGTGTGTGTGTGTGTGTGTGTGTGTGAATGTCCGCGCAATAGTAATAACAATCATAATAATAATCATTTTATATCTAGCCGGCAGCTAATGAGGCTGAAACTATGCTGCAGATAACCCAAGTGATCAACAACCTGACCTTGGCTGCTAACGAGGTGGCCTTCGTACCCCGGGGGAGAAAGACGTGGTATAGATATTTTATGATCCTCAGAGACTGGTCTGTCAAAAATACTTTTTCTTGTTCTTCTATAATTCGGGTTGATATGGACCTCTGGTCAAGAAAGCCATAGCAAAGTTTGGTAGCAGGCTAACCATTTGTGTTGTTCCCATCTGCATGCTGCCTATCTCATTTTACTGCCTTTTTTTTTCCATGTAAGGGAGACAAAAGGCAGAAATGCCTGTATCGAGTGCCTCCCCCAGAGTTGAAAGAGTGACAGGGTCAAAATAAAGGGTCATTCGAGCCAAAATGCCTGGACACACGGAGATTGAAGCAATTTAAGTCATACGAAGAGGGAAAGACTGATTCTGGGAGAAAGTTGCTGAGTTCAGCAGTTGAATAGAAGAAAGTCTGAGAATAACGTTTCACTCTTGGGTTGGAAAGTTGCACAGAGTAGGGGTAGGATTGTGTTGCAAGACGGGTACTACTTACTCTACGTAGAGGAGGTGGTATACACTGGGAAAGCTCTGAGGAACATTGATTATTATAGCGATAGAATAGCGAGAGATGCAACATTGCGGTGAAGAGAGAGAGATTGCAGAGAGTTGGTGAGTGGGCATGAGTTAATGATACGAAAGGCTTTCCTTTCTACTTTGTCTTGGAGTGCGGTGTGAGAGGATCCTCCCCATACATGTGAACAATACTCAATACAAGGATGCACTGTGCCCCTGTACAGAGCAAGAAGCTGTGCAGGGGTAAGGAACCCCTTGAGGCGGTTGAGCACACCCAGCTTCTGGGAGGCTGCCTTAGCAAGACTGGTAATATGGACCTTCCAAGTAAGAGCAGAAGAAAAAAAAGGCACCGAGAATATTGAGAGAAGATGCCTGGTGTGGCTTAGAGAGCCTTTCGTAACAAAGAGCAGCCATAATTATGTTTGGACGTCATTTCGGTACCTTATTTAGCAAATGATGATGTGATATTTTACTTTTGATTACAAATAATTTAACTACAGTACAATGATCAACCATAATCCCGTACCTGAATTGTCGAATGTTTATTATGGGTATTAACATAGATGAGTGTAAAGAGATGGTAATAAGAACATAAGAACATAAGAAAATGGGAGTCTGCAGAAAGCCGATTGGCCTAAGCAAGGCAGATCCCTGTCCCACACAACCCCAATTCATTTCAAAGCCCAATTATAGGCTTCACACTCTAATACCCTGAGGATCATCTTACCAAAACGGTTAGAGATTAACGCAGGATTACGGAGGTCTGCAGAGCGCTGATTGGCCCAACCCGGCTGATCCCCCTTCACACCCAACCCTTCTCATCCATATGCTTATCCAATTTTATCTTAAAGCTCCCTACAGTTTTAGATCCCACTATAGCACTTGGTAGTCCATTCCACCCGTCTACAACTCTGTTACCAAACCAATACTTGCCTATATCTTTTCTGAAACGAAATTTATCTAATTTGAAACCATTGGTACGAGTTCTTTCGCTATCACTGAGCTTTAGTACATTTGCCATGTCCCCTTTGTTAATCCCACTAACCCACTTGAACACCTCTATCATATCCCCTCTAACTCTGCGTCTCTCTAACGAATGTAAACCTAATTTCTTCAACCTTTCTTCATACGAAAGATTTCTAATATTATGGATCATTTTTGTCATTCTACGCTGTACTCTCTCCAATGAATCTATGTCCATTCTGTAATAAGGACACCAAAATTGGACAGCATAATCCATATGGGGTCTCACTAATGACAAGTAAAGTTTTAAGATAACATCAGCAGTTCTGTTACTCACACTCCTAGAGATGAACCCGAGAATCCTGTTTGCCTTATTACGAACGCTTATACACTGTTTTCTAGGCTTCAAATCATTGCTAACAAACACACCTAGATCTTTCTCGCAGTCTGAATTTTCTAATTCTAAATTAGCTAGTTTATATTTAACATTTGTTTGCATCTTCCCTATCTTTAATACCTTGCATTTGTCAATGTTAAACTTCATCTGCCAATTTACTGACCATTCATGTAAGGTATCTAGATCCCTTTGGAGGCACTCTATATCGCTATCTGAATCAATTGATCTCCCTATTTTAGTATCGTCTGCGAATTTACTTATCCTACTAGTTATACCTAAATCTAGGTCATTTATGTATATAAGAAACAACAGGGGACCTAATACCGATCCCTGGGGGACACCACTTTTGACTGCTCCCCATTCTGACTTGGTACCATTTATGCTGACTCTCTGCTTCCTACCAATTAGCCATGACCTAATCCATCCTAACAACGCCCCACCTATTCCATGTGCCTCAACCTTTCTCATCAATCTCTCATGAGGGACTCTGTCGAAAGCTTTACTGAAATCTAAATATATAATATCATATGACTTGTCATTATCTACTGCTTCATATACCTCTGAGAAAAAACTAAGCAAATTAGTAAGGCAAGACCGTCCCTGAGTGAATCCATGCTGAGAAGAATTGATTAAGTTAAATGTTTCTAAGTGGTTTCTCATTTTCCTAGCAATAATTGACTCTAGTAGTTTTCCTATGATTGAAGTGAGACTAATGGGACGGTAATTGGATGCTATTGATTTATCACCTTTTTTGAAGATCGGAACTACATTTGCAAGCTTCCAAGCTTCTGGAACTATACCTGTTTCTAATGACTTGTTAAATAGAAATGTTAATGGATAAGGTAATGACACCATTGGCACCAAAATGGCGGAGGTTGTTCGATCTCTGTTACTACAGGGTACCTGGTGTGGCCTCTTGGTCGTCGTTACCATATATAGTAGGTCGTTGTGGGGGGAAGAGACTACTGCAATGGTCTCTCTTTCTGGTATATCGCACTACAGGGTACCTGGTGTGGCCTCTTGGTCGTCGTTACCATATATAGTAGGTCGTTGTGGGGGGAAGAGACTACTGCAATGGTCTCTCTTTCTGGTATATCGCACTCCCTTTGTTTCTGATGCACTCTTTTTCTATCATGTCTGACTTTCTGGCTCTCTCTTCCCCCTTCTTTTGTTCTCTTTGTTATTCTTTTATCCTCTCTCTCTCTCTTTCCCACTCTATATCTATCTTTCTTTCCTGCGTGTGTTCATATTTATTACCTCGTTGTGGGGGAGAGACCTTTGCAATGGTCTCTTTCTAGTCAATCACACTTTCTCTGTCTCTATAAGACTCTCTTAATCTTTTAGTTCACTATATGATATATACAGTATATATATATATATATATATATATATATATATATATATATATATATACTGTATAATATTATACACTTCCCCTTGTCTATGTCTTTCACGCTCTCTTGTGTATTACCATATTCTAGTATCGTGTTGTAGGCGAGATGAGATTCATGTAATGGTCACTACTTCTAGTCTCTCTCTCTCTCTCTTTCTCTCTCTCTCTCTTTTCCTTCTTTAGAACACTGTTTATGTGTACTATTTATGTGTGAATCAAGTGTTGATTTGTGTTTACAGTGTGGAATAATCTGTTTATTTAGTATACCTCTATCAACTTGTATTATTTCATTCAAACACGCATGTTCAGTTGCCCACATGAGTTATGTTCCTCGTCGTGAGCATATAATTATATGAAAGTAAAATAGTTTTTTTATATTACGAGTGTGATTCCTTTTTATTACTAGTTGACTAATCAGAGGAGTTAACCACTGCATGAGAAACTACACTCGTAACTCAATCATGAGCATTATATTTCCAAATACAAGATCACGGAGACGAACAAAACTTATGTGGGATATGAGCCAGCTGTCTCTCACATGTGTTTTATGATAATATGTAGTACGTCGTTGTGTAAGGAGAGTTTTGCTGATAATATGGTCTCTACTCTAACCTCTCCAACTCACTAACTCACACGCACACTCGTCTCCCTCTCTCTCTCTGAGAGAGCTTTTTACGTTTATGTTATATTCTTCTACCGTAAACTGTCCCTGTCTCTACTAGTATTGACGCCAGACCATCTAGTAGGCACCGCAAAGTCTGTATGCTCTGAGTATATGTGTTACTCTGAGTGTGTGTGTGTGTGTGTGTGTGTGTGTGTGTGTGTGTTTCTTTCTTGTTTTCCCCCTGTTATAATTCATAGTACAGAGCGCCTTGCTTGGGGTACAGACTAGACAATGTTCTCTCTCTTTATCTAGTCCCTGACAACCAGTGTCTGTTGTATCTCGCATTCTTGTTTTTTCTCTCAAAGACCAGCTAGTATTGTTTTGTTCTCTCAAAGACCAGCTAGTATTGTTTTTTCTCTCAAAGACCAGCTAATATTGTGTTTTTCTCTCAAAGACCAGCTAGTATTGTTTTTTCTCTCAAAGACCAGCTAGTATTGTTTTTCTCTCTCTAAGACCAGTTAGTATTGTTTTGTTCTCTCAAAGACCAGCTAGTATTGTTTTTTTCTCTCAAAGACCAGCTAGTATTGTTTTTTTCTCTCAAAGACCAGCTAGTATTGTTTTTTTCTCTCAAAGACCAGCTAGTATTGTTTTTTTTTCTCTCAAAGACCAGCTAGTATTGTTTTTTTCTCTCAAAGACCAGCTAGTATTGTTTTTTTCTCTCTAAGACCAGCTAGTATTGTTTTTTCTCTCAAAGACCAGCTAGTATTGTTTTCCTGTTGTATTGTATCATAATATTGTGTATCAATATTACCAGTACTCTATATATTGGTCCATATTAGTGTATATTATCATACATTAAGGGGAGACGGTCGTTTTTCTAGTCCCCTTTCTCCCTCGTGTTTAGTCCCATTATTGTTTAGATGCTTAGACGTTCCGCCCATTTGTTTGGCGATTTTAAGACCTTTCGTCCCATTTCGTTATACATTTTATGACCTATCGTGCCATTTAGGTGTCGATTTTTTCCTGGCGAGCGAAAGCGAGTCTGTAATTGTAAGAGGAACCGGCCTTCGGCTGGGAAATTTGTCGACCAAAACAAAAATCAAATATATCTTGAGGGGGGGGGGGGGGGTTCTAGGGGATGTATTTCTAAGTTTGAGGGATGTCTAACGAGGAAACTAAGAATTTATGAATGAATTAATTTATAGGCCAAACAAACAGTGATCAGTGTCCCCTTAACGTAGTATACTTTATAGGCCAAACAAACAGTGGTCAGTGTCCCCTTAACGTAGTATACTTTGTTCTCCTTTATCACTATCTGGTCCAACGTTTTGTGGGCATTGTGATATTTTGCTACCAATGATTTGATTTTGTTTATTTTTGCCATTGTCGAGCAATGTATTTAACGTTATTTGTCCCCGAGGCAAACATAAATGCTTTCCTAGACTCCCTTAAAACAATGCTCACCAAGACCCCCTTTATATTAGTTGGCCAAAGGCTAATTTCTTCCATGATACAGGCTTGCTTTCTCTCGCCCTGCAAAACATCGGTACCTGATAGGGATGAGCAGTCGTATGATCGCCAGAGCTGTGAAACGTCTTATAACCTCCAAATTTATAGAGCGAAACACTCTTCCGTTTCTCACTCTCTTCTTGTTATCTCCTATCCTGGTGCCCTGTACATTGTATTAATGTGAACACTTAATTGTAACAGAAATGGTACACGTAAATAATATTATTCGGTTTACCTATTCAAATTATAACACATACACTATTAAAACACTATTTATGTGGACCATTTTCGTTACAATAAACTGTTAGTTTTTACATTGTAGGCCTACTATTAGCTTTACCCAAATCAAGTTTTCCTCTCCTTTAAATAATTGTGTCCTGCTGTTCTAATTTACTATCTAAACTCTTTATTTGTTTTTAAAGTTATATGTGTATGTTTTCCTTTGGATTTGCTCTTCCTGCTTCCAATATCCTATTTTCCTCTGTATACTTTATCTCCAAACACCGCTAAAGTTATTTAGTTTTGATTTCACTATGGATTTGCTCTTATCTCTCCATATCCACCTTTCTTATGTATACCTACAAATATCACCAAAGTTATATGTATATATATCTATCACTCTGGATTTGCTCTCTTTTCTTCATAATATCCCTTTTGCTTGTGTATACCTTCAAACACTTGTATCATCAATGCTAAGGGGAGACGGGTCGTTTCTCTGGTCCCCTTTCTCCCTCGTTTGTTTTGAGATTAAAAGATGTTCGGCCCATTAGTTTGGCGATTTTAACACCTTTCTCCCCATTTCTTTGTCAATGTTATGACCTTTAGGTGTCGATTTATTCCTGGCGAACGATAGCGAGCCTGACATTTTAAGAGGAACCGGCCTTCGGCCGGGATATTTTTCTATCGAAAAATTACCCAATTTATCTTGAAGGGGGATCTAGTTTTATTTTGTTTAAGCTTGATGGAGGTCTAGTGAGGAAACTAAGAAATAAATGAATGAATGACCAAACAAACGGTCCGTCTCCCCTTAATTTAATTGACCAGGCTATAAGGAAGTTGGTGCCGCAAATATCGATAAAAAAAAATGTATGCAATTATTAATTGGGGAGCTGATGGATAGAAGCTATGAGTAATTTTGTTTCATGTATTTTTATAACTATGTACTACGACAGTATTTTAGCTGTTACTTCTGCTACATATCGATATCTGTACAGTACCTCTAACTTCCTGTTAGCCTGAAACTCTTAGTGGTCAATACCCTTTCCACTCCTTTCATCTTCTTTTGTGTATGAACATTATCGTTTTTATCATCAAGTGTTCAATTCCTATATGTCTTCTTGAGTTGCTCCTTCAGATTATTTTCTATCTGCCATAGTCAATTCAATATTTATGTTCCTGCTTATTTCTTCAAACATCACTATCTGCAATTTTACTCCAATTAACCACTTGCGAGTTTTAGGCTATAAAGAAGTTGGAGCCGTAAACATTTATATTAAACGCAAATGCAGTGATAATTGTAGATAGCTGCCGGGAATACAATATGATTAATTGTTATTTATAAATGCACTACGACCATATTTTAGTTATTAATTCTGCTATTCATTGATTTTTGTACTTGTAACTTCCTCATAGCCTGGATCTAACTTCCTCATAGCCTGGATCTAACTTCCTCATAGCCTGGATCTAACTTCCTCATAGCCTGGACCTAACTTCCTCATAGCCTGGATCTAACTTCCTCATAGCCTGGATCTAACTTCCTCATAGCCTGGATCTACTGTAACTTCCTCATAGCCTGGATCTAACTTCCTCATAGCCTGGATCTACTGTAACTTCCTCATAGCCTGGATCTAACTTCCTCATAGCCTGGATCTAACTTCCTCATAGCCTGGACCTAACTTCCTCATAGCCTGGATCTAACTTCCTCATAGCCTGGATCTAACTTCCTCATAGCCTGGATCTACTGTAACTTCCTCATAGCCTGGATCTCGCAAGTGAACAATTCCCTACCACTTCCTCCCTATCTTTGTTTTGGAAGTTATCGTTACTATAATGATATACTCGATTAATTTGTCTTCTCGAGTTGCTCCCTCACTTCACCTTCTATCTTTCTGTCTAACTGTTTTGATGGTGTAATGGTTAGAGTGTTTAAGATCTGTATGTTTTAACCCAGGTTCGAATTCCAGGAAAATCACATGCTTTCATTACGGGAGCCCACCTCGCTTTTTTTGTTCTCTCTTTATCTCCCTCTCTCATTGGCTTGTATCCTTTCGGCCCCATTCAGCCTACTGTTTTAAGACGTCTACCCCCATCCAGGTGTCAAATTTTTCCTTTTGTCATTTTTGTTTTGACAGCAAGCTAAATTTGTACATTTTTCGACAGAAAAATGTCTCCGGCGAAGCCGGATTTTTCCATACAATGCTGGCTCGCTATCCTTCGCCAAGAAGAAATCGACACCTGGATGGGGATAAACGTCTTAAAACAGTTGGCTGAATGGGGCCGAATGGATAAAAGCCAAGGAAAGAGAGAAAAGGAGAGAAAGATAAGAAAAAGCCGGTGACCCCACTTAATTTCATTGGGAGGTGTTTGGTGTTGAGAGTTAAATATAGCCTATGTATTAGATTACGTATGTTATACAGTATTTATTATCTTGTTAAATATAGCCTATGTATTAGATTACGTATGTTATACAGTATTAAATATCTTGTTAAATATAGCCTATGTATTAGATTACGTATGTTATACAGTATTTATTATCTTGTTAAACATAGCCCATGTATTAGATTACGTATGTTATACAGTATTTAATATCTTGTTAAATATAGCCCATGTATTAGATTATGTATGTTATACAGTATTTATTATCTTGTTAAATATAGCCCATGTATTAGATTACGTATGTTATACAGTATTTATTATCTTGTTAAATATAGCCCATGTATTAGATTATGTATGTTATACAGTATTTAGTATATTGTTAAATATAGCCCATGTATTAGATTATGTATGTTATACAGTATTTAGTATATTGTTAAATATAGCCTATGTATTAGATTACGTATGTTATACAGTATTTATTATCTTGTTAAATATAGCCTATGCATTAGATTACGTATGTTATACAGTATTTATTATCTTGTTAAATATAGCCTATGCATTAGATTACGTATGTTATACAGTATTTATTATCTTGTTAAATATAGCCTATGTATTAGATTACGTATGTTATAGTATTTATTATCTTGTTAAATATAGCCTATGTATTAGATTACGTATGTTATAGTATTTATTATCTTGTTAAATATAGCCTATGTACTAGATTACGTATGTTATACAGTATTTATTATCTTGTTAAATATAGCCTATGTATTAGATTACGTATGTAATGCAGTATTTATTATCTTGTTAAATATAGCCTATGTATTAGATTACGTATGTTATAGTATTTATTATCTTGTTAAATATAGCCTATGTATTAGATTACGTATGTTATACAGTATTTACTATATTGTTAAATATAGCCTATGTATTAGGTTACGTATGTTATACAGTATTGATTATCTTGTTAAATATAGCCTATGTATTAGATTACATATGTTATACAGTATTTACTATATTGTTAAATATAGCCTATGTATTAGATTACGTATGTTATACAGTATTTATTATCTTGTTAAATATAGCCTATGTATTAGATAACGTATGTTATACAGTATTTATTATCTTGTTAAATATAGCCTATGTATTAGATTACGTATGTTATACAGTATTTATTATCTTGTTAAATATAGCCTATGTATTAGATTACGTATGTTATACAGTATTTATTATCTTGTTAAATATAGCCTATGTATTAGATTAACTATGTTATACAGTATTTACTATATTGTTAAATATAGCCTATGTATTAGATTACGTATGTTATACAGTATTTACTATATTGTTAAATATAGCCTATGTATTAGATTACGTATGTTATACAGTATTTACTATCTTGTTAAATATAACCTATGTATTAGATTACGTATGTTATACAGTATTTACTATATTGTTAAATATAGCCTATGTATTAGATTACGTATGTTATACAGTATTTATTATCTTGTTAAATATAGCCTATGTATTAGATAACGTATGTTATACAGTATTTACTATATTGTTAAATATAACCTATGTATTAGATTACCGGTGGTACGTATGTTATACAGTATTAATTTTCTTGTTAAATATAGCCTATGTATTAGATTACGTATGTTATACAGTATTTATTATCTTGTTAAATATAGCCTATGTATTAGATTACGTATGTTATACAGTATTTAATATCTTGTTAAATATAGCCTATGTATTAGATTACGTATGTTATACAGTATTTACTATATTGTTAAATATAGCCTATGTATTAGATTACGTATGTTATAAAGTATCTATTCTCTTGTCTATACCTCCAGACAGCACCATCATCAATGTTACCCTTATCGCTTATCCTTTGTTGTGCTCTTGATCACACTCTCCTTCATATTCCATTTCTCTCCCTCCTCGCTTTCATTCTCCTTTCGTCTTCTCTTCCTCAGTCTCCTTTCCTATTATTTTTCTCACTCTCCTTTTCTCTCCTCTTTCTCACTCTCTTTTCCTCTTCTCTTTCCTCTCCTCTTTATCACTCTCCTTTCCTCTCCTCTTTATCACTCTCCTTTCCTCTCCTCCTTCCCACTTTCCTTTCCTCTCCTCCTTCCCACTCTCCTTTCCTCTCCTCTGTATCACTCTCCTTTCCTCTCCTCTGTATCACTCTCCTTTCCTCTCCTCTGTATCACTCTCGTTTCCTCCCCTCTCTTTCTCACTCTCCTTTCCTCCCATCTCTTTCTCACTCTCCTTTCCTCCCCTCTCTTTCTCACTCTCATTGCCTCTTCTCACTCTCTCTCCTCTCTTTCTCACTTACCATGTTCTTCTCTTCCCCACTCTCCCATTGTGGCTCCCCCTCCTCGTGCTCCTGTATTCCTTTAGCCATTATCGTTATCAGGCGCCATTTTCCAATTCCATTACTTCGTATTATCTTGGTGTTTCATATAACTGCCTGTGACAAGTGTTTCCCCCAAAGTTGAAAGTGATAGTTGCTAATTTTTAAGTTTTTTGTTTTAATGTATATTGGAAAGAATTAAGAAGTGTGTTGTGCTTGTTTAGTGGGGTACAATACATAGCAGGAGGATGTGTTTGTGTGAGAGCTAACTGGATTACTCTCTGTGTAGATGAAACACAAATAGAAACAGTGAGGGAAGCCAGACAAATGAAACAGGAATTTCATCAACTCCTATCACATGGCTATAAGTCCTCCCCTGGGTGTTGCCCTGCTCGATTGGTGTCTACAATCTCCCCAGAGGAGGTTGTAGAATGGAAATGATAAAATAATACAACAAAATCACTGACCCCAGCTCCTCGCCACCTATAATATATACCCCAAAGGAACAAGACCGTGAGAAGTTCTGGGCCGATCCACACGGTATTCACTATGAGAAATATTGGATACATCAGGATTTTTTGAATTTGCTCTCTACTCAGTTTATCCCATATCTCCAAACACCACCACGATATTTCCCTCCCTGTTCTCCGGGGCATCCCCTTCTATGATCATTCAGTGTAGTACTGCTCACAATATCGAAAATCGACTAGTTAACCTAAGAAGTGCGCATGGGGCTAATTAGAAACGTCCCCCTGTGCTGACGTATTTGAGCTGTTTCCATCACTAAAGTATTCATTTTACCATAAATAGCATTAATACTTATCCATACGCGCCTATTATAGGTTGATTATAAAGGTATTAACCTGAAACAACAATAAAACGAGTGAAAACAGCGTTTGGATGGTCAAAATCGGAGATACAGGCCGCGAGTTATATAATGTATGGGTGAGGCAACCTGCTTTCCCGCCAATTTCCCCCAAGGCCACTGAGACACAGTCGATCGATACTCTCTCTCTCTCTCTCTTGCACTCGCTTGCTAACAGAGATGACAATGCCCTGCTTGCAACTCGCTAATGTTAGCACAAAATATACCTCAGAATAAGGGAATAACAGGGAAAATAGGTGATAACTGAAGGAGGGGAGGAAAGTGGGGAAGGAGGGGAGGTAGAGGAGTGATATTTTGCATGGCCCGGGGGGCCCCCCCCCCCCCAAAAAAAAAAAAAAAAAAAAAAAATCGATGTTTAAAGTTGATTTTTTTTTTCTCTGACTCTTAAGAGGCTTCCCGCAATCCGCCGGGAGAACTCTTAAGAGTCTTCCCGCAGTTCCCGGGTTAAATATCTCACTCTAATGCTTGGGTCACACATTCACGTATATGCTCCCGTATGCTCCCGTACGGAGGTTTATTGGTAGTTGGCAACCGAATACGTAAAACGTAAGGGCTTAGTACGCAAAACGTAAATGAAATTGTGTCTAGTCGTGTGGGTTGGTACGCATGGCGGGAGTAGCCACACTGGTCTGGGAGGTGGTGGGTGCGGCCAAGGCCGCCCGGTATGTTTTGGATTTCGAATCAGATACGTGGCTCGCGCTCACGTATGTCAAAAGTCGGGAAATCATACGTCTGACCGGGCTAGCTGCTACATCTTACGGGAGCAGCCCCGTAAGACGTAGCAGCTAGCCCGGTCAAACGTAAGCTTCTCCCGCCAATCGTACAATATTCCCGTAAAACGGGAAAGTGAAAGTTAGTCCGGGCGCATCTGGCAACACCGCCGCACTGCGTGTTGGCGGGAAGACGCGGCAACGTTGTACGGGGGGTATATAAGGACCAGCGGGGGACACTCCCGTCACACCTCCCACCACACCAGAGCAGCAAACAACAAGCCAACCCTGCCACCTGCTTGCCACCCTCTGCACCCTGCCCTACCCTGCTTGCCACCCTCTGCACCTTGCCCTGCCCTGCTTGCCACCCTCTGCACCCTGCCCTGCCCTGCTTGTCACCCTCTGCACCCTGCCCTGCCCTGTACCATGCATAAGAAAGGCGTGAAGAAGGCCAGGAAGGCTTCCCCTGCCACCTCGACGTCTGCCACCTCACCGCCTGCCATCTCACCTGTTGACCCCCCTCAGCCTGGCCCCTCCAACTCTGACCCCTCTCAGCCTGGCCCCTCCAACTCACCGCCTGCCCTCCCGACGCCTTAGGAAGATGAAGTTGTTCTCGACCTCGGCCCTGATAGTGGAGAGCTCGAGGTTGAAGTGGATGAGAGTGATGAGGAAGACGAGGAGGAAGAAGTAGAACCTGCACCTACCAACAGCGTACAGGCTCCACCAAAGAAACGGCGCCGGAAGAAGACAAACGTAATACTGACGGAGGAGACTGAGCGGATGCTGGCAGATTGGATTGAGCTGGATGCGCCTTTCATTTATGACAAGGGTGACCCCAGGCACAAAAACAAGGAGCATATAGAGGCTGTATGGGCGGAGAAGGCTGCGACCATGGACCCACCAATGACCGCCTTCGATTTGAAGACCTGGTGGGGATCTCTCCGCTCCAGGTTCGGCTGGCTCAGTAAGTTGAAGAGTGGTGATGGGGCCAAACGACTGACAGAGAGGGAAAAGTGGATCCTCAACATGTACCACTTCATGAAGCCACACATCGTCCGTCAAAAGAAGCCCCGGTCACTTGGTATGCCTGAGGTACGTTGATATTTTTTATGTTTTCAAAGCCTTTCACAGTGACAGTGTCAGTTTTTGTTTTTTTCGTAATTATTTTGCTTATAATGATGCTATTATTGTGTTCAATTTATCGTGTTAACTTCAAATATTTGTTAATGAAACGCATAATAACTCAAACCAGTTTATTCATGTTATTTTAAAGGTTACAAGGATGAATGCTTATGTTGAATGTTATTTTAAAGTTCATAAATAATGTACATGTTACTAATTATACATTCATGTCACAACAGTCTGCTGCCCAAGCTGCAGCACCAGAGCCTGCTGCTGTTCCTGTCCCTGACCGCACCCCAACACCTCCCGTCCCAGTCTACGAGGTGGATGACCCCTCTGCCGGCAGTCAGGAAGAGGAGGACACACCCCAGCCATCGCCCAGCCTGCGCGGAAGGTGAAGAAGGGGAAGCCTCCTGGTGCTGTCCCTTCAACTTCAACACACGGGACCCTGGAGCAAGTGAGTAGAGGAAATATTAGTTACATTGTTCATTGGTGGCACCCCATTGCAATTCCATGCTATTATTAGATAAAGTGTTTCTGTTTCCAAAGTTATTAGAATAACATAAAGTAATAATAATACTAAAGATGTCATGATTTCACACCATACTATCAACAATAACTTTGAACATATTTGGTTCCCAGAATACCACAAAATTTCATTGGTTAAAATAAATTTGTGGTCAAATATGAAAATATTTTGTTTCGTGTGTTTAATGTTCTCTTGTTCCTTGTTCAAGGTCCTCGTAAATTCTGAGAAGCTGCGCCAGAACCTGGGTCAAGCGTTCGATGTGGTCGAGGACCAGGACCACAAGTGTTGGGGCTACTCCCTGGAGGGCATGGTCAAAGACTGTGTGGGGCTGCCTCCAGCTTATAACACCACACTGAAGTTGGAACTCTTGCAGCATGGCAGCCATCGACCGGTTCAAGGTTGCCCATGCGGAGGGAGTGCCCCGGCCTGGTCCGGACCTCTTGCTCCACGCCCACAGGAACTTTGGCTTTCCGGCGCCCCTACCCCAACCCGTGGCACAGCAGCATCCGACAGTGATGTACCAGGGCACTCCGGCAACCACCCTGCCTCCTCCCACCATGCCGACCCAGCCCCAGCCTGGTCTTGGGGGCATCGTGCTACCTGCACACCAGCTTGCAGCCTTGCAGTCGTTGCTGGTGCAGCCACGTGTAGCGACACCCCCTCGCCAATTCGTCCCGCCTACTGCCTCCACACCCAGCCACACGTCGTTCGACCTGGGGCAGTTTGGCAACACATTCATTGAAATGCTGATGGCCCAACAATCACCTGCACCTGTCATTCCAGGTATGCCTGGGTCTGCCATAGATCCCCTGAATGAGACCCAGGAGATCCCCAAGAAGCAACCATACCCTCTGTATATATATAAATAAATGTTAATGTGTATTTAAAAAAAATATATGTATTTGTGTAATGACGTGTGTGTTTCTATTTCCAATATTTTATCATAATTGTTGATTAACCCTTCCTACCCGGTCTACCTTATGTAAGGACAGCACGAAAGGAGGGCCACTACCCGGTATGCCTTATCTAAGGCATGAGCTTAATAGCCTAATTAAGCTTGGTCCGAACGCCGTGCGTACGACGTATGTCAACAAACCCAAGCGTTCGTCACCGCACCTCCAAAAACAAGAAGGAGAAGACTCCTCAATGTTATTGTTCTGACGTCATGACGAAATTAGTGTCTAAAAAGCCCCCATATTGGCAACATCTCTGCAATATTGGCTTCACTGAAATCGTCATCACAACTGAACCAGTTGACTTACAGAGCTCTACCTAATGCCAAAATACAGATTGATAACCGCACTACGATTATAGATGAGTGGGAAAGTTCTAGCAGTGAAAATAAACATAAATACGGTAGCCTAGGCTTAGACGTTTTTCGGCCATATCGCCCGGGTAGGGGCGACCGTCATTGGGTAAGACAGTCCGGGGAGGAAGGGTTAATAAGATGACAAATAAAATCTATAATGAAAGTAATGAGCATACAAAATAAATAATTCATTTAAACGCAATATTGATATGGTTAATACTAATTATGCAAATCCTTGATGGACAACTTACATTAAATATAACTGTTAGACATAAAGTACAAAACAAAGGTAACATGGAAAAAATAGCAAAATTGAATGAAATAAGAAAGTCAAAGATGTAAAATTAAATACGCATGGTACAATTTTAGTAATTAAAGGAATTATACACATATAATATAAACAAAACAAGAAAGAACCTAAAACATTAGAGAAAATGCAATTTAAAAGATAAAAATACAATACAAAGCAAACTAGCAAAGACTCGATAACTTAAATGTAAGATGAAACTAAAATATAAAACAAAATAATAAGTAAACAGGGGAAAATCTTACAATTTTAATCTTACAATATTTAAAAGTAAATGTAACTCACCTAAATCCGGTCATCCTGCCAAGCCACAGATCCTTGAGGGGAATTGAAGTAGGTCTTGAGGTAGTTGCGTTGAGCCTTGGCAAGCATGGTTGCAGTGTTGCGGGTCACGGGTGGGATGTTGTTTCCTACAGGTGGGTCACTCCTCCAGGCGGCAGGTATGAGTTGGTGGGTGTGTGGGTCCTCTTGACCTACATCTGATTAGGGTGGGCATCGTCCTCGTAGGATGTTGTGCAGAATGCATGAGGCTAACACAACAACCTCTACACGTTCAGGTTTTAGAGATATTGCAGTGTGAAAAACCCGGAAGCGGTTGGCAAGAATGCCAAAGGCATTCTCTACCGTCCGGCGGGCCCTGCTGATTCTGTAGTTGTATATTCGTTCCTGTTTCGTGAGGGATCGTAGGGGGTAGGGCTTCATCATGTAGGCGCGCAGAGGGAATGCATCATCACCTACTAAGAAGTATTCCGTGGGTGGTCCAGTGGGATCGGTAGAGATGACCTCGGCGGGTGGCAGATTTGCGTTCTGTTTCTCAAGCAACTTAGACAGACTGGTGTGTGCAAAGCCACCACCATCAGACTCTGACCCTATGGTACCAACGTCGACGTATATGAATTTGTAGTTGGAGTCAACAATTGCCATCAGGACAATGGAAAAAACTTCTTGTAGTTGAAGTAATATGTGCCACCAAAGTTTGGGTTTCGGATCCGTATGTGTTTGCCATCAATGGCTCCTACACAATGCGGCAGATTCCATCGTTCCTCATAGCCGCTGGCAACCTCCTTCCATGCAGCAGGCGATTGTGGCGTCTTGATCTCCTGATCTCCGTAGACAGAAATGATGGCCTGGCAGGTGTCTGGAACAATTTGGCTGATGGTGTTGTGGGCAACACGAAAGTTGTATTGCAGGCTCTTATAGGAATCAGCCGTAGCGAGGAAACGTAGGGTGATGGCCACCCGCAGACCAGGAGGAATGGGGTTCCGCCAGAACGTAGGTTTCCTCTGAATGAGGGGGGTGACACGTTCCACTATCTCATCAAATAGTTGTTTGTCTACCCGGGTGAAGTTTTTGTACAGTTGTGGACATTCTGTGGCCAACTCTTGCATCAGCTTCTCATAATGGCCATGTTCAGGCCTTCGTTGTAGATATGGCCGCACCCACACTGTCCTCTTGCTCCTTTCCTTCTTCTTCTCTTGTTCATCTTCATGGATGTAGTTTGCTATTGCAAGCAGTTCTAACATTTCTATGTAGGAAATGATCCATTGAATGAGCCGAGTTTTATGCCTGTTCTCCGGTTTGATTAGGGAGTTCACCATCTTGAACTCCTCCAGGATGTATTCCGTGATGTTCTTCATGGTGCCGAGTCAGGAGTGGGAATGGGAACGTTGTGGCCATCCCTGCCCTTTTGTAGTTCCCAGATTCCAACCAAGACCTACGTGGTTGACAAAGACTGTCTTTGTCTGTGTTTGGACAGATGGGGTGTGCCTACGATTGTCCGGATATGGTCCACGTAAGTCCTACAAACTCCCAAGACGTATGGCCTCAGCTACGCAGGTCTTGTGGGGGCGTGGCCATGGGCGTGGCCTGTGTTCCGCAAATCGGGCAGCCCAGGCGGACTAACGGGGACATGCTTACGCAAGTCACAAGCACGTACGTAGTTCCATACGACTACATTACGTCTGACTGGCCCCGTCACGGTACGTATGTTGGGAAGTGCAATAGTCGTAGTCTATACGGGCGTACACGGCCGGACTATGCCCGTCAGAACACAAAATTGACGATCACGCCTGACGGCAGCATACGGGAGCGATATACGTGAATGTGTGACCCCAGCATTAACCTCAGATTACCTGCGTTTACAAATGAATAGCATTACTTGCTATTATGCTATTAGTTTGTTTTTCACATAGGCTATGTAGCTTACCTACTAACAGCCTCGTATAAATAAATTATGTGTGGTTGCCTATTTTCGTTTATTCTTCTTTGTATGGTCAACTGTATCCGTTTGGCCATTATTTTATGTGTTTATGAGTTTCATGTTTCAATTGTTCATCCAAAATCACCATATCTATATTTCCATTGTTTATTAATTTTCGTGACAGCTATCTTCTTGTCTGTATCTCAGGCTCAGCGCTATTTTTCACGCCCCGTTTTCCAAACCTCCAATATTGTGGATTATCTCGGAATTGAATTATGGTCTTGGAATTCATAAGCTTCAATAAATTCCAATGGGTAAGCCCGCACACATGGATCTTGTGTTCGATTCATGTGATAAGTGGCTAACTATAGCTGTGTTTTCCTATACCCCAAAGTCTGATAACCCACCCTCTTATCAGTGGGGTGGCACAAAATGTACTAATTTTACGAGCCTGCCTTCAAAATGTATAGGCCTACATAATATATACAACATTTGTTTACTATTGTTGAACATTAATGTAAATACACTGTATATTACAAAATGACCACTACAAAGTAAAAACAAAGAATATATAAAGACGAAATATCGTAATCAGATGAAGGTATTGAGGGATAAGCCTTTACAACGGCGGTCGAGTGGAGAGCATGCTCACGTGTGAATCTGCTTGACCTGGTTTCGATCCCAGACAAGGCGAACATTTAGTGGGCACATCCAAATTGATTACTTTATTATGGATATAAACAAAAAGTATCAGAACAGTTATCAAACTCATAAAGTCTGAATCGGATTGAGTTTGGACCCTGTAGAAGAGCAGGTTTGACGTGGTTTGATATTCGACACCCTTAATGGTGAAATACGATACCTTTTCCAGTCTATCGGAGATAGTGGTGGTAAAGGAAAGAGCGGCTAATGTTCAGCAGACACTTGTTGACCTCATTCTAAAGCTTATATTTGCTCAATGACATCATCCAAGATCAACAGGCAGAAGCAGTAAAGCAGTATAATGACATTTATGGACTACTGTGCTGCGTGGGGGTGCCGCCATTCACGATTATAGTTTATCTGTTTATATTGGTTAGCTATCCTCTCTCTTCTTTATCTATTATAGTTTATCTGTTTATATTGGTTAGCTATCCTCTCTCTTCTTTATCTATTATAGTTTATCTGTTTATATTGGTTAGCTATCCTCTCTCTTCTGTATCTATTATAGTTTATCTGTTTATATTGGTTAGCTATCCTCTCTCTTCTGTATCTATTATAGTTTATCTGTTTATATTGGTTAGCTATCCTCTCTCTGCTTTATCTATTATAGTTTATCTGTTTATATTGGTTAGCTATCCTCTCTCTGCTTTATCTATTTGCTAGATACAGTTTCCTCCTTAAATAACTGTCTTTATCTATAAGGTATATATTTTGTCCATGAGAATGATGGAGACAAAAAGCAAAGCTGCCTGCAGCAAATGCACTCCCCCCCCCCCCCCCCCCCCCCCCCCCCCCCCCCCGTACCCCCCAAAAAACAGGAAAACAAAACAAATATTAAAGAGGTACGTTAGAATCAAATTATCTGGACGCACGGAGCTTGAAGCGGGACAAACAGATGCAGAGCATGAAGCTGTGCAGGGGTAAAGAACCCCTTGAGGCGGTTGAGCACACCCAGTTTCTGGTAGGCTGCCTTAGCAAGACTGGTAATATGGTCCTTCCAAGTGAGCACAGAAGAAAAAGAGACACCAAAGAATATTGACAGAAAATGAAGGATTGATTTTTGTATTGCTTAAGTATAAGGGATAGACCATTGGGAGTCCTGGACGGGTAGTAAGATGGATACATTGGGTTTTGGAAGCATTAAAGGCAACAATTGTAAATAGTAGTTAGATCAGAATATAAGTGTTGTATGGCTTCATTACGTTTATAGAGTTTAGACAGATTAGCACTCCCATTTCTGAGGCTAGCGTCAGTGTTCAAGTTATTTCGTTCTTTAACGGCTCTACGAAGGGAAATATTACTTTACGAATACCACCCCTACTCCCTTCTGCATGCCATATACATTGTCGTTGCAAATACTTTCAAATTCCTTATGTCCAATTCTTCACATACCTTGATCCTCTCTGGCTTTCTTTGATCTATTATTTATATGTTCCAACAAAATTCTCCAAATACCACCATCATCAATGTAATGCTCTGCTTTTCTTTCATACAATCCTTGCATAATCTTAAGATGTCGCCCATATCTTTATCATATTTCAAATATCACCATCATCAATGTTATCCTCTGTTTTTCTTTGACCACACCTTATATGGAGGCTCCTATGATGTTCCTGTTATATTCTCTATCTTCAATTCCCACCACCATTAATGTTATTCTACTTCCTCTGTTCTCCTTATCACTATATCCTTCTGGTCTCCTTTCATGTAGCCGTTCAAAACCATTATCAAAACCATTACTCCGACCAACATCACTGCCCTCAATTACTTCTACGCTCTTCTACATTTCGAATATATTGTCCATGCATGCACTATCGTAGTCCTTAGGTTCAACATTCCACTCACAATGATTCCTTCTGTTTTCCTTCTATCTATTACGTATTATGTTCCTACGAAATGTTCCAAACACCAGCATCATCAATGTTCCAAACACCAGCATCATCAATGTTCCAAACACCAGCATCATCAATGTTCCAAACACCAGCATCATCAATGTTCCAAACACCAGCATCATCAATGTTCCAAACACCAGCATCATCAATGTTCCAAACACCAGCATCATCAATGTTCCAAACACCAGCATCATCAATGTTCCAAACACCAGCATCATCAATGTTACGCTCTGATTTTCCTATGCCACAATACTTACGTAATTTTACAATGTCGCCCTTTTCTTTGATAATTTATAATAATTCCTCAATCATTAATGTTAATATTTGACCCAAACTGTATATGCTCCAACGATGTACCTATTTTTCTATTGTGTATGTTCAACTACTATACGACCCTCATTAAGGGGAGATTTTCACTTAAGGGATTATTTTTCGAAACTCCTCCCTCATGGTTAGCCCCATTAGTTTTGACATTTTATTACGCTCGCCCCGTTAATTTGGCAATTGTCAGACATTTCGCCGAATGTCTATAAATGTTAAGACGTTTCGTGCTATTCAGATGTCGATTTCTTCCTGGCGAACGATAGCGAGCCTGTAATTTAGGAGGAACCGACCTTCATCCGGGACATTTTTCTCCCGAAAAATTTACAAATTTATATCGAGGGGGAGTCTTGGGGGTAATTTTTTTAAAGCTTGATGGGTGGCTAGGAAGCAGACTAAAAATCTCCCCTTAATGGTCTACTCCTATTTCCTACTTTATCTTTATTCCTCTCATGTTCTAGCCGCTGCTCCTGTAGCCGTCCAGCTATTATCGTTATCAAAACCATTATTCTGACCACCACCACTGCCGTCAAAGACTTCTACTCTCTTCTAAATGATCTTTTATATATTCCTTGTATACAGCTTAGTATTATTTACCTTCAAGTTTTCACCTATATACTATAATTTACTATTTTACCTTGATCCGTTCGTACTCTTATGCTGTATAACTTGTGTCTTATAATATCTTTAACTGTGTTGATGGTGTAATGGTTTAGGTGCTTATGTTCTGGGTGTGGTGTCCAGTTTCGAATCCCGGGAGGACCATATGCTTACATTAGTTTATTCAAGTAGATTGTGGTTTTTAATTTATAATTAATTTTAAGAACAGGGTGTTAGCTATTATATCACCTACTTCACATTGTTTACTTATTTGCATTATACTACCTCAATGATTTACCTGAACTATAAATAGATGAACACTTATTTGTAACATAAACGGAACACATAAAGAGTGTTCTAAGGCTTATGTACTCACATTAGAACACATACACGATTAGAACACACCTTATGCGTACCGTTTGTGTTATAATTATGAGTGCATTTTTTACAGTGGGCCACCTAACCCTTTCATGTTTGTGACGCATTTTGGCAGTGTAATCATTAATCGATGTCATTAAACGATATCATAAAGCTTAAGAAGGATTTGTGGTAATTATAAGATGAAGACTATCTTAATTAACCTTTTGACTTCCATATGCCCTTCCTATTCTAAATATAATGGTCTAATAATAGCCAGCCAACATTAAATAAATGCTTCTTGGATATAGAAAGGGCTAACTTGAAGCAGTCCATCCACTTGACCCGTTCCTATATAGTCTTACGATGTCTCACTATTTACTTCCTTACCTATAAATACACTGTTGTTACTAGAGAAAATATATTAAATATAAATATAAACATTCATAATAAAATGTAATATTATAATAAATATAGAAATGCAAAATTCACATTTATATATTTATTTTAATATTATATTGCATTATGAATTAACTTCCTTTTTTATTCTCACGGTGTAACATGAGCACCTTTCCCGGCATTCTCACGGTGTAACATGAGCACCTTTCCCGGCATTTTTGTTTTCAGGAATTGTGGTCTGGTAGCTTCTGACTTCAAGCTTTAGAACACTTGATTTTCTTTAGATAGTATACCTTCAATTCAGTGTAGCTGCCAATTCCATTGTATGAATTCCCAAAAATATTACGAGGCAAACCTTATTCATCGATAATTTCCTGAAAAATGGCTCTTAAGATTTTTTGGTTCTGGAACCTCTTCTTCCTAATGATAAGTCCCATAGTTTTGAGATTTTAAGACGTTCTGCCAATTTAGTTTGGTGATTTTTAGACCTTTCATCCCATTTCATATAGATAATATTTTAAGACCTTCATGCCGTCTAGGTATCGATTTTTGTCCTGGCGAGCGATAGCATGCCTGTAAATTAGTAGCAACCTGCCTGCAGCCGAAAATATTTTTTACCGAAAAATTTACAAATTTATCTCGAAGGGGGGCCTTCCTGTAGTTATAAAGTTGACTGAGGTATAGGGAGGATAACACAAATATATAATAAAATAAAACACATATCGCCTTTTACTACACATTCCACCACTACCACAACATTACCACCGCCGCCACCACCACCACCACCACCGCCGCCACCACCACCGCCACCACCACCGACACCACCACTGTCCCGCTCATATTCCCCCAGCCTCTTTTCTTTACGACTCTCTCCGTCTGGCCTCTCCTCTTCCTCCTCCAACTGTAGCCATCGGACCATTATCGTTATCAACACTATTACACCACCACAGCCACCACTACCACCACCAATGCTACTCCTTTTTATATCCCTATATTCTAAACTATCTTTGCAGTATCTAGAGGTGTTTGAATTACTATTTTGTTTTTGTTTTTTAGTTTGCTCCCTAGAGATAAATGTGTACATGTTTTGGCCTGGTTACTCCTAAATTATAGGCTCACTATCGCTCGCCAGAAATAAATCGATATCCAAATGGCATGAGTGGTTTTAAAATTGACAAAAACAGGAGGCAAAAGGCCTAAAATTAATTAATTTCATTGGGAGCTGTTTGGTGTTGAGAGTGAAACTAAGAAAAATAAGATTCACCAACCTCAATATTACTACTTTGTCCATGTATTTAATTTATCTCGTTTTATCTAGTGTATTTTTTGTTTTTCATTCTTATCCCTATTTTGTCTAAGGGGGGTCTTTTGGATATCACCCTCTTCCCTGTTTAGCTTCATTAGCTTGGAGAGTTTAAATCATTTCACCCCATTAGTTTAACGATAATAAGATGCTTCACTCCATGCAGGTTTTGATGTTTTCTAAGCAACGGAAAGCGGGCCTGTAACTTTTAAATAGTCGAAACATCGTTCTATCTATAAATGTATAAATTTAGCTTGAAGCTAGCCTTTTGTTCTCTCTCTCTCCTGTTATGTTCACTTAACGTTTTACGACGTCTGGCCTCCCCTCCTATACCATTGGATCATCATCGTTGTCAACACCATTCCTCCACCACCATCCTCAATTTTAATACTTTGGCCATCCCTCTATAATAAACTATCTTGTATTAGTGCGTGTGTATATGTGTTTTAACGCTATTTGGTCCGGGGTGTGTGTGTGCGTGCCGGGGGGGGGGGGGGGGGATAATGGGAACCACCCACACACACACCGTCATCTGTTTCACCCTATTAGTTTGGCAATTATAACACGCTTAACCCCGCTCAGGTGTTAATTAATTTTACTGGACGATCGTTAGCAAGTCTGTTTTGGCCGAAGACTGGAACACCTTTTTAACGAAAAATATATTAAATTTAACTTGAAGGAAGCTTTGTTTTCTCTCTCTCTCCCTCTGCGTTCGCTGTACAATCGCGCTAAGAAGTCATGGCTCGGACAAAAGTCCCCAAATCTGACTACAGCTGGCAACTCTCCACTGACCGTCAGAGCCCAGTCATTTCCTAATTTATAACTATAGGTCTCCGGATATTCCCAATAATTGGCCCACTGACAAAATTAACCTATTTAGGCCTTTTAAATTATATTTATGTTGTTGTTTGAATATATATAAGTAAGGTTTGTTTTCAATATCTGTATAGAAAAATGAAAGTATTTAATTTCCTGGCGCTATCTAGCATGTTACACTCCCAGGGCCTGCTGCCTGGTCCCTGGAGGCCTGCAAAAAAATGCAAGTCAGTCACTGCCGGTATATGAGGGAGAGTGTATCTCTTCCGCTCGTATATCCACCATTGTCCTTTACTACACGCCTTTCCATCTTTCGTTCCTATATGGGTGCTATTAAATATGTTATAAGTGAAATTTCATCGTCTCTCTATACAAATTAACAAATTACAAGCTGTTCTCGAGTATTCAAGCTTTTTCCCAAAATATACTGGAGACCCGCTTTGTTTTTTAACCCTCCTGGCCCGGGCAGGCTCTCCTAATGACGGAGCTCGTATCCGGGCGATCTGGTCGAATATCAACAAAAGTAAACTAAGGCTAATCTCGCTTAATATATTACCTACATTAATCAAACATATATAGAAATGAGCGCGTTACCTTCCTGCGTAGAATGGCGTTGAGTAGAGCTCTCTAGCTCAACTGGTTCCGGAGTGATGGTGATGGAAGTGGAGGTAACTTTTGCCGCGTATTTACCTCGGCGCGTCCGAACACTCAACCGCGGCCCCGGCTACGACGCCCAGTTGCACTCGTCGCTCCACCCGCAATTATGCCGGGAAGCGATTTGATAGTGTTTTATTGGATATTCTGTCATTTATTATAGTTATTATGTTATTTTCACTCAATAAAGTTATTTATATGAACTTATTTGTGTCTCTGTCACTTATTACTTCGTTTTATTATTATTATTATGATTATTAGTGTCACTTTCACTGGACTTTGATAATTGGTAGTGTCATTTCCCCTTTTATGCATTGTTAGGTAAGCTAATAATATATATAGTGTCACTGTCACTTATTCATATTGTTATGAAGGCACTTATTATTACTTGTGTGTGTCTCTTTCACTTATACTTTGTTTTATTATTATTATACTGTCACTTTGACTGGCCTAGGCTTATTGAGTGTCATTTTCACTTATTTATTGTTAGAAATATATATTTTAGTGTCACTTTCACTTGTTCATATTGTTATTGAAGGCACTTATTATTACTTATGTGTCCTTTTCACTTATACTTAGTTATATTATTATTCTTAGCCTACATTTGAGTGTCACTTTCACTGTTGTCACTTCCACTTCAAAAGTTAGATAGAGTGTGGAAATCGTTGAAGCAGGTGCCAGCACACAGTCCAACTTTACACTCGAGGCATTCCCAAGTGGTTTTTGTGGGTTTGCGGGGTCTGCAAGTTGTGTGGCTGCACACATGGCACCTCTTCTGACTCCTAGCGTTACTACCTGGTGCTTTGAAAGGAAGGGCGTTGAGCTGGTGCTTCCTGAAGAATTCAGCACACCCCGTTCTGTCAAGCTGGCCTGGTCCTTTCATTGGCCTGCCTGGTGTACCCGCATGTTTAGCCAGGAGCTCAAGTAGCACCTGCTTGTGGAACTTCCGCAGGGACTTGTACTTCTTGGCTCCTGGAGTCCTCAGACGGAAGATGTTGTAGGCATTGAGGACCGACATATCTACCGTATGCAGGATAAACTTCTTGTACCACCTGCAAGATGTTCGCACGCAGTCGATGAAGCCCATCTGCATGTCGGACTTGTCGACGAGGCGCATATTGATGTTATAATCCAGGACAGCAGCTGGTTTTTGGACGGGGTTCTTGGTTGTTCGGTCCACCTTCCCTGTGGCGACCATCTGGGCCTTGTGGCATGTGGTGAGGAGGTTGACCTTGCGCTGGTCATGCCAGTGGATGGAGAGGATGGGGCTACTATTCTTGTGGAAGATGTCCGCCTTCTTCGTCTTGGTTGGGTAGCCTGGCATGCCCTTCCTTTTGCCCTTGGCTGTGCTGACAGTTCCGGTCTTGCGGTCATGGAGGTACTTGGTCAGGAGAGGCGACGTGTAATAATTATCTGTGTAGAGGATGTGGTTATTATTGAAGTGCCTCTCCATCATCTTCTTCACTACAGCGCCACCAAAACCAATGAGAGGGTCAGTCACAACTTCTCCAGCCTTGCCGCTGTAGACTATAAAGTCCAGCATATACCCCGTCAAGCAGTCGCAGAGGACGAAGAGCTTGATGCCAAAGCGGTGCCTCTTGGATGGGATATACTGTCGGAAGTGCAGCCTACCACGGAACAGGACCAGAGACTCGTCGAGGCACATCTTCTGGAAAGGAATCAGGTATGTGGTGAACCAATGACGTATCATGTCATACAGCTTCCTGATCTTCCATAATGAGTCGGGAAGGTGGACTGCCATGTTGTTTGTCAGGTGGAGATAGGAGAGGATGTCGAAGTACCTGTCCCTGGACATGTATTTGCCAAATGATGGAGTCGTTATGATGTCGCCAGTGATCCAGTAGTCAGCCAGAACGTGCTTCCTTATATGAGTCATCAGCATTGTGAGTGCCAAGAACACATATAGTTCTGCCACAGTGAGAGCTCTCCATGCCACCATCTTGGCACTGGTCTTCCTCCCAAGAAAGTTGGCACAGATAGCATGGTGGTGATTTGTCTCTTTGATGAGGTATTCCATGACTTCATTGTCATAGAAGCCACAGAAATGTTCACTGGGGGTAGCATCTGGGCCACAGGGATATGCTGGTGACACCCCTGAACCCATCTGTACCTCGTCAAAGGCAGGACAATCTGGCTCAAAATCAGCTCCATCTGTCCACACAAACAGGTCGGATGCTGATGCTCGAGGTCGTGCTGCAGCAGGCACACGCCCTGGACGCCCTGGCACACGCCCTTGGCCACGCGGACGCCCAGGCGGACGCCCTGCACGCCCATGCCCCGGCCCACGCCAAGGGGCAGCGGCGTCGGCAGGCTGACCACGTCCACGACCTCGCCCTCTCGCTCGTGTTGTCGGCACATCCCTTCCTCTTCCTGTTCCTCTTCCTCTTCCTCCTCAGGCGACGTCAGGTCATCTGGGGCAATGTTGGGGTCGTCAGCATCCTTTTCAGGAGACAATTCTGGTGAATAAGTGACCGGGCGTCGGCGGTGTGAGGCGCGGGAGGCTGCGGGAGCTTCAAGAATGGGAGCCGAGGCCTCGGGAGTTGGGCTCCTTTTGCGGCGAGCCGAGGGCTTTTCAGCAGCAAATAATGCTCTGCGGTGTGTTGAGGCCTGTGGCACATCACCAATACCACTTGAAGAGGCCCTTTGGTCATCCTGAACGAGAGATGAAGGCGAGGGCTGTGGGTGACCCACGCGGCGTCCCGTGTCAAGGCGTCGGGACAATGGAATGCGGGTGGTTGCTAGGCCAGGGTCGGCGTCATTATCGCTATCTTCAGCTTCCCTATGCTTTTCTGCGGCTGCCCTGCGTGCTTTTTTAGATGCACTTTTGATCAATGATTGTTTTAGAAATATTTGCCCACTTTCAAGGGCATACGGGCAGGCAAAGGGGAAGGTCCTGAGCTAGGGCTAGGGCTAGGCCTAGGCTGACCTAGCAAAGATGGCGAGGGGGTAGGCCTAGGTTCTAGCACACTGGGAAGCTCAATGGCACCTTCTTGAAACACTTCCACATCAGGATCATCACTACTGTCTCCCCCCTCAAATAAATCGACATTATCGTCGTCTCCAAAGCCCACGAAATCGTCTTCACTTTCACTTATAAATTGTACCTTGTCCACCAAGCTTTCGCCACTGCTCTCTTCATCACTATCAAAAAGTTGTCGCTATCACTCAACAAACGCTTAACTTTCTTTTGTTGAGCTCTCTTCTCGGTTGCAACAGGCGTTGAAGTTGCGAATGGGGTAGCACTGGGGCCCGCGGGAGGTTGCAACGAATCGGACACGTCGGATTTTTTTTTTTCAGTATTACTCGCTATGGCAGCCACGTACGAACTGATAACACTAGTAGTTGAGGCTTGGTGGCATTGCGGTCGCTCCTACCATGCCAAAATTGGCCGCGCGAATTTTGAAGCACGCTTTCAAGCACAAGGATTTTAAAATGACACCCGGGTTCCGGCCCTTTTTTTTTTGGTGTCATTTTAAAATGACAGCCGGGCTGGAAGGGTTATGGCAGACTTGTCCCACATAGAGAATTAAATGTGGAAAAAACAATCTGTTATATGTTTATTTACGTGATGTATTGACACACATGGGTTTAATATTACTTTTAACGGTTGGTTTTAATTTTATGAGATACTTTTCTCCCAGTATTGTTGGCTTAAAAAGTAATAAAAGCATTAAGAGACTTCCTCCACATTTTAATCCTGAATCTAGTGAGCGAAATACTACGTGTTTCACATTCTTTCGTTCGGTCAACTTTCGTATTATTTGGTTTGCTCTCACATAATGAGATAAATATATTGTAACAATACTTATCTTATATATCGTGTTTTTGGTATTTTGTCCTTCAATACAGTTCTCCCCGGTGTGTAATATATGAATATAGTAGAGCCTCAATAGTTGCCAGATAGCACTTTCTGAACAAAAGGTACTGGGAATCGAGTACTCACTTCTTAGCGCGATTGTACATTATTTCTCTCTCTCTTTCTCTGGTCTCCTATCCTCCTCCTACTGTACCCATTAATCCATTATCGTTATCAACACCATTACTCCACCACCACCACCACCGTCAATGATAATACAGTTTTCATATTTATATATAATATATTTCCTTCGAATTATCATATGGTTTATTGTTTTTATCTCGAATTGTGTTCAATTTTCGATAGTATGTTTTCTGCTTATAATTGCCTGATATTTTGTTTTATATATTTCCCTCTCCTGTATGTGTTTAATAGCTACAGTACGATCGCTTATCTGGGACCTTGGGGGTGGTTCCAGCCATGGCCATCCCATCCGTGATGCTTCCACTGGAAGTAAGCCATCAGATGTATGTATGTATGTAGTTTTCATTTACATAATGTTTCTCCTCTTTTACATCTACTTGGCAGCTACTCTCCGAATATCTCTTTTTATTTCTACATCTCCGAAACGCATCCTTAAGGGACCCCACCTCACTTTTTTCTCTTTCTCTCCCTCTCTCTTTGGCTTGTATCCATTCGGCCCCATTCAGCCTACTGTTTTAAGACGTTTACCCCCATCCAGGTGTCAATATTTTCCTGGCGAGCGGTAGCGAGCCAACATATATATATATATATTTTTGTGTTGGCAGCAAGCTAAATTTGTACATTTTTCGATTGAAATATTTCTCCGGCGATGCCGGATTTCGCCAAACAATGCTGGCTATCTATCGCTCGCCAGGAAGAAATCTACACTTCGATGGGGATAAACGTCTTAAAACAGTTGGCTGAGTGGGGCCGAATGGATACGAGCCAGGGCAAGAGAGAAAAGGAGAGAAAGATAAAAAATGCCGGTGACACCCCTCCGTCTGGTGTCCCCTCCTGCAGCCAGCATTATCAACACCACCACCACCGCCCTCAATGACTTATCCCTACTTGGTCCGAGGGGGGACTACTTGAACCTCCCCTGTTTCTGTCCCTTTCTTTGGAGACTTCATATTATAACCCATTAGTTTGGCGATAATATGACATTGCGTCCCATTCAGGTGTCGAATTATGTTTCTAGGCGAGCATTACCGAGTCTGTAGTTTAGTAAGAGTTGGCCTTCGGCCAAGAAATTTTTCTATCAAAAAAATTACAAATTTAGCCTGATGGGGGAATATTGTTCACTCTCTCTCTCTCTCTCTCTCTCTCTCTCTTTTAGGGAGTAGCGTCCCTGCGATTCCGATCTACATCTACTCCGACTTATCCTATAGGTCTAGTTATAAGACTTCTTCTCTATTCTTTGCACACACACATAATTAACTTACGGTAATATTAAGGACCTTACTGCTACCTCATGCGTGGGAAGAGAGGCTTGGGACACCTCTATAAATAACACCACTTAACACTTACAGGTTGTGAGAGACTGGAATTGGAGGAATTCCAGGCGGTGGGGACCGATAAATGGAGTGTGGCTGCAGTGCCCCGATAAGCCCACTCATAACGTGTATTACTTGACCAGTCCCTGTGACCGTCTATAGTGCATCTTGCTGGATTGCACTTAGGTGAGAGAGCTTTACTGCCTTGTTTTGTTGCCAGGCTAACTAAAACACCCGGGTTTGTCTACTGGAATAAGTGTAATATCCCTTTATCACTTTTTGGGCGTCTTCTCAACGATGTGTGACGTTAACCACTCCGTTAGAACCGCATGGCTTGTCCTACAGTGACCCGCTAGGATCGCCAGGGCAGTGGATGGGGCTACAGTTTATGTATTAGAGTGTGCTTTATTTCATATGAAAGCTTGTGTCATGGGCAGTCCAGAAAGGCTTTTTGTTTTCACCCATGTCAAGGCTTTATATATTTAATTGTAAAGTATATGTTTTATCATTAACTAGTAATGATGGGATCTGGGAGAGAGAGAGAGAGAGTAGAACAGAGTGAGAGGGAGCGCGTAGTGTTTTTGTCCCGCTGGATGACGTCACGGCTGGCTGCCTCGTTCGTGGGGGTTGGTTGAGAGAGGTCCTTCCCATGCTGTTAGCTCCCTTACTAGTGGCTAGAGGACTTGTAACCGCTTTTTTCCCACGCGCCTCGAGCTAGTGTGATTATATATACAGTTCCTCGCCACTCTCTCCCTCAGATCTGGTTTCTAGAACGCACCCATCTTTTTCCCTTGCTACCTGTACCCCGCTCGCACCTGAGAATCTTTTCCTCTGCCTATCTCTCTCATTTTCCATATCTTTCACCATCTTTTATTAATATTATACCCCCTCTGGTTAACTCTGCAAAATCAGCTTCATGCTGGCCAGTTGTATTGTGCGTTAAGGTCTGATATAACCCATGTATGTTAGTTGTTAAGATAAGTGGATCACGAAGCATTGGTTGGCTTTCATATTGCCGCTTCCTTTAATTATTAGTGTTCTGCTGGATTAGATAATGCTAGACTAGGAGTCTGATATTATAAGGTATTGTTTCCTATGAGTGCTGGCTTTAGTTAAAAGCTGCACGACATACCTGAGAACTGGAGTTGATTGAGTAAATTCTAGTCTGTGTGCCATTGAGAATAGAGCATGCACGAATGAGGGCTTTTTGCCTATACCATTCTGCACTGTTCTAAGCTCGTTGCTTGTCTTTGAGGTACGCCAGGAGAACGCTTAATACTTCGGTATTAAGGTTTCTCAAGAGAGCTACCCTTCCCTATAACGTAATATTGACGCACAGACTTGAGATTTGCACTAGGCTATGCGGCATGCCATGCGCACCAGTATCTCGTATCATTGACTCTAGCTAGACTTTATCAGTCACAGTAGACATTAAGTATATTAAACCAATTACTCTTTTTATGTATACCCGTTTATGATTACACAAGCATTTCGCAGCCTAGTTTGATGTATTGAGACACAAACGACGTAGGCTCTTTTTGTTGATAGGAATACTGCATTGTCGTGGCGATTATTATTGTTGTTGTGTTTAGGATATTCTTGGCTCCGTCGGCATTATATATATTCTGCCTTTTTGTGTGCATAGCCTGCACGAGCATTGTTCCGCTGCCTGCCTTTTTGGGTTCCATTTCCGATACGAGCATCTTTATAGCATCTAACATTTAAAGAAGATTCCTTGTTAGTGTTGAAGGACTTTAGTGCACTTTCTTTCATGCAGGAGTGCCTGACATTTATTGATTAAAGTAACGTAAGCTGTAACTTCTCTTACCACCTTGCTTTGCATACCATAACCAAGCACCTTCGGTTATAGGTAGTAATAGGCTGTTTTCACATAACATTAAGCCTAGAGTAGACGGACATTTATTGAGAGTTTGATAGCCTATTATTGCATATAGAACTCTGTAGAGTATTTGTGTTCTTTGTTCACTGGGAATATACATCAGAGGTTGGAGCTAGCGCTTTCCGTTGTAGCATTTATGCCATTACTAGTCCAATGAATAAGAGCCCTGATATATTTGAACCCCAGTCGTAACAAATGGCGACCTTACCTAGGATTTGGTGAACCTACATTTATTAGCAGGGAACATTTGTTGTTTTGGAGAATATTTTGCGGGGATCAGCAAGAATTTTTTTTTTTTGCAACATAGTATAGCCCTTGAGTATTTCCGAGAATTTTTGTGTGTATATTGAGGTATAAGAGTTTGGGGTACTTCTTTTCTGAATATTGAGGTGGGAAATTTTTGTGAGCATCATGTCTTATACCGGATCAGAGGAGAATGGAGACACAGTACGTAATGTCGAAACTGAGGAACAGCAGTATGATGCTATGGTTAATCAGGTGAACTGTGAGGAGGATGCTAGGATATTTTTGCAATGGCCTGTTACTGCCGAGCGGTTGGAGGGTATGGAGCGGTACGGTCTTCAATGCCTGGCCACAGCTATCGGCCATGCGGGTACTAGCAGCATGACCAGGGATAACTTGATAACGTGTGTACTGGGCAGGGTGACTGGTGAGCGAGATGGGTTGAGTGCTCAGAGCCCTTTGGCCATGCTTCCCCTACACTCGACTCCCAGCCATCCCAGTGGTTTGCCGACCCCGGGTACGCTTCCACAGGTGGGTGGTGACTGGCAGGGTGGGTTGCCCCTGGGGGGACCACCGGTAATTTCAAACATTGTAGCACCTTCACCTCCTCAAGGGTTATCTCCAGAATGATTGTTTCGGCTCGAATTAGCTAAGATCGAAGAGAGAAAGGCTATCAGGGTATCTGAGGAGCAACGAAGGGTATCTGAGCTTCAGATTCACCAGCAACAAAGGGCAGGTGAGCTTCAATTAGAATTAGCCAAGATAGAAGAGAGAGCCAAGCTAGCAAAAATCCAAGCTGATTTAGAGTCGACTAGGTACTGTGCCGACATGGACGTAGAGAAGTCGCGAGTAGAGACAACGGGACAGCGACTTGGGGCTGGTAACCGTGTTCATGAGCAGTCTCTCTCGCACTTATTGAAACTGGTTCCGGTGTTTGATGAGAGTGGTGTAACAGAATTTTTCACACGCTTTGAGAAGAAGTGCCAGGAACACCAGTGGCCAGAGAATAAATGGGCAGCACTTGTATCCTCTAGATTAATAGGCAAGGGTCTTAAAGCCTACGATGCGTTACCTTTGGAGTTATGTATTGTGTACGAGGATCTCAAGGAGGCTGTCCTGAGGGCTTACGAACTGAAACCAGAAACGTACCGTTTGAAGTTCCGGGGTGTAACTAAGGGAAGAGATAGCACCTTTTTGGAACACGCCCGGGACTTGTCCGATGCTATGGGGAACTGGCTCCGATCTGAGAAGGTCACAACATTTGATGAAATTAAGCAGTTAATGATGTTGGAGCAGTTCTTTAAGAGCACGGGCGGTGATCTAACTTTGAACTTAAAGGAGAAAAACCCAAGAACTCTAGTAGAAGCAGCAGAAATGGCTGATCTACGGCTGTCGTTGATTCGGGGTTGCGGGTCCTCACAGAAGTACGATGCAAGTGCTAGGGACCGTTATCCTCCCCCTCCCCGTAGCAACGACACATTTAAACAAAAGAGCAATGAAACTAAAACTGAATTCAAACCTAACACCACGCCGTATAAGAAAAGTCAGGGGCCTGTTACATCACAGTATAAGACGAAACCGAAATTTATGTTTTAAGTGCCACAAGGAGGGTCATAAAGCAAATGAGTGCCCTAGTTCGACCTCCTCCGGCATCCGTGTCTTTTGCTCACGGCATTGGAGTGTTCAAGAGGACATCGGAGTTTGTTAGAGGCAATTCTTCCGAGGTAAATACACTGCCAGTGCAGAAGGATCCGGAAGGCTTATTCCCTGTCCGTGATGCCTTTAGTGACCACAGGGGACTCGGTTGTGTGGAGTGGGGGGGTAGAAGACATGAGGTGAGAATTTTGCGTGACACTGGGGCATCGCAAACATTGTTGAGGAATTTCACTGGTAAACCTGTAAATACGGCGCGGGTGGTTGTGGTTCAGGGAGTTAATGCAACAAGGTCATACCCGCTTGTAAGAATGAAGATGGAAGTTGATGGTGTGACTCGTGACCTAGATGTAGGAATTGTGGAGAAGTTACCCGTTGGGGGCGTCGACCTCCTTCTCGGCAACGACATTGCGGGGCCTGCTTCTGAGGCTCCACCCTTGGTCATTGCCGAGAAGCCGGCCGACGTGAGTAGGGAGGAGCAGGAGGGGGTTGAAAAGTGTCGGGGGCAACCTATGGCGTGTGTTGTCACCCGTTCCCTTGCATCCAGAGAGTCACATTCTGGTCAACAGTCTTTAGATCAGCGGAGGAAGGGTACCGAGAAGGGGTTGAAAGTTGATGCGGTTGAGAGTTTAGTGTCAACAGACCTTCTCGGGGACTCATTATTAGGACCACATTTCGAGTCTGGAGAAGACCCAGAAACTGTTCCTGAAGGGGCAGAGGATGGGCTTAAAAAGACGAAAGAGTTGAAGGAGGACAGTGATGCACAGTCGGGAGATGTAGCAACAAGGTACCCTGACGCGTGCCCTATGAGAAATGGGTATGCGAAAACGGTGGTCCGAAGCTTGCTAGTGTATTTTTCCCGGTATGGTTACCCGCAGGGGATTCAGTCAGTCCGGGGACCCAACTTCACTTCTAGCCTCTTTGTACAAGCAATGCCGCAGCATGGGATTGTTGGGGTTGTGTCATCTGCATATCATCCGGAGAGCCAGGGTGTGTTAGAGCGATGGCACTCAGCCTTGAAATCTGTGCTTCGTTGTTGTTGCTTTGAGAATGGGAGGGATTGGGATCTTGGCCTGCCATGTGTTTTGTTTGCTGTGTGGGAGGTACCTGGGGAGAGTTTGGGATTCAGCCCTAATGAGCTCGTCTTTGGACACCGTGTCCGAGGGCCTTTCCATATGGTTGAAGAAGTATGGGAGGGCGCAGAAAAACCTTGTTCTATGCTCAAGTGTGTCCTCAACAGTCGAGAACGGATGTTGCGCAGTCTGGAGTTGGCTGGCCGTAATTTGACTAGCTCTCAGGCCCTCAGGAAGGACAGGTACGACCTCAAGGTTGAACTCAGGGAGTTTCACGTGGGTCAGGAGGTGTTGATTCTACTGCCCCTTGTAGGTCACCCCTTATCCACGAAGTACGCTGGTCCTTATAGGGTGGTGGAGGAGCTATCGGACCTGGTTTACTTGGTAGCCACTCCAGACAGACGGAAGCGCAATCAGTTATGTCATGATAATCCCGTGAAGGAATATGGGAGGCACACCCCTGAGCCTCTCACTGTGCCTGTGATGATGTTTAGCAGTCAAGGTGGAGAAGGAGAACGGGACCGTCAAGCTCAGGTGGAGGATAACTGGAAGGATAAGAAGTTCAAATGGGCGCCTGAGTGTGAGAAGGTGTTTAGGGAAGTAAAACACCTGTTGTGCACTCACCCGATCCTCAGGGCCCCTGACTTTAGCCTACCTTTCCAACTAGCAACGGAGGCTAGTGGTGTGGGGGCTGGTGCCGTCCTTGTGGAAAAGGACGATGATGGGCTGGAGCATCCTGTTAGTTTCTGCTCGGAGAAGTACAATTCGGCCCAGGGGAGCTCCTCTGTTGTCAAGGAGGAGCTGCTGGCGGTTGTACTTGCTCTGAGGCATTTCGAGGTCTGTGTTCCAGCCTATGGTCCGGTCGTTGTAGTTTACCCAGATCATCACCCTCTCAAGTTCTTGGACCAGTTTCACAATCGGAATATGAGGCTGACCAGGTGGTCACTAAGGTTACTGGTATATAACCTGGACATACGCCATATTGCCGGTTGTGACAACGTGGTTGCAGATGGTCGTTCAAGGGTATATGATCCTGGGTAGATTGACACACGGGTAGCCTCCTGCTTTAGTTTGAATAGTATTTGGTGCTTGTTGGCTCGCGGTTGTAGCCCAGCGTATTGGGTCGTAAAGCAGGAGTTGAGCGTTTGGTATAGAAGAAAAAACTAGGCTTGCCCCTATAGTGCAGCCGAAATAAACAAATTATAAACATAAAAATCAAATAAATACTCTTTCTTTGATAGTTGATTTTTTTTAGTATGTTATAGCAGTAATTCTGAGTTGCACTCCTCTCAGAATGCTGGGCTAGAGAAGCTCGCTCTTGAAGAGCATAACTACATATGATTTGACCTATGGTGTTGGGGAGGGTTATAATTTTGAAAAATGTTTTGTTGAAGAACTGTGCCAGATATTTTATTGCCGCTGGGTGATGGGAAGTGGAGATATAGCATGGGTTCTAACCATCAGATTTTTGTGAGCCTTGGGGCCTCTGAGAAAAATCTTGGGGGGGGTGTGACGTTAACCACTCCGTTAGAACCGCATGGCTTGTCCTACAGTGACCCGCTAGGATCGCCAGGGCAGTGGATGGGGCTACAGTTTATGTATTAGAGTGTGCTTTATTTCATATGAAAGCTTGTGTCATGGGCAGTCCAGAAAGGCTTATTGTTTTCACCCATGTCAAGGCTTTATATATTTAATTGTAAAGTATATGTTTTATCATTAACTAGTAATGATGGGATCTGGGAGAGAGAGAGAGTAGAACAGAGTGAGAGGGAGCGCGTAGTGTTTTTGTCCCGCTCGATGACGTCACGGCTGGCTGCCTCGTTCGTGGGGGTTGGTTGAGAGAGGTCCTTCCCATGCTGTTAGCTCCCTTACTAGTGGCTAGAGGACTTGTAACCGCTTTTTTCCGCGCCTCGAGCTAGTGTGAGTATATATACAGTTCCTCGCCACTCTCTCCCTCAGATCTGGTTTCTAGAACGCACCCATCTTTTTCCCTTGCTACCTGTACCCCGCTCGCACCTGAGAATCTTTTCCTCTGCCTATCTCTCTCATTTTCCATATCTTTCACCATCTTTTATTAATATTATACCCCCTCTGGTTAACTCTGCAAAATCAGCTTCATGCTGGCCAGTTGTATTGTGCGTTAAGGTCTGATATAACCCATGTATGTTAGTTGTTAAGATAAGTGGATCACGAAGCATTGGTTGGCTTTCATATTGCCGCTTCCTTTAATTATTAGTGTTCTGCTGGATTAGATAATGCTAGACTAGGAGTCTGATATTATAAGGTATTGTTTCCTATGAGGGCTGGCTTTAGTTAAAAGCTGCACGACATACCTGAGAACTGGAGTTGATTGAGTAAATTCTAGTCTGTGTGCCATTGAGAATAGAGCATGCACGAATGAGGGCTTTTTGCCTATACCATTCTGCACTGTTCTAAGCTCGTTGTTTGTCTTTGAGGTACGCCAGGAGAACGCTTAATACTTCGGTATTAAGGTTTCTCAAGAGAGCTACCCTTCCCTATAATGTAATATTTGACGCACAGACTTGAGATTTGCACTAGGCTATGCGGCATGCCATGCGCACCAGTATCTCGTATCATTGACTCTAGCTAGACTTTATCAGTCACAGTAGACATTAAGTATATTAAACCAATTACTCTTTTTATGTATACCCGTTTATGATTACACAAGCATTTCGCAGCCTAGTTTGATGTATTGAGACACAAACGACGTAGGCTCTTTTTGTTGATAGGAATACTGCATTGTCGTGGCGATTATTATTATTGTTGTTGTGTTTAGGATATTCTTAGCTCCGACGGCATTATATATATTCTGCCTTTTTGTGTGCATAGCCTGCACGAGCATTGTTCCGCTGCCTGCCTTTTTGGGTTCCATTTCCGATACGAGCATCTTTATAGCATCTAACATTTAAAGAAGATTCCTTGTTAGTGTTGAAGGACTTTAGTGCACTTTCTTTCATGCAGGAGTGCCTGACATTTATTGATTAAAGTAAGGTAAGCTGTAACTTCTCTTACTACCTTGCTTTGCATACCATAACCAAGCACCTTCGGTTATAGGTAGTAATAGGCTGTTTTCACATAACATTAAGCCTAGAGTAGACGCACATTTATTGAGAGTTTGATAGCCTATTATTGCATATAGAACTCTGTAGAGTATTTGTGTTCTTTGTTCACGGGGAATATACATCAGAGGTTGGAGCTAGCGCTTTCCGTTGTAGCATTTATGCCATTACTAGTCCAATGAATAAGAGCCCTGATATATTTGAACCCCAGTCGTAACAGATGCGGTGAAGGATTTTCGGAGAAGAAATCGACTCAGCACAGGACAACCAGGAAGAAGGACCGAAGACAGCGAGGACGGCAACCTACAAAGGAATTAAATACTAATCCGTCAAGAACCGCGAATTTGGATAAAGCTCCACCAACACGACCCAAATTCAAAACCGCCAGGGATAACGACCGAGGACCGAGGACAGCCATGAATGTAAATGTAGATCCGACCAGAACCAAAAATTCGATGAAAGAACGTTCTGTGAGTTCTAAAACCGCAACTTTAAAGGTTTTCTATGCAAACGCTCGTAGCATACAGCAATAAATGTTCAGATTTAGAGGAATTAGTGTTTACAGAAAATTATGATGTGATTGGCATAACAGAGTCTTTGCTCAATACAGAAGATAGAGACTTTTTAGCAGAGTATTCACTTCCCGGTTATGTAATGTTTGAGAACAGCCGAATAAATAAAAATGGAGGTGGCGTTTTATTTTATATCAAAGAAAGTCTTAATCCGACCCTCGTGTCTACACCTCAAATTGTGAACGTCGACACATCTTTTGTGCTAATAAAGAATAATAAAGGTACAAAAATAATACTTGCGTTAATATACAGACCTCCAGCTCAATCAGTGCAAACTGACCGAGAAATTTACAAACAAATTGCAGATGTAAGTAACTCACAAGATTCCTTAATTTTTGCCGACTTTAATTTACCTGTGACCAAGTGGGGCGATACTCTTACTTCACACTCCGGACATGACTTGTATACGAACTTGCAAGAGAGTTCGCTTTATCAATTTGTTCGAACGCCGACCCGTGGTAATAACGTTCTTGACATTGTACTTGCAACAAAAGAAGAATTGATAGAGAATTTGAATGTTGGTGATGAATTCAGTAACAGCGACCATCGTACGATAACTTTCACTTTAAAGTTTACTAGTAACGAACCAAATAGTAGCATCGAAAAAGTCCCTAATTTCAAGAAAGCAAACTTCCATAAACTTAGAGCTATGTTTAAAGAAACTGACTGGAGCTTTTTAATTAACAATAACGACATAAATACATCTTGGAAGTTATTCGAAACCACTTACCTAAAAGCAGTGCAAGACTGCATACCATCGAAAATACGGCGTCCAGGCCATAATAATAAGCCCAAATGGTGGAATAAAGATATTTCAAACTGCCTGCTTGCTAAAAAAATGTGCTAATGATAGATTAAAATCCTCACAAAATGACGAAGAACGGGTGAAATTTGTAGAGCTACGACGCAAAGCCAAAAAGTTAATTAAGCAAAGTAAAAAGACCTTAGAGTTACATATTGCGAATCAAAGTAAAACAAACCCTAAATAATTCTATAGTTATATCAGAAAGAAAAAAGTAGTTACTTCAACTGTTGGACCGTAGTCGATGAAAGTGGAGAATACACCAAAGACGATGTACAAATGAGTAATGCCCTCAATACCTTCTTTGCATCAGTTTTTACAACAGAAGACCTCAGTGATATCCCTATACCATCGCCGATTCAGATTGATAATTCAGATGTTCTAAGCAATATCACCGTTACAGAGAGAGAAGTATTGAATTGCTTAGATAAACTCAAGGTAAATAAAACGCCAGGACCTGATACAATCTCGCCTAGAGTTCTAAAGGAAGCTAAGGATGAGCTCTCCAAACCACTGACATTCAATAAATCCTTGCAGTCTGGAACTATGCCTGATCAATGGAAGCTAGCCAACGTAACACCGATATTAAAAAAAGGCAGCAAATCCTTACCAAGTAACTATCGTTCAATTAGCTTAACCTCAGTTGTATGTAAAATGCTAGAAACGGTCATACGAGACAGACTCGTAAATCACTTAGAAGAAAATAACATACTTAAAGATACTCAACACGGTTTTCGTAAAAAACGTTCCTGTTTAACAAACCTCTTAGACTTCTTCCACGATATCCTCAACCTCTACGATGAGAGTAAAGCTGTGGATATTATATACCTTGATTTTCAAAAGGCCTTTGACAAAGTTCCCCACAAACATTTACTGCTAAAACTAAAAGCGCATGGAATACAAGACGGTGTGTTGAAATGGATAGAAAATTGTCTCAGCAACAGAAAGCAAAGGGTAGTCATAAACGGTAAGGCATCTAAATGGACCAATGTAAGTAGCGGGGTACCCCAGGGATCGGTACTAGGATCAATTATTTTTCTAATTTACATCAATGACATACATGAGGGTCTCACCTGTACAATCTCAAAGTTTGCTGACGATACAATAATTGCAAATAGCGTACTCTCAAAAGAACAAGTTGACGATATGCAACACAATCTAGATGAATTGTCATGTTGGGCCCAAATTTGGCAAATGAGTTTCAATGCGGATAAATGTAAAGTACTACATGTCGGATACCTAAATGAGAAAGCAAACTATTCGATGAATGGCACTCAGCTTAAGAATGTAAACAAAGAAACCGATCTGGGAGTAACAATATCGAGTAACCTAAAACCGAGTCAACAATGTTCAGAAGTTGTTAAGAAGGCAAACAAAATAATTGGCTTTATAGGCAGGTCATTTGAGCATAAATCCAAAGAAGTTATCCTAACCTTTTACAATTCCTTAGTCCGCCCTCTTCTGGAATACTGCGTTCAATCCTGGTGCCCTTATTACCAAAAAGATATAAACAAGCTAGAAGGAGTTCAACGTAGAGTTCCCAAAATGATACCTAGCCTAAAGAACAAACCATACGAAGAGCGTCTTAGAGAATTAAATCTATTTCCTTTAACCCAGCGCAGATTAAGAGCTGACTTAATTCAAGTGTTCAAAATCATCAAAGGCATCGACAATATGAACTGTAGTAAGTACTTCACTATCGACCAATCTAATTACATGCGGGGAAATGGTTGCAAAATTATTGGTAAATCTTTTAACTCGCTCGAATCTAAGAATTTCTTCTTCAATCGAGTTGTCAACTTGTGGAATGGGCTTCCCCGAAACGTTATAGACTGCATCACCGTTGATTCATTTAAACTCCGCCTAGACAAATATCTCTTATCAAACCCGCGACTGACTGCGTTTGTAAATTAATAACTTTATTTTATCCCCCTCTCAGTTACTAACCCATCTGTCCTCTACTAACTTCCTAATCCTGCCACGGACATTAGTTCCAGGGCAGTAATTCCCTTTCCAATGTCCCCTTACCCACTCTAAACCACTGTTTGGACACTTGATCCTCAGTGTTTTGGAGGTTAGATCTGTTGTTGCTTGATTTCCTTTGTACTCCTTTGATTCTAGAATCTGTCCGTTTGAAGGTGGTTAGTAGTACTAAGTAAGGATTCAGGCTATCGCTGTTACTCCCTTCGGAAAATCAGTGTCTTTTAGACACAAGTGCTGCTCAGTTGGGAGTTGCAGCACGTTGGGACTGTCTGACCTCGGGGAGGCCTTTGGTGATTTAGTGTGGCAGGCATAACGAAGTCAGAATGTAGAACAAAACGAACACCATTGATGAATAGTCGGATGCGGATGACACGGGGATAATTCCCCACCAACCCCATATTTTTAGCATTGTATTGGTCATTAGTTTTCCTTGAAGTTAGAAGCCTTTACAAAGTATTTGAACTGTTAGAACAAATTTAAACCCATGTCAGCTACTGGTACTTCAAAACTCAAAGCATCTTGCGCTAAGTGCAAGAAGCGAAAGTGGTGCATCGACTTCAAAGTAGGTGCATATGCCAGCATCCACCATGATAGTCTCTGTCTCCTAAGTGAGATAGAAGGCAAACTCATGAATGAGGTAGCTGTGATTAAGGAACAATTAAAGCAAAGAGACATGTAAAATACAATTCTAAAGAACGAAGTTTCTGAAGGAAGAAAAGAAATAGAAGAGTTGAAAAAGGTAATAGATAGCCTTAAAAATAAGGCTGTTGAGAGAGTGGCAGCTGTTTCTTCAAACACCAGCACAAGTCATACAGGTGCAAGTAAGCAACATAAGAATGTAGTGCCAGTCAAGGAGGCAATAATTGAAGCAACAACTACAGAAGAAGCTGTGATTCCTGCTACAACTAGTGCTAGAGACCCTCGCTATGCTTGAAGAGAGGTTAAAAAAAAAAAAAAAAAAAAAAAAAGGAATACGAGGTTAACACCTCAAATAGATTCAGTCTTCTACACGATGCCAAAAGTCAGTATGACGTCCCTAAGACCTCACAGTACAGAGGAAAAAAATCATCAAGAGCAGAGTGGGCAGCGAAATGTTAAACCTACTATGAATCATTCAAACAGCATAGGGACCAAACTTAAAATGTTAGCAGGTTTGGTCTCGTTAGTGACAAAGAGACAAAAAAACATTTGTTTGGGGATTCTCAGGTCAAAAGCCAAGAATCTCACTTTGTTAAGTTTTGCCGAGATGTGATAAAGGTGAAGAGCGTTGCAGGTGCGTGGACTTCCCAGATCACAATGGAAATGGTAAAAGTCTGGTCCCAGACTAAGGGGATGGCAATAATAGCCCAGGTCAGTGGTAATGGCTTGTTTCTAAACAAAACATAAAGTCGGTGCCACAGAGTCGATAATAGGAGAGGTCACGACTCAAGACAGACAGAGGCATGATACTCGTTTTTTTTGCCCAGGATATATGGAGGGGATTGTGTCACCAGAAAAATAATAGGCTTAACCCATAGAACCCCAGCGACGACAACGTGTCGTTGGCAATGTATTTTTCTGTAAACCTCAGCGACGACAACGTGTCGTCAATGTTAATTACTCCGATCCTATGGCACCTAGAGGGCTCAGATTTGTATGAAAACTGTGTAGGTATCCCACGCAACCATGCCGATGGTTGACCACTCTCAAACTCCAACCGCGTGCGCGTGAGCACGCAAAAACTTAGTTTTGGGGGGTTATTGCCTTCAATTTTTTATTCTTGTAAAATCGACTTTCGGGGTCTCCGTAGGACCAATATTTGACCTTTTTGATAGTTTTTTTTGTATTTTGTCCTTCATTCCTAACCCATTCGCTATTGTTTCTGGAGAAAAAAAAATGTCAAAACCTGCTGGTCCCTGGTGGTACATTTATTTATAACTAGCTGGTACTCAGTGGGTTAAATGGCAGGTTAGCTGACCTGTGTACCCAGAAAGGGGTGAAATTTGTGGACTCATTTGATGAGTTCTATGGGAAGCGCAACCTAACCTCTGTGACGGTGAGCATTTAACCGGGTGGACCCCAAGCAATTTAATAAAAAAGTATGCTCCAGGACAAGCCACTTGTCATTTTTCCCCGAAAAACAAATGGGATTGGTTAGTAATGAAGAAAAAAAAAACATAAAACCGCTCACCTAGGTCATTTAGGGGTCCTGGGGAGTGGGCGAAAGTCACAATTAACATGGTGTGATGGGTAGACAAAATACTGGGAAATCACTCCCGCGCGCGCCCACACACACACGGCTGAAGTTGGAGGGTTGCCAACCATCGGTATTGTTCCGTGGGATCCTAAAGCAGTTCCCATACAAATCTGAACCCTCTAGGTGACATAAGACAAGATAAATTAATGCAGACACAACCATTGTGTTTCTGGTACTGTGGGTTACATACATAGGCGACATAACGTGCGTCACCGGTACTCAAAGAGTTAAGCACAAGCGGTAAAGTCAAACTTGGTGATTTCCTAAATCACCATCTTAACAGCTTGCCGAGGGCAAGCATAAATGTAGAAAGTATCCCCCAGCAGAAAAACTGCAAACCCTCACGAGCAGTTGATCTCAAATTTCCAAAAAGAGGTCCCACAACCTAGTTTGTCGCTAGGAGAGCAAACATACCTCTCAACAAATAGCAGAGTTCCCCAGTAGATTGAGAGATGTCTTGCAACTCCCTCTAGACTCTATATCTCAGTTGTCAATGTCTAAACCACTAGATAGTGGTTCTTCTACTTCAGGTGAGAATTTACCAAACATAGGGAATTGCAACACCTCTAATAGTGTACAGGGAAATAGGGTGCAAGAAAATGCGCTACCCCAAGAGACCCTTTTCTCTTCGAGAAACGGGGTAAACTAGGGGGTTTTAAGAAAACCTGAATCCACTTAAGGTAGTACTATTTAACCCTTGTCTAGCGGGAGGTTTTGGGCTTATTTTGGCATATTCAGGCCCTCCTGCATAATAAATCAAGTATCTGCATGAAATTTTTTTTTTTAGCAAAAAACTAGGCGCTCAAAGCTTCAAAATGAGACCAGAACGAGCTACGTAGCACTCGTGGTTCTCATACAGTGATACCAGTAACATGGGAGTTTAGCGTATAGCGGCATATTTTCCCAACTATGCTCACTACTGGCTACACTGCCGGCCTCTCGAGAAGAGAGGGAACATGAATTAATGGGCGGCAGTAAGCCCTGGGAGTCGGCTGTCTGGCCGGCTGCGCTCCCGGCCATTTGCACTCGATTTTAACCCTTTGTGACGCCTCCCGGCGTTAGCAGAATGGTTGCGTGGGGCATTGCAGCTCGCTAGCGCTCGCCAGGATGGGGGGATAGGCTACAGTTGTCCTAGAATGATCTGCTTCATTTCATTAGTGTCGTGTTGCCACAGACAGTCTAGAAATGGTCTTTGTTTTGGTCTGTGGCCGCGCCTTATATTTTATATTCGCTATAATATAAATGTTGCTTGTGTGGGAGGCGAGCGAGAGAGTGTGAAGGTGTACACCCAGCAGCGTGGTGAGCTATGACACGGCTCGCTTGGGCGCTGACGGCGTTGGCGGCCGGGTAGTCAACTAGTCCCTTCCCGTCGCTGCCTCGTGTTCTTTGCCAGCTCAGAGCTTGCCTGACACGCGTATCACCTACATCCTTTGCAATTCTGTCCCCTCATACTCGCTACTTTGCATACTATCTCTCTCTCTCGACTTCTCCTTTCTCATTCTCTAATCTTTATTAAACTCAACATCCCTTCTAGTTTCAGCATAGACGTTCATCGTCGACCAGTCGTATTGTACGCGAAGCTCTCAGATATTTCCATGTATTAAGTTAAGGAGGTATTATGCTTTATTGAGGTTTAGAGAGACGGACTTTTCCGTATGTGTCCTCTCTCGGGAAGGTTGTAGACCGGTATATGTCTCCCTTGCAAGGTGTTGAGTGATTCTGCTTGGTTATCTAAAGCTAGACTAGGGGTAAGGTTACTGTGTCGTTGTCTCCGATGTGTGCAGTGTTAGCTAAGCTCTGCACGACATCGACAGGTACTGTGGGAGCCTAAGTTGTCTTCGGGTTGGTTTACTTTGCGAGCACAGCGCTGTGGTGTGAGAGGGCCATAGCCTATCCCTCACAACATAGTGCTGCCTCTTTGTGTTGACTTCTGAGGGATCGCCAGGATAGAGCTAGCTACTAGAGACCTAGATTTATCAAGAGAGCATCCCCGTCATATAATGTAATCTTCAGTATACCACCCTCGGACAACGTTAGGCTACGAGCCGCATGCTCGCCCATTGTTGCCCTGCCTTGATACCCCAGCTAGCCTTTATTAACTGAGCAGACACTGGTTAGAGATAAGCCCCATTATTATATGTATGCAGCATTATTATTCACTGCACTTTTGAGCCGAGGTTGTTGTTGAGTTGCACAACCCGAGTAGGCTGTTGCGTTGTGTCACAAAGCATTTCTTTAGTTGTCGAGCATTACTACCTTTGCGCAGTCTTTATTATTCGCCTGCCTATTATTACTATATGTCCTAGCATTTATTGTGACCCGCATTCTGCATTATAATTGTTCAAGATTCTTTACGAACATCTTCCCAGCATCAGACTTATTTCAGAAGTTTCCAGTTGATGTTGCAGGACTAGCATTGCACTTTCTTTATTACAGGAGTGCCAGTTATTTGAGTATCTACCGTAACGTTAATTAATCACCTTAACTATCTTTTCTTTGTGTAACATAATCGAGTAATCTTTTACTGTTTGAGAATAGGCTGTTTCATTGAGCGTCAGCCTAGTGTGTGTGCACCAGTTACCGAGTCATAGGATACCTCGTTGTCCAGGCACGACTCAGGGCGGTAATGGTGTTTTGTTTTCCAGTGTTTAAGGCAGGGGTTGGATCTAGTGTTACCGTTGTTGCTTTTTGCCATTATCTAGTCCAATGTTGAAGAGCCCTGTGTCTTTAAGAACCTGGATCGTAACACCTTTAAAAGACTTTATAAAGCTCCTAACTTGCTGCAAATTGGAACCGGACTTAAGTCCGACCCCGATCTTTAAGGGTTAATGCCAGGTAAATTAGGAATAAATTCTCCGAACTTCGGGCATTGTTGTCTTCAGAAAACTTCGATGTAGTGGCTATCACTGAATCCTGGATTGACAGTGATACCACAGATTATGTGGGCGAATTTGAAATACCTGGATATAGAATGTTCCACAAAGACCGAACCATGTAGGAAGGGGGCGGAATTATTTTGTACATCAGAGATTCTCAAAACTTAATTGACTGCAAGATCAGGTCAGAACATTAACTGCTTGGAGTAGACCTCATTCTAGGTAAGTCTACTTATAGGATTGTTTTGGTGTACAGGCCTCCACATCAAAATATTGAAAATTATGAACTTCTGTGCACACGACTGAGTTCTGTTATCGAGGGTAAAACCAGTGTGATCTCAGGTGACTTCAATTGCCTAGTAAACTGGGAAGCAAGAACTGCCGATGATGAAGGTAGGCGTATTGTGGACTTTACTAACGATAACTTTTTGACCTAGTGGGTGAATGAGCCAACTAGAGGGAACAATATACTAGATCTTGTGTTCACCACTGAAGATAAAAGTGTGACCAGCCTATCTGTTGGGGAATCATTTGGAGGTAGTGACCACAATCTAGTTAGGTTCTCTCTTCACACCTTTAGCAGCAGACCCACCAGTCCTCAGAGTGCAAAACTAGATTTCCGTTGCACAAATTTATAAGGCCATCAGGAAAGCTTATCTCAGGTCAGACTTGAGGGTGAGTATGTTTATGCAATTTGGTGCTCATTCAAACAGCAGTTTATGGATCGACAAGCTGCATTCGTTTCTACTAAACTTACCAAATCAGGCTCAACCCAACCAAAATGGTTCACAAGTGACATAGCTTCAGCAATTAGAAAGAGAAAGGTTGCATACAGAAAGGCCAAAAGAAATCAAGACCAAAGAGATATAGATTTCTTCAAAAATATGTTTAGAAGAGTGAAATATCTTATCAAGGAAGCACAGCGGAATGAAGAACTAGGGGTTGCAGCCTTCTGCAAAGAGAGTCCTAAAGAGTTCTTTAGCTATGTGAACAGCAGGAAGCCATTGGGAACAGCTGAGCTCTGGAACTCTCTCCCAGAATCAGTCTTTCCCTCTTCCTATGACTTAAATTGCTTCAAACTCCGTGTGTCCAGGCATTTTGGCTCGAACGTCCCTTGATTTTGGCCCTGTCACTCTTTCAACTATGGGGGAGGCACTCGCTATAGGCAGTAATGCCTTTTGCCTCCCTCAATCACATAGAAAAAAAAAAAAAAAAAAAAAAAGCATTGGACCTCTAAAGGACCTAACTTCAAACTTCTGACACTGATATAGCTAAATCCCTAAGGGACTATTTTGCCTCAGTATTCACAAGGGAAAATACCAGTGACATGCCAAGTCTAGGACTAGTGCATGAGTGTGAAGTTCTTAGCAGAATTATCTGTACCCCAGAGGAGATAGCAAAAATTATATATAAGTTAAATAGGTTCAAGTCATCCGGTCCAGATAGCTTTCTTCCCAGAGTTGTACGAGAAGTGCGAGATGAAATTGCACCTTTCTTGGCAGACATTTTCATTAAATAACTAGAAAATCGAGAGGTCCCTGAAGACTGGAAACTGGCCAATGTGACCCTAATCTTTAAGAAAGGGTATATAGAGTGTCCCAAGAATTATCAGCCAATTAGCTTAACTTCTAGCATAGTAAAACTCTTAGAAGGAATACTAGTAGACAAGATAGTTAACTACTTAGACATCCACAATTTAATTACAGATTCCCAATATGGATTCAAGCGACACCGATCATGTCTTTCCAATTTGCTGGAATTTGTCCATAAAATGCTCAGTGAGTATGAAAAAAAGTAGAGCCATAGACATTCTTTACTTAGATTTTCAAAAAGCTTTTGACAAAGTGCCTCATTGCAGGCTAATGTAAAAAGTGAGTGAGCTAGGTATCAATACAGAGGTCACAAATTGGATAGAAAGTTGGCTAACAGGTAGACAACAACGAGTGGTAATAAATGGTGTTTCTTCTGAGTGGACTGCAGTCACTTCTGGAGTTCCACAGGGATCTGTCCTTGGCCCAAATCTGTTTATCATAAATTATGATAAACAGAAGTGGTCCAAGGACAGAACCCTGTGGAACTCCAGAAGTGACTACAGTCCACTCGGAAGAAACACCACTCATTACCACTCGTTGCCATTGTTGTCATTGACATATATTATATGACAATGAGTGTGATCTCCAAGTTTGCAGATGACATAGAACATGGAATGAATGTGAATGACCCAAAAGGGGTTGAACAGCTCAGGATGGACCTCAACAGACTGGGTGAATGGTCGAAGACATGGCAGATGCTTCTTAACTTGAAAAAGTGCAAGGTGGTGCATATCGACCAAGCAAACCTCAAGTCAGACTATTCACTATTGGGAATGCCTCTGGAAGTAACTGACTTGGAAAAGAATTTGGGTGTTCTGATTAGCAGTGACCTAAAGTTTTTCAAGCAATGAACTGAAGTAGAGAAGAAAGCTCTAAAATTATTGGGCAATTTAAGTATCGAAATAAGGAAATAGTCCTCACACTTTACAACGCTATGATATGGCCTCTCCTGGAGTACGCTGTTCAATTCTGGTCTCCATCACTCGGGAAAGATATAGAGCGACATGAAAGAGTACAAGCTAGAGCTACAAAGCTTATTCCATCGCTTAGAAGACTGAGCTATGAGTACGGTTGAGAGCTCTTGATCTCTTTCCGTTGGAGACATGCAAGCTATGAGGTCAGCTCATTGAAGTTTTTAAAATACTTAATGGGTTTGGCAATGTGGATTATAGCAAAATGTTTAGCCTCAATATTAATAAAACACGCAACCATGGCTGGAAATTAGAATTGAAAAGGTTCAGCACTAGTGTTTGTGGAAGCTTTTTCACATAATTATAAGATCTGTTCTGCCTGGAACAAACTTACCTCCGAAGTTGTAAACAGTTTTTTTAAGTAGATTAGTTCAAGAAGGGAGTAAATATTATTTTGCACACTCTGTAATGAGTGTAGTGCATTAAACAGTCTCTCTCCTTCCACTTCAAGTATCTCCTCGGAATGGACCACAAGGTATCTGAGATACTAACTAGTCCTTGTAACTCTCTCTCTGTGTTCGTTTTATGACTCTCTCCGCCTGGCCTCCCCTCCTGCAGCCATTGGACCATTATCGTTATCTACACCATTACTTCGACCCACCACCGCCGTCAATGACTTTCTCTCTTCTTCTAAATTCCAGCCCGCTCGGGTTTACAATTTCGGTTGTATTTTTCTTGGGAATTAAATGGTTGTAGCAGTTTGTAATTCCATCCTACACAATCCCACGTGGTTGATATATTCTGGATATTTTTTTCTTGGGAGTGGAATGGTTGCTGTAGCCTTTAATTTTCTTCCTTCGCAAACCCACGGATTTGATGTATTTCTGCTGAATTTTTCTTGGGAGTGTAATATTTGTTTGTATTTAATTTTACCTTTCACAAACCCAAGTATTTCTTCTAGATATCAATGTCTACAGGTTGTATTTTTCTTGGGAGTGCAATGGTTGGTGTAGCTTTCAATGTGTAGTACAAGGGAATATCATGGAATACAAATAACAACAGAAAAATTAAATCAAACGTGTCTGTGTGCGTTTAAGATAAATAAGATTAGTTCATGATCAGTGATAAGCTACTTTAACTTAGCGACTGTATTCTTTAGCACGATGAAGCATTCATAACTTTGATTCTAGCTAAAACTAGACGATATCGTGCAGTTTAACACCTTACGAGCGGCCTATGCGGTTTATTTATGTGTACCGCCCAGCGGGGTGTTTTTAGCCAAAATAGGGCTGTTTACGTGATCATTTTCATGCCTAAATAAGACCCAGAACGTAAAACAAGTATCTATTCCTGAAAGGGCATAAACAGAGCTTTCGAATGACACCATAACGATCCTTGTATGATGGATAGTTTTCTTGCAATAACCGTGCAACGCGAGTGCAAAAAGCAGGTAATTCGGTACTTTCGGTACATAATTGAGTATGTAGCGAGTGAGAGAGGGAGGAGGGAGCTGAGATTTGTGTCAGTAGGTTCGCCGCGGTGGTCTGGAGCAGTCATACGCTCGCTAGTCTCCTGCCACCACTTGTCTCTCTCTCTCAGCCACATTACGTGCTGAAATTGCCACTCGAGTTATGTCGAGCGCCGCCACATAGTCCAGCTTTATTTAACTCGACTTAAGTGGTGAGCCGCTTTTTAAGGGTTAAGAGGGACCTGTTCTGGGTGTGGTGTCCCGAGTTCGAATCCCGGGAGGGCCATATGCTTTCATTGGTTTATTCAAGTACATTGGGGTTTGTATTTGATATTAATGTTAAAGAACGGGTTGTTACTTATTCAGAGGGTTTATAGAGCTGCTATTTTCATCTTCGAGTCCTAGAGATACATTATAAGCTAAATCAAACTGTCTGACGCAACCAAAGATATGAGACAAATGATGTTATCATGCTGAAGTAGTTAATGTGTTTCGGAAATAGAACGTAAGGATTGCAAGAACTTAATAATCACCTCGTTTTGTAAACAAATGCGTAAATGACACAGCTACCTATGGCCATGGTAAATGTTAATGCTCTGAATATATGCACAGGACAAAATGTGTGGGTATATGTGTATTTCTGGGTGAAGGAGCAGCTTTCGCCTTTACCATGGTTCTTATCTTTGCGTATTAACCTTGTAGTAGATGGGCCAGATACCGAATTGGCTCATCCAAGGAAAGCAAACTTACAGGATATTCGCCACTATGTAGAATACGTGGCACCGGTCTTGCAACAATCCCACCCCTACTCTGTGCAACTCTCCAACCCAAGAATGAAACGATATTCCCTATATTTTATTCAACAGCTTAGCTCTGGAACTCTCTCCTTGAATCCATCTTACCCTCATCCTATGACTTAGATGGCTTGAAACTCTTTGTATCTAGGTATTTTTGCTCGAACATTGCTTCATGTTGACCCTGTTACTCTTTCAACTTTAGGGAAGCCACTCGTCACAGGCAGTTCTGCATTTAGTTTCCCTCATCCATATAGCCTAAAGAAGAACAAAAAACCCAGCTTTCATGATTTTGGAACTCAATGATCAATGTTATCGATGTTCACCCTGGCCTATGGATTATTATTGTGTATTCTGTGGTCAGTGAGATACCCAGCAGGATGATGCATAGAGTTGCTGCCTCTTAGCCAGGTCAACTTCCCCAGGCTTAACCTCTCAGCTGCGCAGCCCTTGTAGTGTACACCATATCCCTGTGCGTAGGTATATGTATTCCTCACTAAAATCGTTAATTTACCATAAATATAATTAATACTTATCCATATGCTCCTAATTTACGTTTAATATGAAGATAGTAACATGTTACAACAATAAAACAAGTGGGAATATAATTTGTATGGTCAAAATCGCGAATTGTTAGCGAGTGGTTCAGTCAACAATTGTGAGCCAGTCGGCCTCACATCCTCCTCTCTCGAGGCCTGGAGAGAGACTGAGGCCTGTATCTCTCTCTCTCTCGCTCTTTCCCACGCATAGACACACACATGACCACACCCTATGATCGGCTTGGAGATGTTTACACAAAAATATACCAATGAATAAGGGAATAACAGGGAAAATAGGTGATAATTGAATGGGGGGGGGGAGGGGGGAAGGAGGGGATGTGAAGGAGTGATATGAGGCATGGAGGGGGAAAAATATAAAATACAAACAAAAAAAGATTTCATGTGCTACTGGGACCTTTTAAAAGCCTAGGATCGTAAGAGTCTCCCTGCAGCTGCCGGGTTAAGGGGGAAAGGTTAATTTTTTGGTTGATTTTTTAATGTATTTATAAATTTTCTAGTTTCCTCCTTAAACCTCCATCAAACATAAAACAAAAAACTAGGATACCCTTTCAATACATATTTGTGCATTTTTCGGTAAACAAATGTCCCGGCCTAAGGCCGGTTCCTCCTAACTTACAGACTCGCTATCGCTCGCCAGGAAAAACTCGACACTTAAATGACACGAAAAGTTTACATACTGACAGAGAAAAGGGGCGAAAAGACTTAATATCGCAAAACTAATAAGGGAGAAGGGTGTTCAGATAAACCGATCGTCTCCCCTTAAACTCCAGAATACCAACCTAATCTTTACCTCTACGCCAGGCAGCTGATTATTCGTTATCCACGCCGGTGTTTGAGCATGATCCAGCTAATTAATTGCTAGTATTATGAACCCGTAAGCTACTGCAATATATATATATATATATATATATATTTTCTTTAATACATACGAGGTTGAAAGAAATGGCAATTTCTGCGTTGGAAATTTTATTATTCAAAGTTTCCAGGTCTCTGATGAGTTTTCGCTGGGTGGCAGGAAGTAGATGAAGGAGATGAGCAAATTTCATGGTGGTACAGGGTTACATTAAAGTACATGAAGATACAGGATATACGACGCGTTTCACTGGACAGCCAGCATTATCAAGTAAGGAAGGAATGATATAAAAGGTAAACAGGAAGGGTATATATAGAGGGTGGAGGATCAGAGGAGGCGGAAAACAGGGGGCAAAAGTCTGCTATTGGTGGAAGGGTAAACTAGGAGAGAGAAAGGGATTAACCGCTTCACGCATGCGCACTGGATGCGGGATGGTGGTCAGTAGGTGGGGTCGAAGCTGATTGGCTGCGTGTCGAGGGGCGTGACCTAAGTTGTGTGGCGCCTGCAGAAGACGAAGCTGAAGGAGGTAGCGCGGGGGGCTGCGTCAAGGGCACCGGGGGGCGAGGAGGGGTGTTAGGTCCTGTAGGGTAGTGCCTTTTGGCAGAAGGAAGGATCTGAAGGTCCAGAGTTTGGTTGTTGATGTTGGGATGTAAGGCTTGGATATATAAAGCTTCGAGTATAGGTAATCTCCTTGGGTCACTTTCTTTATCGAGTATGGTGGTGTGTTTCTCTAACTCGTTGCGTGTGAGGTGAGGGTGGTTAGGGGTGAGATAGTGGTCTTTGATGGCTCCAGCCTGAAGGTGAAGAGTTAACCGACGTGAAAGATGAGTCTGCGTCATACCAATATAGGAATGAGGTCCACAGTCCTCATAATTGCAGGTATGTTGGTAAATGACGTGATCGTCGGTCATCGAGCTCTTTATCTTGGTGGAGGCTGGTTTGTTGCGGAGAACGAGGTTGGAGGTCTTGGGGGATTTGTAATAAATTATTAATTTGATTTTGTTTTCCGGGTTGGTTGGGTGGACATGCTTGGAGATTATTTCTTTTAAGACGGCCTCGTCATTTTTGTGTTCAGAGGACATGTAATTGCGGTAGAAGATCTTAATTTCATTGGGGGGGTCAATGTTGGGAGGGCTTTGGGTGTACCATTTTTCAAGATGGTGGTTGATGGTGCTGGAGATGTCGGAGTTGGAGTATCCGTTATTTACTAAAACTTGGGATAGTCTTTCTAGTTCCTGGTGGGTGTCGGCCCAGGTAGAGCAGTGCGTGAGGGCTCTCCTAACATAGGCGGAGATGGAGGATAGAAGATAACGGCGGGGGCATTCACTATCGCCGTTGAGGCATTGTCCTGTGTTAGTTGGTTTAATGTAGACGGTGGTTTTGAACCCATGGTCGTTCAGAGCTACGAGGATGTCGAGGAAGGGGAGTTGTCCATTGTTAGATTTTTCAAAGGTGAAGTTAAGTCCGGAGGAGGTCATGAAGCGACGCTGGAGTTCCTGTAGTTCGTGGAGGTCCTTGATTTGCACGAAGATGTCATCCACGTATCTACAGTAGACGGCTGGTCGTTGGGCAGCTAGGAGCTCTTCCTCGATGGTACCCATGAAAAAGTTCGCAAAAAGAACTCCTAGGGGGCTGCCCATCGCCACACCGTCTATCTGCTTGTACATGTTGCCCCGGGGGCAAAGGAAGGGGGCCTCCTTGGTACATAGCTCCAGTAGTGTTTTCAGGGCCTTCTCCGGGATGTCCAGTGTAGGTGTATCAGGGCAATGATAAATTCGACGTAGAATCATGTCAATGGTCCTATCCACTGGCACGTTGGTGAACAGGCTTTCTACGTCGAGAGAGGCGATAGTGTGGTTGTTGTTACGGGGGGGGTCTCGTAAAATTTCCAAGAAATCGTGGGCTGAGTTAAGGTTGAATTGGCTGGGCACGTAGGGGGTGAGGAGGTTGTTCAGGGCCTTGGCGATCTGGTAGGTGGCAGTGGGGATCTGGGAGATGATGGGGCGGAGGGGGTTCCCAGGTTTGTGTGTTTTGATGGTTCCGTACGCATAACCAGGGGTGTATTCTCCGACGAGTTTTTTAAGGTGGATCCCTCCTTGTTTGGCGTTGATGGCGGTGATGGTGGTGTTGGCAATACGTTTGATTTCGTCGGTTGGGTTGCGGGCTATCTTTTTAAATTTAGTGTTGTCACTTAAGATGATGTCCATTTTTCTAAGATATTCCTCCTTGTCATGGATCACGCCTCCTCTGATCCTCCACCCTCTATATATACCCTTCCTGTTTACCTTTTATATCATTCCTTCCTTACTTGATAATGCTGGTTGTCCAGTGAAACGCGTCGTATATCCTGTATCTTCATGTACTTTAATGTAACCCTGTACCACCATGAATTTTGCTCATCTCCTTCATCTACTTCCTGCCACCCAGCGAAAACTCATCAGAGACCTGGAAACTTTGAATAATAAAATTTCCAACGCAGAAATTGCCATTTCTTTCAACCTCGTATGTATTAAAGAAAATTTATTACCTGGCTTTACCAACATAAAACTTCACGAGAATGCCAGACATCGCACCAGCACCCTCCAGTTTCGTGAAGATCTGGTGAAGGACCAAATAATTGAAAAACGTGAGCTCGCCAACAACCTTCGTAAAGAACGAGATGCTCTTCTACGGATTTGGGAAGACGAAACCCCTCCAGACCACCTCAAAGCCGAAATCAACACAGCCCTCGAACAACTCCTTGAACAACACAGAAGACAAGCCGAAAACACAACCATAAAAAAGCTTGCCCGTATTTATGGCGGAAACTTAAAACTACCCAAACCAACAAAAGGATATATAAACCTTACTAACACCATTCTGACCCTGGACCAAGAAGACCTCCTCAACAAAGGCCTCAACTGCCACTACAGCTCCAAACCTGGCCCCCACCGGAAACGCCTAGAAACGGAAATCCTCCTGGACGACATCCTACGACTCAAGAAGGATGGCAAGGTCACCACTACTCCCGCCCTACAACCTACTCTCCTCGCTGAAGCCGCCAAAACCAGACGAACTCACCATAGCAAAATACTCAACAAACAACACTTCCAAGCTGCCAAACTATTAAGAGACAACCCCAACATCATCATCCGTCGTGCGGATAAAGCTTCCTGCCTCGTGATCCATGACAAGGAGGAATATCTTAGAAAAATGGACGTCATCTTAAGTGACAACACTAAATTTAAAAAGATGACCCGCAACCCAACCGACGAAATCAAACGTATTGCCAACACCACCATCACCGCCATCAACGCCAAACAAGGAGGGATCCACCTTAAAAAACTCGTCGGAGAATACACCCCTGGTTATGCGTACGGAACCATCAAAACACACAAACCTGGGAACCCCCTCCGCCCCATCATCTCCCAGATCCCCACTGCCACCTACCAGATCGCCAAGGCCTTGAACAACCTCCTCACCCCCTATGTGCCCAGCCAATTCAACCTTAACTCAGCCCACGATTTCTTGGAAATTTTACGAGACGCCCCCCGTAACAACAACCACACTATCGCCTCTCTCGACGTAGAAAGCCTGTTCACCAACGTGCCAGTGGATAGGACCATTGACATGATTCTACGTCGAATTTATCATTGCCCTGATACACCTACACTGGACATCCCGGAGAAGGCCCTGAAAACACTACTGGAGCTATGTACCAAGGAGGCCCCCTTCCTTTGCCCCCGGGGCAACATGTACAAGCAGATAGACGGTGTGGCGATGGGCAGCCCCCTAGGAGTTCTTTTTGCGAACTTTTTCATGGGTACCATCGAGGAAGAGCTCCTAGCTGCCCAACGACCAGCCGTCTACTGTAGATACGTGGATGACATCTTCGTGCAAATCAAGGACCTCCACGAACTACAGGAACTCCAGCGTCGCTTCATGACCTCCTCCGGACTTAACTTCACCTTTGAAAAATCTAACAATGGACAACTCCCCTTCCTCGACATACTCGTAGCTCTGAACGACCATGGGTTCAAAACCACCGTCTACATTAAACCAACTAACACAGGACAATGCCTCAACGGCGATAGTGAACCCCCGCCGTTATCTTCTATCCTCCATCTCCACCTATGTTAGGAGAGCCCTCACGCACTGCTCTACCTGGGCCGACACCCACCAGGAACTAGAAAGACTATCCCAAATTTTAGTAAATAACGGATACTCCAACTCCGACATCTCCAGCACCATCAACCACCATCTTGAAAAATGGTACACCCAAAGCCCTCCCAACATTGACCCCCCCAATGAAATTAAGATCTTCTACCGCAATTACATGTCCTTTGAACACAAAAATGACGAGGCCGTCTTAAAAGAAATAATCTCCAAGTATGTCCACCCAACCAACCCGGAAAACAAAATCAAATTAATAATTTATTACAAATCCCCCAAGACCTCCAACCTCGTTCTCCGCAACAAACCAGCCTCCACCAAGATAAAGAGCCCGATGACCGACGATCACGTCATTTACCAACATACCTGTAATTATGAGGACTGTGGACCTCATTCCTATATTGGTATGACGCAGACTCATCTTTCACGTCGGTTAACTCTTCACCTTCAGGCTGGAGCCATCAAAGACCACTATCTCACCCCTAACCACCCTCACCTCACACGCAACGAGTTAGAGAAACACACCACCATACTCGATAAAGAAAGTGACCCAAGGAGATTACCTATACTCGAAGCTTTATATATCCAAGCCTTACATCCCAACATCAACAACCAAACTCTGGACCTTCAGATCCTTCCTTCTGCCAAAAGGCACTACCCTACAGGACCTAACACACCTCCTCGCCCCCCGGTGCCCTTGACGCAGCCCCCCGCGCTACCTCCTTCAGCTTCGTCTTCTGCAGGCGCCACACAACTTAGGCCACGCCCCTCGACACGCAGCCAATCAGCTTCGACCCCACCTACTGACCACCATCCCGCATCCAGTACGCATGCGTGAAGCGGTTAACCCCTTTCTCTCTCCTAGTTTACCCTTCCACCAATAGCAGACTTTTGCCCCCAGTTTTCCGCCTCCTCTGATCCTCCACCCTCCATATATACCCTTCCTGTTTACCTTTTATATCATTCCTTCCTTACTTGATAATGCTGGTTGTCCAGTGAAATGCGTCGTATATCCTGTATCTTCATGTACTTTAATGTAACCCTGTACCACCATGAATTTTGCTCATCTCCTTCATCTACTTCCTGCCACCCAGCGAAAACTCATCAGAGACCTGGAAACTTTGAATGATAAAATTTCCAACGCAGAAATTGCCATTTCTTTCAACCTCGTATGTATTAAAGAAAATGTATTACCTGGCTTTACCAACATATATATATATATATATATATATATATATATATATATATAATGCGTTTGTGGGTGTGTTTGTGTACGTGTGATGTCTCTAGTGTGTAACCTAAAACATATTGCTAGTCAAAATAGATAAAGGCAAAAATACTTGCTGATACCTCCAATTAATTTAGTTTGATTAACTTGCTGTTGTTGATAATGGTTAATCATAATTAAAATTAAATATACTGATTACGTACAACTGTTAGCAATATAGGCGCCACTGTAAGTCGGCTATATTTTCAGTATCAGCGTTGAGAATGAAATTATTGTTAACATTTAGCTCAGTAAGTTTGCCTATGTATCAAGTTATTTCTGGAGACAGTTATATAGGATTTACAAAATAGTTTAACAATAATATCAGGATCATATAAATAGCCCGATTCAAAATAATCAAAGTTATAATAATATTATCATGCAAGAATGTGTACCCGACATACTTTTACCTACAGCTATTATGACGGCAACACCACCAAGCCATAACTCAAATATTTCATAGATACAAAAATAATCAAGGCCATTCTACTTGAGTATGGTCTTTCTATCAATGTCGTCATATTTATGGGAATGTATAATATTTACATTGACAGGCAAGCGAGGTATATAATACGCAAACATTTTGGTAATAGTTATAAACGTGTACAAATAGTGTATATGTACCAAGTGATATACCTTTCAAATGCTATACCATAATTATGCCATATATACTTTTGTGAAGATATGTATTTTGAATAGCATAACAAAATGCAGGTACGTTTTGAAATATTGTCGGTGTTGTACCAAGTATATTACTGTTTTTGTGTATTATATTTAGCTTACCAGTGTTGCAGATTAGGTCAAGCTTCCTCCAGCACAGGAGTCGAGGCCTCTCCATGACTGTCTCCCCACTTTCCACCTCCCCGAGCCTGTAATGTGACACGTAATCAGGGTGATGGCTGGCTCACTATACCAGGGTTGTGTTCCAGGACTTTGAGGGGAAATATTTGTTTGATATTTCTGAACACCCTTCTCCTTCATGTTTAACCCTATTAGTGTCCACATTTTAAGACAATCGCCCACTTCTTTATCAATGTTCAAACCTTTAGTGCCATTTAGGTGTCGATTTTTTTTTCATGGCGAGCGATAGCGAACCTGAAATTTAGGGAAAACAGTCCTCCGGCCAGGATATTTATCTACCGAAAAAATTACAAAACTATCTCGAAGGGAGGTCTTTGGGATGTATTTTTTTAGGCTTGGTAGAGGTCTAGGGAGCAAACTAAAACACATATATATACCAGTAATGATAACCTAAATAGATAAATCAATCAAATATCGTCCCCTTCATCAACGTGTGCATTACTAGAGAGTCTGTAGTATGAGAGAGCGGCCATTTCGTCCTTTAGACGCCATTTTGGTGACTCAATGATCAACCAACGAGGCTTTATAATGTTTGTGATCATGTAGAATATCTATCTATCTATGAACTATATATCCTGTACCATGGTCCGTACCTGTTTAGTTTGGGGGATATTTATTTGATTTGTTCTCTATATTCCATCTACTCCCTCTCGGGCATAGGCTGATAGCCTTTACACTCTACCGATGAACACGGTGAGGCCCGTGAGGTCTTCCTCCAGTCTAGGGAGTGAGACATGCGAAGCTACACGGCTCGAAGCAATCCCATCTCTCAAGCCACCTCACCTCTGCGCTTCACAGTCTCACTCCCCACACTCGGACCCTCACTCTCAGAACGCCACCTGGAAATATTCAAGTGTAAATAGAGGTTAAAAACACCAATGGCACCAAAATGGCTGAAGATGGCCTATCTCTGTAGTACTATATGGTCTCTAAGCAACACTATTTTAGACTCGTTACTCAGCGAATGTTGCTTCATTCTGAATTTGACTTCCCTCGATGTCTCCTACGTAGATCATTATAATATATATTTTTCGTTTTGTCTGAATATGTTCCTCTTCTTCTAAACTTGTTGCTATGCACTGATCTCACCTATTTCGTGCACGTTGTTACTTATAATTGTCAGGACAAAATTCTAATGGAGCTAGCGGAACCCCAAATATAGAATAGTGGATTTAGAACAGAAGAAAGAGAGAGAGAGAGAGAGAGAGAGAGAGATAGAGAGAGAGAGAGAGAGAGAGAGAGAGAGAGAGAGGGAGAGGGAGAGCCGGAAAGACCCATCCAAAGGGAATACGACTTAAGTAGCTTAAAGGCTTTGATAGGGAGACGATATACATGGAGCTGCTTTATTTGACTGTATTTGCTGTATTTACGGTCTAGGGTAACTTGAGTGTTTTTAAAGTTTCCCTGTTTCAATTCATTAGTTTGGAGATTAAAAGACGCTGCACCTCATTTGTTTGGCGATAATAACAAGCTTCACTATTGCACTATTTGCATCAGTTTTTACAACAGAAGACCTCAGTGATATCCCTACACCATCGCCGATTCAGATTGATAATTCAGATGTTCTAAGCAATATCACCGTTACAGAGAGAGAAGTATTGAATTGTTTAGATAAACTCAAGGTAAATAAAACGCCTGGACCTGATACAATCTCGCCTAGAGTTCTAAAGGAAGCTAAGGATGAGCTCTCCAAACCACTGACATTACTATCCAATAAATCCTTGCAGTCTGGAACTATGCCTGATCAGTGGAAGATAGCCAACGTAACACCGATATTCAAAAAAGGCAGCAAATCCCTACCCAGTAACTATCGTCCAATTAGCTTAACCTCAGTTGTATGTAAAATGCTAGAAACGGTCATAAGAGACAGACTCGTAAATCACTTGGAGGAAATAACATACTTAAAGATACTCAACACGGCTTTCGTAAAAAACGTTCCTGTTTAACAAACCTCTTAGACTTCTTCCACGATATCCTCAACCTCTACGATGAGAGTAAAGCTGTAGATATTATATACCTTGATTTTCAAAAGGCCTTTGACAAAGTTCCCCCACAAACGTTTACTGCTAAAACTAAAAGCGCATGGCATACAAGACGGTGTGTTGAAATGGATAGAAAATTGGCTCAGCGACAGAAAGCAAGGAGTAGTCATAAACGGTAAGGCATCTAAATGGACCAATGTAAGTAGCGGGGTACCCCAGGGATCGGTACTAGGACCAATTCTCTTTCTAATTTACATCAACGACATAGATGAGGGTATCACCTGTACAATCTCAAAATTTGCTGACGATACAAAAATTGCAAATAGCGTACTCTCAAAAGATCAAGTTGACGATATGCAACACAATCTACCCTTCATCTTCTCTCAATATTCTTGGTGTCTCTTTTTCTTCTGCTCTCATTTGGAAGGACCATATTACCAGTCTTGCTAAGGCAGCCTCCCAGAAGCTGGGTGTGCTCAACCGCCTTAGGGGGTTCTTTTCCCCTGCACAGCTTCTTGCTCTGTACAGGGGCATAGTGCGCCCTTGTATTGAGTATTGTTCACATGTGTGGGGAGGTTCCTCTCACACCGCTCTCCTAGACAAAGTTGAAAGGAAGGCCTTTCGTATCATTAACTCCCGTCCACTCACCAACTCTCTGCAATCTCTCTCTCTCTCCGCCGCAATGTTGCATCTCTCTCGCTATTCTATCGCTACTATAATAATCAGTGTTCCTCAGAGCTATCCCAGTGCATACCACCTCCTTTACGTAGGGCACGTGGTACCCGTCTTGCAACTCAATCCCACCCCTACTCTGTGCAACTCTCCAACCCAAGAGTGAAACGTTACTCTCAAACTTTCTTCTACTCAACAGCTGAGCTCTGGAACTCTCTCCCAGAATCAGTCTCTCCCTCTTCCTATGACTTAAATTGCTTCAAACTCCGTGTGTCCAGGCATTTTGGCTCGAACGTCCCTTGATTTTGGCCCTGTCACTCTTTCAACTATGGGGGAGGCACTCGCTATAGGCAGTTATGCCTTTTGCCTCCCTCAATAACATAGAAAAAAAAAACACAAAAAAAATCACATTGGGCCCAAATTTGGCAAATGAGTTTCAATGCGGATAAATGTAAAGTACTACATATCGGATACCTAAATGAGAAAGCAAACTATTCGATGAATGGCACTCAGCTTAAGAATGTAAACAGAGAAACCGATCTGGGAGTAACAATATCGAGTAACCTAAAACCGAGTCAACAATGTTCAGAAGTTGTTAAGAATGCAAACAAAATAATTGGCTTTATAGGCAGATCATTTGAGCACAAATCCAAAGACGTAATCCTAACCCTTTACAATTCCTTAGTCCGCCCTCTTCTGGAATACTGCGTTCAATGCTGGTGCCCTTATTACCAAAAAGACATAAACAAGCTAGAACGAGTTCAACGTAGAGTTACCAAAATGATACCTAGCCTAAAGAACAAACCATACGAAGAGCGTCTTAGAGAATTAAATCTATTTCCTTTAACCCAGCGCAGATTAAGAGGTGACTTAATTCAAGTGTTCAAAATCATCAAAGGCATCGACAATATGAACTGTAGTAAGTATTTCACTATCGACCAATCTAATTACACGCGGGGAAACGGTTGCAAAATTATTGGTAAATCTTTTAACTCACACGAATCTAAGAATTTCTTCTTCAATCGAGTTGTCAACTTGTGGAATGGGCTTCCCCGAGACGTTATAGACTGCAGCACCGTTGATTCATTTAAATTCCGCCTAGACAAATATCTCGCATCAAACCCGCGACTGACTGCGTTTGTAAATGAATAACTATATTTTATCCTCCCCTCAGTTACTAATCCATATGTCCCCTACTAACTTCCTAGTCCTGCCACGTTAGTGGCAGGGCAGTAGTTCCCTTTCCAATGTTCCCTTACCCACTCTAAACCACTGTTTGGACACTTGATCCTCAGTGTTTTGGAGGACAAGCAGCCTAGAAGGGTCACTAGATATGTTGTTGCTTGATTTCCTTTGTACTCCTTTGTACACTACATACAGGTATTCATTTAAATCTGGGAGAACGGCAGAGAAATCGTCCTTCGGCCAGGATAGGATAATGTTTATTGATTGAGGAATTTGCTTGCCTTTGCCATTTACGTACAGCTTATTTTACGTTGTCCCTTCGGCTAACAAAATCTACTTCCCAGACTTCCTTCAAGCTAAAGTATGCATAACCAGTTCTCCTTCAAGACAAATTTGTAAATTTTTAGATAGAAATAAGACACGTCTGAAAGACAATTACTTCTAAGTTAAAAGTTTGCTATCGCTCGGCCAGAAAAACAAAAATATCGGCACTTGAATGGGATTATGCGTCTTCTTATAAACATACTATTGCGGTTAAACGTCTTAAAATCTCCAAACTAATTAAGCGAACCAGAGGAAGTCCAAAAATACCCCCAAAGACTATATACGGTTAACAACTGTTCTCTTCACAGGCAGCTTAGTCAGAGGAAAAAAGTGCTCTCTCTCATTTAATTTGCGTTAGCGAGCAATTTTGTAATAAGGGAGAATCTAACTAGTCTGCTACTCTTCGTGGGTGTGTGGGTGTGTATGTGTGCGTACATCTGCCAGTGTGGGTGTATGTGAGCAAGACAGCCATGTGTAGGGAATTGGGTGTGCGTATTTATTTTTTTATTTTTTTTTTGGGGTCTATGTGAGTGAGGGAGACAAAAGGCAGAACTGCCTGTAGCGAGTGCCTCCCCCAGAGTTGAAAGAGTAACAGGGCCAAACTCAATTGACGTTCGAGCTAAAATGCCTTGGCAGATGGAGTTTAAAGCAATTTAAGTCATAGTTATAGGGAAAGACTGATTCTGGGAGAGAATTTCAGAGTTCAGCTGTTGAATAGAAGAAAGATTGAGAATAATGATTCACTCTTGGCATGGAGAGCTGCGTAGAGTATGGGTGGGATTGTGTTGCAAGACGGGTGCTACGTGCTCTACGAAGAGGGGGTGGTATACACTGAGAGAGCTCTGAGGAACACTGATCATTGCAATAGCGGTATAATAGTGAGAGAGATGCAACATTGCGGCGAAGAGAGAGTGCCCCCAGCTAATTGGTGAGTGGGCGTGAGTTAATGAGTATGTGTGAACAAGACAGTCATGCACGATGTGTGTGTGCGCGAGAAAACCATGTGTAGATAAGCGGTTGACCGTATGTATGAGTGTGTGTGTGTGTCTACCTAAGTGTGTATGTATGTGGGCGATGTGCTGATTTAGGTATAACTAGTAGGATAAGTAAATTTGCAGACGATACCAAAATGGGGAGACCAATTGATTCAGATAGAGATATAAAGTGCCTCCAAAGGGATCTAGATACCTTACACGAATGGTCAGTAAATTGGCAGATGAAGTTTAACATTGACAAATGCAAGGTGTTAAAGATAGGGAAGATGCATACAAATGTTAAATATAAACTAGCTAATATGAAATTAGAAAACTCGAATTGTGAGAAAGATCTAGGTGTGTTTGTTAGCAATGATTTGAAACCTAGAAAACAGTGTATACGCGTTCGAAACAAGGCAAACAGGATTCTCGGGTTCATCTCTAGGAGTGTGAGTAACAGAACTGCTGATGTTATCTTAAAACTTTACTTGTCATTAGTGAGACCCCATATGGATTATGCTGTTCAATTTTGGTGTCCTTATTACAGAATGGACATAGATTCATTGGAGAGAGTACAACGTAGAATGACAAAAATTATCCATAATATTAGAAATCTTCCGTATAAAGAAAGGTTGAAGAAATTTGGCTTACATTCGTTAGAGAGACGCAGAGTTAGAAGGGACATGATAGAGGTATTCAAGTGGGTTAGTGGGATTAATAAAGGGGATATGAAAAATGTACTAAAGCTCAGTGATAGCGAAAAAACTCGTACAAATGGTTTCAAATTAGATAAATTTCGTTTCAAGAAAGATATAGGCAAATATTGGTTTGGTAACAGAGTTGTAGATAGGTGGAATAGGCTACCAAGTGTTATAGTGGGATCAAGAACGATAGGGAGCTTTAAGATACAATTAGATAGGCATATGGACCATAGTGAGTTCACTGCTCAATAGGTGGCGTTCTGAGAGTGAGGGTCTGAGTCTGGAGGGTGAGACGGTGAAGCACTTGAGCGAAGCAACCAGCCGCTTCAGAGATGGAGCTGCTTTGAACCATGGTGGATGCTTCACATGTCTCACTCCCCAGGCTGGAACAAGACCTCACGGGCTTCACCGTGTTGAGCGGTGGAATGTACAGGCTCTCAGCCTATGCCCGAGAGGGAGTAGTTGGAATATAGAAAAAAAAAAAAAAAAAAAAAACAATATGGACCAGAAGGGTTGGGTGTGAGTGTGATCTGTCAGGTGTGGCCCAGGTGTGGGGATCTGCAGATCCCCGTTTTTCTGACCTCTGACCGTTTCGGTGAGGTAAGTCCTAATGGTGTTTTTAAGCTGGGCTTATAATTAAGGTTGGGTGTGACAGGGATCTGCCTTGTGTAGGCCAATCGCTTTCTGCAGACTCCCATTTTCTTATGTTCTTATGTTCTTATGTTCTTATGTTATGTATAACCTAACCTCACGGAAAAGTAATCTAACCTAACCAAACCTCACGGAAAAGTAATCTAACCTAACCTAACCTCACGGAAAATTAACTTAACCTAACCTAACCTCACGGAAAAGTATCCTAACCTCACCAAAAAGTAATATAACCTAACCTCACCGAAAAGTAGCCTAACCTAACCTAACCTCACCGAAAATTAGCCTAACCTAACCTAACCTCACCGAAAAGTAACCTAACCTAACCTAACCTTACAGAAAAGTAACCTAACCTAACCTAACCTCACGGAAAAGTAACCTAACCTAACCTAACCTTACAGAAAAGTAACCTAACCTAACCTAACCTCACGGAAAAGTAACCTAACCTAACCTAAGCTTACAGAAAAGTAACCTAGCCGAACCTAAACTCACGGAAAAGTAGCCAACCCTAACCTAACCTCACCGAAAAGTAACCTAACCTCACCGAAAAGTAACCTAACCTCACCGAAAACTAACCTTACCTGACATAACCTCTCGGAAAAGTAACCTAACCTCACCGAAAACTAACCTTACCTGACATAACATCTCGGAAAAGTAACCTAACCTAACCTAACTTCACGGAAGAGTAACTTATCATAACCTAACCTCATTCTAAGAGTAACCTAACCTAACCAAACCTCACAGAAAAGTAACCTAACCTAACCTAGCCTAACGGAAAATTAACGTATCCTAGCCTAACCTCATGGAAAAGTAACCTAATCTCACCGAAAATAAATATAACCTAACCTAACCGAAAAGTAACCTAACCTAACTTAACCTCACCGAAAAGTAACCTAACCTAACCTAACCTCACCTAAAAGAAAGCTAACCTAACCTAACCTCACCGAAAACTAACCTAACCTAACCTCTCGGAAAAGTAACCTAACCTAACCTACCCTCACGGAAAAGTAACCTAACCTAACGTCACGGAAAAGTAACCTAACCTAACCTCAAGGAAAAGTAACCTAACCTAACCTAACCTAACCTAACGGAAACGAAACCTATCCTAACATAACCTCACGGAAAAGTAACCCAACCTAACCTAACGTCACGGAAAAGTAACCTAACCTAACCTCAAGGAAAAGTAACCTAACCTAACCTAACCTAACCTCACGGAAACGTAACCTATCCTAACCTAACCTCACGGAAAAGTAACCCAACCTAACCTACTTACTTTAGGTCAGAATAACAAAATTCACCTAAATCATGCAAGCTTGAATTCAAGGCTTGGGCGAATATATATATACTGATATATATATATATATATATATATATATATATGTATATGCATTACACTCGGATACCATAGTCTCTAGCCCACTCATACTATTTAGTTGACCCTCTTTGATATATGATTATACCTGTGTAACTAACTCGATTGATTCTTGGATATAACTTGGCTTTCAAAAATAGTATATATAGTATATATTGTTTTGTATTTGGTGTATAGCAAATCATATTCATTAACTCGTTGCGAGAAATATAGTTCCATAATTATATAGGGTTAAATCCACGAACATAATAATATGAGTGGGCTAGAGGCTACACTATGGTATTTAAGTGTATAGTGTATCTTACCAACACATATTAAGTGGAGGTTTTTAGTTTGTTCCCTAGACCTTCATCAAGCTTATGATTACACCCCCGAAAGGTCTTAATATTGACAGAAATGGGACGAAAGTTTTTAAAATCGCCAAACTAATGGGGCGAACATCCTAAACTCTCAAAAGTAATGTGGAGAAAGGGGTCCAGAAAAAAAATCCCTTAAGTGGAAATCTCCCCTTAACTGTAAAAAACTAAAACGCACACACACACACACACACGCACACACTACCCCTGTGGCTGGATACAGAGAAACTAATAGGAAACTCAGTTAGGAAGAGAATTGAAATCTTTCTTTTGCAAATGCCAAATTGAGGGGGAAGCGAGCGAGGAGGGGAAGAAGAAATGCAATGGCTCTTAACTCTATTTAGTCCGAGGAAGGCTTTGATTTATATATATATATATATATATATATATATATATATATATATATATATATATATATATTTCTTTATTTGTATTATTATTATTATTTATTATCTCCCCTTTTTCGGTTCATTAGTTTGAAGATTTTAAGACTTATCACACCATTAGTTGGGCGATGATAACAGGATTTACCCCATTAAGATGTCGAACAAGTCAATTATTTATTTCTAAGCGAGCTATTGCGACGAAAACTGTCATTGGCCAGGAAATGTTTCTTAACAAAACTGTACAAACTAAGTCTGAGTAGGCAATTATTGCTTTAGCTTGACAATCAGTGTTTAAGTCTAGGAAGGCATTTCGTATTAGCCTAGTAGACAAACTATAATACATTGCTTGAAAATGGCAAAAGCAAGCACAATCCTCAATGATAAGTAAACAAACCTACAATATGTCGGACAAGATAGTGTTATAAAGAGTGCGTCTGACCGTGATTTCGAATAATTGTCGGTGCATATATATATATATATATATATATATATATATATATATACAGTATATATATATATATATATATATATATACAGTATATATATATATATATATATATATATATATATATATATTGTATATATATTTATATAAATGCAAAAACAAAGAGAGAGAGAGAGAGAGACTAATCCGATCTACATATTTAATTAACAAGCAAGCGACAAACACACACATAATTTCAGTTACCTTGACCATCACCGAAGTCAAATAAATGTAAGCGCCTTACAGATGTTCAGATATTATATAATTTGTATCACCATATGTTTCCAGTTTCAAATATCCTCAAATTGTTGCAAATAGAGAGTGTGTGTTTATATATTTTCTGAAAGCATGCGTGAATAATTTTTGTTTAAAATTTCAAAGAGTATTATCATTAATAGGAGATACTTGTGTATATTTTCTGAAAACATGTATGGATAATTCTTGTTTGTAACTTCCAGGTTTTTAACTTAAGAGTAATTTCAGTAAAGGGAGATTGTTGTTTGTGTATATTTTCTGAAAACATGCATGACCAATGCATGGCCTTCGCCATATGGTATTTTCATTATAACTTATACATGTCTCTATATATCAAACTATTTCCAGAGGCCATGATCCTTTAGGAGGTAGCCACAAATTAAACGCATCCATATTCCAAGGCGATTTGTTCATTTCCTTTGCTTGTTTTGTCAGGAGACTTGCTAGCCCAACCACCCAGTGCGTATAGTGCGTTTGGTTCCTGTGTAATGTTGAAATGGTAGTGGAAGTGACTGTAATGTGTAACCAGTGTAGTCAGCTTACCAATGCTGTTAAGGTGATGGCATATATAGTCCATTGGCGAGAGGGAAAATAGATACAATTATGACGATTCATCACTATAATTATAATCTACAAAAAAGACAAAAAGAGAGAACAAAAATATGTATATGTATATATACCGGTATATATATATATATATATATATATATATATATATATATATATATATATATATATATATATATATATATACCGGTATATATATATATATATATATATGAATATTCCTATATTCAAAATATGCTACAAGGGGGCAATGCCTAGTGAGTTAGTTAATTACTCAATAGGTGGCGTTCTGAGAGTAAGGGTCCAAGTCTTGGGGATGAGACTGTGAAGCGCAAAGGCGAAGCGGCTCCAGAGATGGAGTTGTTTAGAGCCGTGAGTGGGTGCTTCGCATGTTTCACTCCCTAGACTGGAACAAGACCCCATGGGCCCCACCGTGTTCAGTGGTGGAGTGTACAGGCTCTCAGCCTTGCCCGAGAGGGAGTAGTTGGAATATAGAAGCAAAAAAATTGAGACATAAGTACCTGTATTAGAAATATTAAGCTCGGTGTTTATTTTATGAATTAGCAATTTCTCGCCAATTAGTGCATCAGCGTGATTACAAAATCTACCCAATATTTCAAAATTACCAGTTGAAAACGGTTGATCTTGTTCCCTTTAATGATTACATTTTGTGTAAGAATTGACCGGATTTATGACTCTTTCAAATATGCTGATGGCATAAGTATGGGATCTTGCTTAGGACCTCTTTGTGCTAATACTTTCTTATGTACTAAAGAGAAAGAAGCCATGTGGCTTGTTAACCATTATTTTATAGAAGATATGTTAATGATTTGTTTTTAATTTTTGATAGTGACTGTGTAAATCAGATATTTTTTAGTAATATGAACAGCCAGCATAACAATATTAAGTTCACGGTAAATAATGAAGACAATACAGTAGTAAATTAGCATATTTAGATGTTTTAGTTAAACAGACTGAGCAAGGACTAACCATAAGCGTGTACCATGAGCCCATCATTACGAATCGGTGTTTACTCCCAGTGTTTACAAACTTAATTATATTCTTACATTATTGAATAGATCCTATGATGTGTGTTCAACTTAATTTGCTCTACATGAAGAAACATGCAATGTCAGGGAATATTTGTTGTGCAATTATTATACCGTAAATCTCTTCAATCATAGTGTCAAGAAAATGTGTTATAATTATAATAAACTGTGTAAAGTAGAAATACCCAAATTTGAAGCTCTGAAGCTAATTAAGTATGTAAAAATGCCTTTCTGTGGCGACATTAGCTATAAATACAAAATAATATGTTAAAGATTTTGAGTAATATTTTCCCGCAATAACCTTCTGAATAGTTTATACGAATGATTACAAAATAAGTAACTTTTTTCAACACAAGGATCTATTACCTGACCAGTTATGCTCAAACATTATACATACATTCACATGTCCTGGCTGTCACGCCAGGTATATTGGATGTACTGGACGTACATTCAAAGTTAGGATATTTGAGCATATTGGAAAGAGTCATAGATCCGGTCAATTTTTACAAATCATTTCATTTTCCGCAATCAGATATCATTCCAGGGAACAAGATCACCCGTTTTCAAGTGGTAATTTTGAAATAATTGGTAGATTTCGTAATCAAGTTGATGCACTAATTGGCGAGTAATTACTAATTCATAAAATAAACCCCGAGCTTTACATTTCCAATATAGGTACTTCTTAATCTGTCTCGATATAGATTAATAGTTTATGGCCCAATTCTTGGACCATTGGAAAAATTCGTGTTTAGGTAGCTAATTAGTATATAAATTTTAGAACAATAGAACGAATTTCAGAAATTTAAGTTTTATATTGTATTCACTTTTCACAAATGTTGTTATACCTTCCTCAGTTGTCCTCTTGTTGTTACCCGATGTGGACCTTCTTATTGTTTCTCATATATTGTCAGTGAGTGTTTTCTGTTTGTGATTCAGCTTTGTATTATGTGTCTTTATATATTCGGTTTAGTGATTATGAGCGCTTTACCCAGCTGAATTCTTATTTATATCTCTCTTTAAATAAAAAAAATTATCCTTTTTCGTTTAGTTAATTTTAGACTTGTCTTCATTTTTAAGGATTAATTTTGACTACCTGATGATGGCCTTCCTGTAGTGAGCCGAAAATGTGTTGAAGAAAAAAGAAAACTCGAGTAAGTAAATAGAGCATGGCATTAAGTACAGTGTTGACTATTCCTATGCCTACTATGGAAAATACGGTGCCCCACGCCGCCCACGGATGTACTAGTAACTATATATATATACTGTAAAATTATATACTGTATATATATATATATATATATATATGTTGTTACGTATCTTGATCCTCAAGTGGTTAACTTGATGAATCTAGATAGCACAGAGATATATATTAAGGTATCAGTCAGCTGAAGGCAAAACAAAAGTAAAATATAATACAATTATTTCCTGTTGTTGCTTCCTTTCCTTCTGGATGTTAGGACTTAGTATCCTTTATTGACTGATACTCTTTAATTATGAAAAATACTGAAACCAATTAAAGTCATGTAGTATTTATAAAGAATTATTATGTAACCGAAGCTTAGTAGGCTATGGTAATGAACCGAAGAAGTATATCTAAAGAAGGACTATTAATTCTATAAAAAGTCTTGAAAGATAAATATTAAAGTAAGAATATTTCTGTCTCTTACCCTTTTTGAAATGAATAGATAGTTTTCTTATATGTCCTTTTATTTATATTTAATGTAATTATTCTTGGTTCTTGTCTTACGTTAACAGTATTATATTATTATTATCATCAGGATTTATATCAAAGTCACATAAAAAGTTAGATATATATTTAATAATTAGTTAAATGTATTTCTTAACCACGTAACATTGAGGTTTGATTATGAGTAAAATAAGTTACAGGATCGCTTCATAGATTCGATTCAGGTCTCACTCAAATATGGAAAGCAAAAATAATATTTTGAAGCTAACAGAATGTTCTTCAGCTTAGGAAATCACTAGAAGTAATATTAACACAGCCATGTTAGTCTAAGGCGATATTACTAATATGAGACAATAGCATCACCGTACTAAGCACCGTTAAGCAATGTTAAGTTTAATTAAAAGAAAATGAAAGAACTCGTAAGTATTAATATAAAACAATAGTATTACTTTCATCCTAACCCAATTACTTAAAGAGTTGCTTTAGTCCACAAGTTAGTCAACTAAAATAGTTAAGTACATAATAATAGCGTTAACGTTAATTCCCAATCACATATCTCACTAACCAACATAACGTAAGTGTTTACACCGAACACACTTAACACACACTTATATAATCTGACTGACAGTCACAATCCCATTATAATACTTCACCCCGTCTTCCTCCAGCTGCAAGTTCACCTTCCCCAACTCCAAATGAGACTGATTTGAATGCCCACAACTCGGGTCTTATATACTGAACAATGATTGTGTAGGAACGAATCAGGAGGCGGGGGGTAGTGCCCGCTCCAATCACAGCTCCTCGAGTTGCATAGCAGGTGCATGGACCAATGGGGTCTCCTGGCGTCGATCATACGTCCATAGCGTCGGGTCATCAAAGTAGTTTGCAGGGTCCCCTATGACGCACGCAGGTGTGAAGGCTTGTTTGCTGGTATGCGGGCGAGCTGGTTTCCCACTCGCTGGTTCGCTCGCTAGTCTGCTTCGCCGCTTGGGTAGTTTGACACTCCTTCAACTCTAATTCTAACTCTTAAATTAACATACAGGGCTCCGTATGTCAGAATGTATATACAGTATATACAGTATATGCCTATGATTTTTATTTTCTATATTTTATTTAATATTATCATTTTGTATGCTTCGTTCATGGAGATGTTATTTGTTATATTTTATTTAATATCATTTTGTATGCTTCGTTCCTGAAGATGTTATTTGTTATATATTATTTTATATTATCATTATGTATGCTTCGTTCCTGGAGATGTTATTTGTTATATATTATTTTATATTATCATTATGTATGCTTCGTTCCTGGAGATGTTATTTGTTATATTTTATTTTATATTATCATTATGTATGCTTCGTTCCTGGAGATGTTATTTGTTATATTTTATTTAATATCATTTTGTATGCTTCGTTCCTGAAGATGTTATTTGTTATATTTTATTTTATATTATCATTATGTATGCTTCGTTCCTGGAGATGTTATTTGTTATATTTTATTTAATATTATCATTATGTATGCTTCGTTCCTGGAGATGTTATTTGGACATGATAATCTTGGTCCTTGAGTTCCATATCACTCGAGTAACCTAAAACCGAGTCAACAATGTTCAGAAGTTGTTAAGAAGGCAAACAAAATAATTGGCTTTATAGGCAGGTCATTTGAGCATAAATCCAAAGAAGTTATCCTAACCCTTTACAATTCCTTAGTCCGCCCTCTTCTGGAATACTGCGTTCAATCCTGGTGCCCTTATTACCAAAAAGATATAAACAAGCTAGAACGAGTTCAACGTAGAGTTACCAAAATGATACCTAGCCTAAAGAACAAACCATACGAAGAGCGTCTTAGAGAATTAAATCTATTTCCTTTAACCCAGCGCAGATTAAGAGGTGACTTAATTCAAGTGTTCAAAATCATCAAAGGCATCGACAATATGAACTGTAGTAAGTACTTCACTAACGACCAATCTAATTACACACGGGGAAACGGTTGCAAAATTATTGGTAAATCTTTTAACTCTCACGAATCTAAGAATTTCTTCTTCAATCGAGTTGTCAACTTGTGGAATGGGCTTCCCCGAAACGTTATAGACTGCATCACCGTTGATTCATTTATATTCCGCCTAGACGAATATCTTGCATCAAACCCGCGACTGACTGCGTTTGTAAATGAATAACTTTATTTTATCCCCCCCTCAGTTACTAACCCATCTGTCCTCTACTAACTTCCTCATCCTGCCACGGACATTAGTTCCAGGGCAGTAATTCCCTTTCCAATGTTCCCTTACCCACTCTAAACCACTGTTTGGACACTTGATCCTCAGTGTTTTGGAGGACAAGCAACCTAGAAGGGTCACTATAGCTGTTGTTGCTTGATTTCCTTTGTACTTCCTTTGTACTTAATAGCCTAATATTAATGATTATGTTAACATTTGTACCCCCTTGGATGTGACAGATTTGTGTGATTTCTGGTACTTCTGTAACTTGTATACCTGCAACTCTGGTCTACCGCACTTCTAGTGTCCGCCTTTGCAGCTATGAGTATGGAAATCCATGCCCGCAGGTCAATAAACCTATGTTGGCCAGAGCGGATGCCGAACCCTGGACCTTCCACGCAGTAGATTAGTGTAGTCTACATGAAAGACGCAGGCTTATGAGAGTAAAATAACAAATACTTGGTGACCAAAATAATAACAAAAACAATGAACGAATAATAATGAAAATAATTATCATAACATTATTATTAATTGTAATAACAACATTATTCATAATTTATAATACAAAATATATACATAAAACAAATAATAATAATAATAATAATAATAATAATAATAATAATACAAAGAGTAATAGTAATAGTAATAAATATAGCAATAATAATACCAATAGTGATAATGCTTGATATTCTTTCCTCAAAAGCACTCGCTCTTCAAAGAATTCGCTAGCGCTTGATTTCAAAATATAATTTTACATTAGGTTCCAATACTCCATTCAAGTATCGCTACTGTGTCCATTGACATCTACAAAACCATATAATTACTCATCACCACACTAATTTACATAATCTTGGGCTTTTAAGGGGAGATGGGTCACTTTTCTTGTCCCCCTTCTTCCTCATGTTTAGCCCCATTAGTTTTCAGGCTTTATGACGTTTAGCCCAGAAGTTTGCCAATTTTAAGACCTTTTGCCCCATTTATGTGTCACGATGAAGATACTGTATATCATGTCATTTAGGTGTCGATTGTTTTCCTGGCGAGTGATAGCGAGCCTGCAATTAAAGAGGAACCGGCCTTCGGCCTTTGTGTACAAATTTATCCTGAAGGAGTGTCTTGGGAGTATGTTGTTATGCTTAATGGAGGTCTAAGGAGGAAACTAAAAACATTTATACATATATGTATAAATGACCAAATAAATACGCTCATCCCCCCTTAAAAACATGTGTTAAAGAAGTGCTAAATTGTTTCTTGAACACTTCCACAGAAGTGTGACTGCCTTATTAGAGTTGGCAGCTGATCCTACAGTCTAGTTAATTTATTATATGTAGGCCAGATATCTTGACCTCTAACCTTTGTAACTCAAAATGGGCTAGAACAACTAGGCTGTACATTTTCACACCTAGTCCCTGGCAGACTCTTCCCAGATGTTTCAAATATTATCTTAATTGTTCTATTCACATATTTATTTAGAGAAGTTAGTGGTCAATATCTTTGGCCTAATTAATATGAATAGACTATAGAAGACTTATAGGAAAGGGATCTCTAAGCGAAAGTACGCTCCCGAACTGCTCAGGGCTCTTGGAGGCTTACATAGATCATTATCCCGACGTAGAGACATTTAACGGGACAGTGGTTATAATCTGGGTTTATTTATTTAAATATGCATCTGTTTTTTAGTTTCCTCCTTAGACCTCCATCAAAGTTATACAAAAAAAGAAAATACAAATCCATTAGATTCGCCTTCTAGATTATTTTTTTATTTTTTTGGCAGAAAATTTCCCGGCCAAAGGCAGATTCTTCCAAAATTGACACCTAAATGGCACGAAAGGTCTTAACATTGAAAAGAAATGGGGTGGAAGGTCTTAAAATCGACAAACAAATGGGACAAACATCTTATAATGTAAAAACTAATGGAGGTATACGTGAGGAAGAAGGGGGACCAGAAACACTAATGGTGCTATACGTGAGGAAGAAGGGGGACCAGAAACACTAATGGAGCTATACGTGAGGAAGAAGGGGGACCAGAAACACTAATGGAGCTATACGTGAGGAAGAAGGGGGACCAGAAACACTAATGGAGCTATACGTGAGGAAGAAGGGGGACCATAAACACTAATGGTGCTATACGTGAGGAAGAAGGGGGACCAGAAACACTAATGGAGCTATACGTGAGGAAGAAGGGGGACCATAAACACTAATGGTGCTATACGTGAGGAAGAAGGGGGACCAGAAACACTAATGGTGCTATACGTGAGGAAGAAGGGGGACCAGAAACACTAATGGTGCTATACGTGAGGAAGAAGGGGGACCAGAAACACTAATGGTGCTATACGTGAGGAAGAAGGGGGACCAGAAACACTAATGGAGCTATACGTGAGGAAGAAGGGGGACCAGAAACACTAATGGTGCTATACGTGAGGAAGAAGGGGGACCAGAAACACTAATGGTGCTATACGTGAGGAAGAAGGGGGACCAGAAACACTAATGGAGCTATACGTGAGGAAGAAGGGGGACCAGAAACACTAATGGTGCTATACGTGAGGAAGAAGGGGGACCAGAAACACTAATGGAGCTATACGTGAGGAAGTAGGGGGACCAGAAACACTAATGGTGCTATACGTGAGGAAGAAGGGGGACCAGAAACACTAATGGTGCTATACGTGAGGAAGAAGGGGGACCAGAAACACTAATGGTGCTATACGTGAGGAAGAAGGGGGACCAGAAACACTAATGGTGCTATACGTGAGGAAGAAGGGGGACCAGAAACACTAATGGTGCTATACGTGAGGAAGAAGGGGGACCAGAAACACTAATGGTGCTATACGTGAGGAAGAAGGGGGACCAGAAACACTAATGGAGCTATACGTGAGGAAGAAGGGGGACCAGAAACACTAATGGTGCTATACGTGAGGAAGAAGGGGGACCAGAAACACTAATGGAGCTATACGTGAGGAAGAAGGGGGACCAGAAACACTAATGGTGCTATACGTGAGGAAGAAGGGGGACCAGAAACACTAATGGTGCTATACGTGAGGAAGAAGGGGGACCAGAAACACTAATGGTGCTATACGTGAGGAAGAAGGGGGACCAGAAACACTAATGGTGCTATACGTGAGGAAGAAGGGGGACCAGAAACACTAATGGTGCTATACGTGAGGAAGAAGGGGGACCAGAAACACTAATGGTGCTATACGTGAGGAAGAAGGGGGACCATAAACACTAATGGAGTTATACGTGAGGAAGAAGGGGGACCATAAACACTAATGGAGTTATACGTGAGGAAGAAGGGGGACCATAAACACTAATGGAGTTATACGTGAGGAAGAAGGGGGACCAGAAACACTAATGGAGCTATACGTGAGGAAGAAGGGGGACCATAAACACTAATGGAGCTATACGTGAGGAAGAAGGGGGACCAGAAACACTAATGGAGCTATACGTGAGGAAGAAGGGGGACCAGAAACACTAATGGAGTTATACGTGAGGAAGAAGGGGGACCATAAACACTAATGGAGCTATACGTGAGGAAGAAGGGGGACCAGAAACACTAATGGAGCTATACGTGAGGAAGAAGGGGGACCAGACAAATTGCCCATCTCCCCTCAAGACAAAACATTGGTCACTTTACTAATTCAGCGAGATACTTTGGCATTCCATATTTGATAACTTTGTAGGTCATAAGACCGGAAGCCAATTTAATTTAATGTGGGAGAAGGTCAAAATCTTAATAAAAAGTTAAAACATAATACAAATTATATATATATATATTTTGTTTTCTTCTATATTCCAACTACTCCCTCTCGGGCATAGGCTGATAGCCTTTACACTCTACCGTTGAACACGGTGAGGCCCGTGAGGTCTTGTTCCAGTCTAGGGAGTGAGACATGCGAAGTACCTACTCACGGCTCGAACCCAACTCCATCTCTGAAGCTGCTTCACCCCTGCACTTCACAGTCTCACTCACCAGGCTCGGACCCTCACTCTCAGAACGCCACCTATTGAGCAATTAACTCACTAGGCATTGCCCCCCTGTAGCATATTTTGAATATGGGAATATTCATACAGTGCTATTTAATCAGGGAACAATGAGGGTATTTTGTTTTGGCATTTCGGTGTGGTGTGGTAATGCACTGAAACTAGGTACAGCACAAATTCCATCCCAATAATATCTTCCCATTGACATATTGGGATTCGAACGCGGGTCCATTGGATTACCAGTCCAGTGGCAAGACCACTCTGCCACACCTCCCCTTATATATATATATATATATATATATATATATATTCTGACATACGGAGCCCTGTATGTTAATTTAAGAGTTAGAATTAGAGTTGAAGGAGTCACACTACCCAAACTGTGAAGCAGACTAGCGAGCGAACCAGCGAGTGGGGAAACTAGCTCGCCCGCATACCTGCAAACTAGCCTTCACACCTGCGTGCGTCATAGGGGACCCTGCAAACTACCTCGATGACCGATGCTATGACGTATGATCGACGCCAGGAGCTGTGAGTGGACCAGGCACCTGTTATGCGACTCGAGGAGCTATGATTGGAGTAGGCACCACCCACCGCCTCCTGATTCGTTCCTACACCATCATTGTTTGGTATATAAGACCCGAGTTGTGGGCATTCAAATCAGTCTCATTTGGAGTTGGGGAAGGTGAACTTCCAGCTAGAGGAAGACTGGGTGAAGTATTATAATGGGATTGTGACTGTCAGTCAGATTATATAAATGTGTGTTAAGTGTATTCGGTGTAAACACTTACGTTATGTTGGTTAGTGAGATATGTGATTGGGAATTAACGTGAACGCTACTATTATGTGTTTAACTATTTGATTGCGAATTGAATTAACGTTAACGCTACTATTTATGTACTTAACTATTTTATTGGGAATTAACGTTAACGCTATTATTATGTACTTAACTATTTTAGTTGACTAACTTGTGGACTAAAGCAACTCTTTAAGTAATTGGGTTATGATGAAAGTAATACTATTGTTTTATATTAATACTTACGAGTTCTTTCATTTTCTTTTAATTAAGCTTACATTGCTTAACGGTGCTTAGTACGGTGATGCTATTGTCTCGTATTAGTAATATCGCCTTAGACTAACATGGCTGTGATAATATTACTTCTAGTGATTTCCTAAGCTGAAGAAAATTATTTTGCTTCAAAATATTATATTTTGCCTTTCATATTATTTGAGTGAGACCTGAATCGAATCTATGAAGCGATCCCGTAACTTTATTTACTCATAATCAAACCTCAATGTTACGTGGTTAAGAAATACATTTAACTAATTATTAAATATATATCTAACTTTTTATGTGACTTTGATATTACTCCTGATGATAATAATAATATAATCCTATTAACGTAAGACAAGAACCAAGAATAATTACATTAAATATAAATAAAAGGACATATAAGAAAACTATCTATTCATTTCAAAAAGGGTAAGAGACAGAAATATTCTTCCTTTAATATTTATCTTTCAAGACTTTTTATAAAATTAATAGTCCTTCTTTAGCTATAACTTATTCGGTTCATAACCATAGCCTACTAAGCTTCGGTTAAATAATAATTCTTTATAAATACTACATGACTTTAATTAGTTTCAGTATTTTTCATAATTAAAGAGTATCAGTCAATAAAGGATACTAAGTCCTAAGATCCAAAAGGAAAGGAAGCAACAACAGGCAATTATTTTATTAGATTTTACTTTTGTTTTGCCTTCAGCTGACTGATACCTTAATATATATCTCTGTGCTATCTAGATTCATCAAGTTAACCACTTGAGGATCAAGATACGTAACAATATATATAAATATATACATGTACGTCTATGATGTTTGTTGTAGATGTCATCCATTATTTTAGATTTAATTATGCAATATATATATACAATTTATAAGCTGCATATATTTGACCGTGCATGCAAAGCGTATGGCAATGAAGTGACAATTTGCCTTATATTAGATGGATGCAAGAATATCCGCGGGTAAGAATACTGTGTGTTGTGTATTTGACCCTAGATATGTGTAATATAATGTACAATATTATCTCGAAGGGAACCTTGAGTGTATTATCTAAAGCTTGATGTAGGTTGCAAAACAAAAATAATAATAATAAACACAAGTATATAAACCAAACTTTTAAAATGGTGTAATGGTTGAATTTCCCGGGAACCTCAAACCTTACTTTGGGAGTTTAGCTTTCAGAGGATGTAGTCTGTATTTTTAAGACCAGCGTAAATATACTGTACACTGTGTCCAACTAAATACTGTACACATTTCAACTGCAACGTAGTGTTCTCTACTCACTTCACAAACAGCCTCATGTTACATAAATCATCGCATCAAAGGCCGGTTCTTCTAAAATTACAGGTGCTATCGCTCGGTAAAAATAAACGACACCTAAATGGCAGAGAAGGTATTACCCTCACGGCGAACCTATGGTATTTGAAAATACCCACCAGGCGAAGATATTTTGATACATTCCCGACGAAAATCGTCATTATCCGATAAATATCATTATTACTTATTTGTATGCGCCTATTTTACGTTTAATATGACGATGTTAACATGTTAACAAGTTAACATGTAACATCAATAAACAAGTAGGAATAGTATTTGGGGGGTGAAAAAGACGATGTATTGCCGACTGGTTCATTCATGAGAGGAGAACCAGCATAGCACACACCCTCCCCCTTCCACTTATCGATCGACACTGATGTCTTGCTAGTGAAGTCTCTCTCTTGCCAGGATCTCTATATGCCTCCTCTTCAACCTTGAAACCGGGTGGGGGATATTTGCGCGTAAAATAAACCGATAAACAAGGGAATAAGAGGAAAAATAGGTGATAATTGAAGGGGGGGGGAGGGGTTGGACACATGTGGAGGAATGATAGAAGGGATGGAGGGGAATTATCTCACTTAATCACATATTTCTTTGTTGTGAGTGCCACTGGGGTCTTTTAAAAAAACAAAATTTAGGCCTTGGATCTTAAGAGTTCCGTCACCTTCACCCAGTAAAACTTCTTAAGAGTTTGGTTGCCGTTCCTGGGTTAAAATTGACATAAAAGTGGCAAAAGATTTTAGTATCACCAAACTAAAATCTCAAAATCAATGGGGCTAAACATGAGGGAGAATGGGGTCCAGAAAAAAATCCCTCAAGTTAAAATCTACCCTTAACCCTTTCAGTAATCGAAGATACGTTTTCACTTTTATCTAGCTAACATTAGAAGAATTTACTTAGTTTTGGAAGGCCGTCTATAAATCATATGGTTAGAGTCCATCTCAATTACCCCTCCAACTCCCACAGTTTCTTCATAACTAAATGAAGTTATGAATTACTATCTAGAAGAAATGGATTATTAAAGACCTTAGTGTATCTTGAAAGGGTTAACATACTGTATAGTGTTGAATCAATCGATATCGGGGAAAAAGTCAATGGTCAACCAACTCCTGCTTAACATTAAACATAGATATACAAGCCCATACAAACGTTGCTGGTACACTCCTATATGATCCCCATACAAACGTTGCTGGTACACTCCTATATGATCCCCATGAAACAGTGAGCATTAACTGAGGGAAAACACTGACTGGGGCATGTGCTTTATGGGGGGTCACCTGCTTTTTTATCTTTCTCTGGCTTGTATCCATTCGGCCCCGTTCAGCCTACTGTTTTAAGATGTTTATCCCAATCCAGGTGTCGATTTTTTCCTGGCGAGCGGTAGCGAGCCAGCATATTATTAACAAATATTTTTGACAGCAGACTAGATTTGTACATTTTTCGATAAAAAAATCTCAGGCAAAGCCGGATTTTTCCATGCAATGCTAGCTCGCTATCGCTCGCCAGGAAGAAATCAACTCCTGAATGGGGATAACAGTCTTAAAACAGTAGGCCAAATGGGGCCAAATGGATACAAGCCAGAGAAAGAGAGAAAAGGAGAAAAAAAAGCAGGTGACCCCCCTTAAAGGGACTGTTTCAAAATATTTCACCTGTGTGATAGAACTGTAAACAAATATTAGTACCACCTACATCTGTCGGTGATTGTAAACCACCAAGCCCCCTACAGCCGGACGTCCCGCATTGCTCCCTCGTAAATGGTTGGTTTAAGGCGTTGTCACACGAGCGTTTATTCAGTCAATTTTTACATGCAATTATAGTCTGGCCGCTTCGAACATTAAGTGTCATAAGAATTTAACTGCAAAACGTAATATACCATCGATCAATTTTCCGATTCTAATGCAAAACAAAAACTAAAATTGGTCAAGGAAAACTTGTTCAGCGCGAATTGCAGGGAAAATCGCTCATGGGACACCACCTTTGCACTAGTGCTTTTTGCCGCAACTTTAATTTAGAAGCTTCTGAAATATACTTTTGAAAGTATGTTAATTGTCTCCCTAATTAAGGAGAATCATTTTATTGACAACGCTTCGCAAATAGCTTTTTCGAGTCACTGAATATGCTATTCTTGAAACGTCAATAAAGTGTTCATCTTCAAGTGGCATTTTTATTCACACCGGCAATTATATTTCCGAATCGTTGTAAATAAAGTGCTCCTTCTCAATTGGCATTATCCTTAATTCTGTAAATTAAATTTCCGAATCGATGTCAATAAAGTGATCCCAATCAATTGAAATTGGCATTCATGCTATAATTATATTTTGCGATAAATTGTCAATAATGTTATCCTTCTTAATTGACATTCATATTGATTCTGTCAATTGTGTTTATAAATCGTTATCAACAAAGTCCTCCATCTCAATTGGTATTTATATTAATTCTTCCAACATTGCGAAGTTTAATTAATAATTCAGTCAAGTTGTCAAAACTATAGCTTGCCTGTTTTTATAAGCTGGCAAGAAATTGGCTTGTTTCCTATCTTAATTACTCAGCTATTACAACGATTATATAAACAAATATGATGTACTTTGTGAACACTCGTTTATATTATGATGCAGAGGCAATAGCAGTTTCATATTTTGCCATTAGTTATCGATAAATTATCTGTTAAGGGAGTCAAATTTTCGCCAAGTTTAAAGAAATAAACTATAGTACAAAGTAGTAACACAATGTTGCCAGAATACTATACCTTGTACATTATAAGTAGGCCAACATTCTTGACCTTTAACGTTTATAACTAAATATTGACTATAGTAATCGAGCTAATATGTCTACCCTTTGAGAAGAATCAGGCAAGGAAGAGCTTTTGAAATCAACAGCTCATTTGTTTTAGTTCTTTTTGAGTAACATCATTTTGAGGTCACGATTATTGGCCTATCTATAATGAACATGGTATATTTGAGAATGACGCACATAAATAAACATGTTCCTTCTGAATTACTGGCTCGCTCTCGCTCGCCAGAAAAATTCAACACCTAAATGGCCCGAAAGGTCTCTTTAAAATTGACATGGGAAGGGGTGAAAGGCCACCATATCACCAAACAAATAGGGTGAACATCTTAAAACACGTCGGCCTGGTTTGTCGACAACCCGGACACAGACAGAGGGCTGGTCCTACAATTCCAATCAAATAACCTTTTTCATCCTTAACGACATCCATCAACATACCCATATTCCCCACCAAGCCCTCTTCCACCCATCATATCCAGATATCACCTTCTGCTCCTTAGAACTCGCCCCCACAACATCTTGGGGGGTGGTAAAAGCCTTAGGTTCCGACCACCTCCCGATCATTATCACCACCAAAACAAGACTCACCCCAGCTAGCCACAGATACAATTACACTAACTATAAAAGAGCCAACCGGGAAGCTTTCACAAATGAGACAGAACAACACTTTGAAACACTAAACAGCACATGCTGTTTACACATCCAACATAACTATCCAAAACACTGACAAGAAACACCTTCCAAGAGTTAACAGAAAATGACACAACCATAACTTCACACCAGAAATTGAAATACCTCATCAGACAATGCGACACACTGAAACACTCCCCAGCACCCCACACACAGGACATCGCACAACAAATTCAACACACAGATTAGCAAAAAATAATAGAACAACAAACACTAAATTGGAATAACTACCTCCAAACACTTGATCACAAAACAGACCCCAACAAACTCTAGAAAACACTAAACAGCGTCACACTCCCCAACAGCAACACAACAAAATCACATGCTGCATTAACAACAAAAGACTATTCCTTCATATATAAACCAAGCAAACACTCTCATTAATCACTTCTCTCAAGTCAGCAACCTAAACCTCCATGAACGTAAGAGACAATTCCCCACAGACCCTGACCATGCACCCTTCACTTACAACCAGACAAAGAATATCATCAACAATCTCAAGCACTCACCCGACTGTGGTCCAGACAACATACACCTCAGACCACAGGGCATACAAGCACTCAACAACATAGGCTATCAAACTACAGTTATTCACACAACACAATGCTAGACATCTGGAAGCAAGGTGTCATCATTACTTTCCCCAAACCCAACAAAGACCCCACCCTTCCCTCCTCACACAGCCCCATCACACTCCTTTGCACCCACTCCAAAGTCACAGAACGCCTTGCACTACAAGTGACCACACACGCTCTACCCCTAGCTCCAACACAACATGGCTTAAGGCCACTGCACTAAACAAACACTCTTCTTAAAGACCTTACACAAAGAGCTTTTGACGGCATCTACTCAGCCATACCACCACACAAGTCACTACTTCCCACACTCGACATTAGTAAAGCCTTCGATGCCATCCCCCGCCACAACCTAACACACAAAATCTATGGCACAAACCTGCACAAAAATACAAAAAAGTGGCTGGCCAACTACCTAGCAGGCACATGTGCACACGGATCATTTACCGATCAGTCATCTAACATCAGAAACTTCACAAACGGAGTCCCGCAAGGATCTGTCCTGTCGCCCGCACTCTTCAATCTATACTTGCATGATATACCCAAACCCCAAATATATATAGCTTCCTACGCAGACAACTTAACACTCACATGTACACATAATACATAAATCAACCCTTCATCTTCTCTCAGTGTTCTTGGTGTCTCTTTTTCTTCTGCTCCCTCTTGGAAGGACCATATTACCAGTCTAGCTAAGTCGGCCTCCCAGAAGCTCGGTGTGCTCAACTGCCTCAAGGGGTTCTTTACCCCTGCTCAGCATCTTGCTCTGTACAGGGGCACAATGCATCCTTGTATTGAGTATTGTTCACATGTGTGGGGAGGATCCTCTCACACAGCACTTCTAGACAAAGTAGAAAGGAGGGCTCTCGTATCATTAACTCCCGTCCACTCACAGACTCTCTGAAATCTCTCTCTCTTAGCCGCAATGTTTCATCTCTCTCGCTATTCTATCGCTACTACAATAATCAGTGTTCCTCAGAGCTCTCTCAGTGCATACCACCTCGTCTACGTAGGGTACGTAGTACCCGTCTTGCAACAAAATCATACCCCTACTCTGTACAACTCTCCAACTCAAGAGTGAAAAGTTACTCCCAATCATTATTCTATTCAACAGCTGAGCTCTGGAACTCTCTCCCTGAATCCATCTTTCCCTCATTCTATGACTTAAATTGATTCAAACTCCGTGTGTCCAGATATTTTTGCTCGAACGTTCCTTTGATTTTGGCCTTGTCACTCTTTTAACTCTGGGGGAGGCACTCGTCACAGGCAGCTTTGCCTTTTGTCCCTCTCATTAAAAAAAAAAAAAAAAAAAAAAAAAAAAAAAAAAAAAATCTCCTTCAACCTTATCTCAACACACTACATAACTGGGGCACTACAGACAGACTCAAATTAGCCCCAGCCAAATCCACTGCAACCCTCGTCACAAGCTGGACAGCCGAATACAAAAACATCCCCCCCATCTCACTATAAACAACACCCACCTACCACACACAAACCCACCCAAAATCTTAGGAGTAACATATGATACTCTAATGACATTCAGACAATATATCACAAACATAATAAATAAACTGAAACCAAGACTTAACACCCTCAGGTCACTTGCCCACACACAATTTGGACACAACAGCACACGGTATCATACACAAATACTGTCATCTTTACCTCCCTGCCCACCCCAAACCAGCTTCCAGAAGCACATCCATACTCATATCTCTCGCCATTCCATCCAGTCACTCATAGACAACATGCACCTGCAGGCACGACCTCCCGAAATCCATCCTTCTGAATCCTCCCTTCCTCGCGAGGACAGAGTCCACCTGACCAGGCTGAGATGTGGGCACCCTCCAGCTCTTCTGAGCTATCAGAAGAGACTGGATATCTCCGTCGTCGACACCTGCCCAGGATGCAACACAGCACCCCATACTATTAAACACATCATAGAAGACTGCATTCTACACAATCAATTACGCCAAAAAACAAAATCTACACTCCACGAGAGCCCTGTGGGAAAGCTCGATCGTGGCCATGGCCTTCCTTAGGGACTCAGGGCTGTTCGGCCAGGCAGCTTAGGGAACGACAACAATAACGTCTTAAAATTTCATATGTAATAGAGCTAATCATGAGGGAGAAGGGGGGTCCAGATAAAACGCTGGCTAAAATCCCCCCCCGCATCCCCCACCCCCTCCACCTGGCATCGATCCGGAGTACGCTTTAAGGGGAAATTTGTATTGATTGCTTCACTGATATGTTTATTTATTAATGATTGTCTTTCGTGTCCTACAAAGGCATCCATCAAACTTAAAAACTTCACCCAAGACCCCCCATCAAGATAAATATGTACATTTTTTCGGTAGGAAAATGTCTCAGCCAAAGGTCGTTTCATCAAAAACTACAGGCTCGCTATCGCTTGCCAAGATAAATATTGACACCTAAATGGCCCGAATGGTCTGTTTGATATGGCTAAGGGAAGGCGCGAAAGACCATAACATCGCCAAACTAATAAGGCGAACGGTATACAGTATATTCTCAAAAATAATAGGGCTAAAGATGAGGGAGAAAGATCCTCTTAAATCCCTCCGGCAGCTTGTCCCTGCAGCTATCTACCGTCCCCGCCCCCACCCCCACCCCTCCTCCACCTGGCATCGATTCGGGGCAAGCTTTAAGCCGGAGTGGAGTCGGCTTAATTGGCAACACACCCGGCCCCGCTCACTGTACCACTTGGGGTGTATGTACTGTCCTATCACTGTCACTGCACTAACTGTATATATTCATCCCTGTTACATCACTCACTAACTGTTAAACCCATCACTAATTGCTATACACATCGCTTACTGTACCACTTACGGTCTATATACTCTCCTATCACTGTCTGTCACTTTACTAACTGTTACATCATTAACTGTTATACACATCACTCACTGTGTCACTTAAGCTGTACAGTATATACACTCCTATCACTGGCTGTCACTTTACTGTTATATCACTGACTGTAACACTTAGGGTGTATGTACTGTCCTAGCACTGTCTGTCACATTACTGTTATATCACTTACTGCTATACACATCACTGACTGTAACACTTAGGGTGTATGTACTGTGCTATCACTGTCTGTCACTTTACTGTTATATCACTTACTTCTATACACATCACTGACTGTAACACTTAGGGTGTATGTACTGTGCTATCACTGTCTGTCACTTTACTGTTATATCACTTACTGCTATACACATCACTGACTGTAACACTTAGGGTGTATGTACTGTGCTATCACTGTCTGTCACTTTACTGTTATATCACTTACTGCTATACACATCACTGACTGTAACACTTAGGGTGTATGTACTGTCCTAGCACTGTCTGTCACTTTACTGTTATATCACTTACTGCTATACACATCACTGACTGTAACACTTAGGGTGTATGTACTGTGCAATCACTGTCTGTCACTTTACTGTTATATCACTTACTGCTATACACATCACTGACTGTAACACTTAGGGTGTATGTACTGTGCTAGCACTGTCTGTCACTTTACTGTTATATCACTTACTGCTATACACATCACTGACTGTAACACTTAGGGTGTATGTACTGTGCTATCACTGTCTGTCACTTTACTGTTATATCACTTACTGCTATACACATCAATGACTGTAACACTTAGGGTGTATGTACTGTGCTATCACTGTCTGTCACTTTACTGTTATATCACTTACTGCTATACACATCACTGACTGTAACACTTAGGGTGTATGTACTGTGCTATCACTGTCTGTCACTTTACTGTTATATCACTTACTGCTATACACATCACTGACTGTAACACTTAGGGTGTATGTACTGTGCTATCACTGTCTGTCACTTTACTAACTGTTACATCACTTACTGCTATACACATCACTGACTGTAACACTTAGGGTGTATGTACTGTGCTATCACTGTCTGTCACTTTACTGTTACATCACTTACTGCTATACACATCACTGACTGTAACACTTAGGGTCTATGTACTGTGCTATCACTGTCTGTCACTTTACTGTTACATCACTTACTGCTATACACATCACTGACTGTAACACTTAGGGTGTATGTACTGTGCTATCACTGTCTGTCACTTTACTGTTACATCACTTACTGCTATACACATCACTGACTGTAACACTTAGGGTGTATGTACTGTGCTATCACTGTCTGTCACTTTACTGTTATATCACTTACTGCTATACACATCACTGACTGTAACACTTAGGGTGTATGTACTGTGCTATCACTGTCTGTCACTTTACTATTACATCACTTACTGCTATACACATCACTGACTGTAACACTTAGGGTGTATGTACTGTGCTATCACTGTCTGTCACTTTACTGTTATATCACTTACTGCTATACACATCACTGACTGTAACACTTAGGGTGTATGTACTGTGCTATCACTGTCTGTCACTTTACTGTTACATCACTTACTGCTATACACATCACTGACTGTAACACTTAGGGTGTATGTACTGTGCTATCACTGTCTGTCACTTTACTGTTATATCACTTACTGCTATACACATCACTGACTGTAACACTTAGGGTGTATGTACTGTGCTATCACTGTCTGTCACTTTACTGTTACATCACTTACTGCTATACACATCACTGACTGTAACACTTAGGGTGTATGTACTGTGCTATCACTGTCTGTCACTTTACTGTTATATCACTTACTCCTATACACATCACTCACTGTAACACTTAGGGTGTATGTACTGTGCTATCACTGTCTGTCACTTTACTAACTGTTACATCACTTACTGTTATACACTTCACTGTTATACACATCACTCACTGTTATACACTTCACTGTTATACACATCACTCACTGTTATACACATCACTTACTGTTATTCACTTCACTGTTATACACATCACTCACTGTTATACACTTCACTGTTATACACATCACTCACTGTTATACACATCACTTACTGTTATACACTTCACTGTTATACACATCACTCACTGCACTAGCTAGGGTGCATTTACTGTACTATCAATGCCTGTCACTGCCCTAGCTTTTTTTTTTTCTGTTTTCTATGTGAGAGCCATACAAAAGGCAGAACTGACTGTATCGAGTGCCTCCCTCATAGTTGAAAGAGTGACAGGGCCAACATTAAGGGACGTTCGAGCCAAAATACCTGGACACACGGAGTTTGAAACAATTTAAGTCATAGGAAGAGGGAAAGACTGATTTTGGGAGCGAGTTCCAGAGCTCAGCAGTTGAATAGAAGAAAGACTGAGAATAGCATTGCACTCTTGGGTTGGATAGTTGCACAGAGTAGGGGTGGGATTGAGTTGCAAGACGGGTACTATGTACCCTACGTAAAGGAGGTGGTATACACTGGGAAATCTCTGAGGAACATTGATTATTATAGTAGCGATAGAATAGCGAGAGAGATGCAACATTGCAGAGAAGAGAGAGAGATTGCAGAGAGTTGGTGAGTGGGCGGGAGTTAATGATACGCAAGGCTTTCCTTTTAACTTTGTCTAGGAGTGCGGTGTGAGAGGATCCTCCCCACACATGTGAACAATACTCAATACAAGGCCGCACTGTGCCTCTGTACAGAGGAATAAGCTGTGCATGGGTAAAGAACACCTTAAAGCAGTTGAGCACACCCAGCTTCTGGGAGGCTGCCTTTTTCAAGACTGGTAATATGGTCCTTCCAAATGAGAGCAGAAGAAAAAGAGACACCAAGAATATTGAGAGAAGATGAAGGATTGATTTTTGTATTGTTGAATTGTAAGGGATAGTCCTCTGGGAGTTCTGAACGGGTAGTAAGATGAAGAAATTTGGTTTTGGAAGCATTAAAGGCAACAAGGTTTTCTCTGCCCCAATTGGAAATAATAGTTAGATCAGAAGATAAGTGTTGCATGACTTCATTACGTTTGTCTTTGAGGGATTGCTGGCTGAGTAGTATAAGGTAGAGTCATCTGCGTATGAATGGATGGGACTGGAGGTACAGTTGAGATAATTTATGAAAATTAAATAACCACCCCCAAGAAAAAAAAACAACAAAACATAAAACACAAAATAATAATAAAATAGAATACAATAGAAAATAAAAATAAACAAAATATTAAAAATGGGGATTGTGCCTGAGCATATAGATAGATAGATAGATAGAAAAAGAGAGTGGGAGATAGGAAAGAGACCTGAAGAACACCAGAGTTGATAGGATGAGGAAGTGAGTGATGGCCGTCCACAACCACAGTTATGGAACGGCCGGAAAGGAGATTAGAGTCAAAGAAACAGATTGAGGGATAGAGACCGAAAGAGGGTAGTTTAGAAATTAATGATTTGTACCAGACTTTATCGAAGGCCTTCAATATTTCTAGTGCAATAGAAAAGGTCTCACCGAAGTCCCGAAAGGAGGATGACCAGGAGTTAGTAAGATATGAAAGAAGATCACCAGTAGAGCGACCTTTAAGGAAGCCATACTGGCGATCTGAGAGTAGATTATGGGAAAAGAAATGCTTAATATATTTGGATGCAAGAATAGTTTTAAAAACTTTGAAAATACACGAGTTGAGAGCAATTGGACGATAGTTGGAGGGTTGAGAGCGGTCACTCTTCTTTGGAACAGGTTGAATGAGAGCAAACTTCCAGAAAAAAGGTATGAAGTTAGAAGAGAGACAGAGACGAAAGAGTTTGCCTAGGCAGGGAGTCAGCACGGAAGCACAGTTTTTGAGTACAACAGGAGAAACACCGTCCGGACCGTACGCCTTCTTAGTATTAAGCCCAGAGAAAGTAGAAGATACATCTTTAGAAGAGATTAGGATATTAGTTATAATTCGGAGAGAGGGGGGTGGAGAGGGAGGAATAGCACCAGAATCATCCAAGGTGGAGTTTCTAGCAAAACTCTGAGCGAAGAGTTCAGCTTTGTCAGAGGAAAAAGTGATGATTGTGCCATCAGAGTGGAAAAGGAGAGGGAAAGATGAGGAAGAAAAATTGTTGAAGACATTTTTGGCTAGATGCCAGAAAGCTTGGGAAGAGCTAGAGTTGGATAATTCAGTGCATTTATTAATGATGAAGGAGTGTTTGGCAAGTCGAAGAACAGATTTGGCTTGATTCCGGGCAGAAACATAGGAAGAATAAGATTCTTGAGTCTTAAGGCGCCGGTACCGTTTGAATGCTTCCTCCTTGTTGTGGACAGCAGTAGAACAAACGTGAGTAAACCAATATTTTTTTTTGCATTAGACTGAGAGAAAGAAAATGGAATGTATGCTTCCATGCCCGAGAGCATTACCTCGGTAATGCGTTCAGCATTATTGTATTATATTATGTTATGGAATATTGTTCACGCCCAATAATGGTTTCCTCTGAATTGCAAGCTGTTCCCACTCGCTACACACAAAACCGAAACTAATCATCAAAATAATAGGCCTTAATGTCATATAATCACCAAAAATAATATGGAAAAGCGCTTTAAAACTCGCCAAGCTAATAGAACGAAATGGGGGATACAAAAAATATAATTAAAATAAAATAAAGGAACAACAGAAAAACACCTCTGGATAATACATAATTAATATACGACAAATGTTGACTCGTGTCTCTCGGAGCTATCCATGATGATTGGTTTTAATATTCCATCAATGATTGGCTTCCCGGAAGGCCCGTCAAACAAAGACATTTTCCAGGTAAACTCCTCGGATTATATAAGAGGCTGACCGAGGCACAGGCGGGTTCTAAAGTCCGGTGACAGCCTAGATGAGAAACTGCGTAATTCGAAGATGCTGGATTGTATAGTACAGTAAGCAATAACAAGTCCTCGGAAATTATTTGAGTTACTCATTCGTTCGACCTAATTAATTAGTGGATAAGTGCGCGTGAAGCTGTCGCCATCTTACCACTCTGGTAACTTTGTACGAGTAGCGCCACACCAAGCCCGCAATCAGGCATATTCTGACGCAAAATTGTTCGATAGGTTGCATCAGAAAGAAACGACAAAACTTGCCCCTTGCATTATTTCACATTTTGTATTAGCCGTTCAAAATGCCCCATTATATTCTATCTGACATAATCTGGTGTGGTAAGTGTGAAAGTCTCGCTCATAATGTGATGGTAATACATGTCGCTTATTTTGTATTTTGTTTTCTCTCTCTCTCTTATGTAACTGATCGAACAATCTGCGTCAGTATGTGTCTGGTTCCGGGGTTGGTGTGGCGCAACCCTGAAAATTGGGATTTTGCACCCACATAGTGAATACAGTTTGAATTGCAAAAACACGACAGCTTCGCCTCATCTTCATCCTCTGTAGGGATCAAAATGGGTTGAAACGATCGTGTCTTTGCAATAAAAACTGTTATTTATGAATGACTTTAGTTCCCAGTTTTGTTTTCGTGACACTGTGGATGTGTTATTCTATGTATGAGCAGTGAGTTTTAGGTCGCTGCTTCCTCCTTATTTGACTCCAAATCATTGGTTTGAATCATATGCTATTTGGGTAACCCAGTATTTCCGAAATAGTGTGGACACTGGTTAAAAACAGCGTAGCTAATTATATATATTATGTATCCTGGATTATCTGAAATACAAATGTTGGTGTAAAGACTAAATTTGTATGTGTATGAAGGAGACATACAGAGCTCCACCTTAGTTTATGCATCGTGGTAATCTGTAGACAGGCCTACACACTCACGTACGTCAACAAAAGCTTACACGTACTGTACACATTTCTTTCACACACAGATAGCCGTTACAAAACTGTATACACTGTACAAACACGGTACAGAGAGAGAGAGCTATTGAGAGTGAGAAAGATGTACAGTACCTATATTTACATAAATACACTGTCCACATAAATCCTACAATCCCTGTGAGGTGGCCAGGACTTAAACATGGTAGATAGCAACCCTAAGAGTAAGGGATAGTGGAAGGAAAGGATAGCAAATATGATGGTTTTACCACCACCCTCCACTCCCTCCGGCAATTTGCTGTAAATTAAAACATTTATAAGTGAATAAGCTTCCAGAGCTTCGAAATCACTTGAAGGAATTTACAGAATGGTTAGAAATGGAAAGGCATTGTCATGCATACTTTCGCCATTCTTTCTGTCTGCTCCTCTTCAACTGTAAATAGTGCTTATTTCAGCCTGACTCTATTATCAGTAATCATAATCTACTCCTGACCAACTTCTCTATGATACGAGTTACACATAGTTACAAAGATACTCAGACCACACAGACCTTGCGGTTCCTACTAGGTAGTCCGGCCGGTCATGAACAGTTTATAGTAGAAGAATAGGACAGCAAAGTGGAAGGCTCTCTCCCCACCCTGAGAGACAGAGAGAGAGAGAGAGTTTCAAGGAGTTACAAGGAATAGTTAATATCTCAGAGACCTTGCGGTCCATTCCGAAGAGATACTCGAAGTGGAAGGAGAGAGACTGTTTAGTGCACTACACTCTTTACAGAGTGTGCAAAATACTATCTACTCTCTTCTTGAATTGCTCTACTGAAGAACTGTTTACAACTTTGAAAGTTTGTTCCAGTTAGAACAGCTCTTATATGTGAAAAAGTTTCCACAAATATTAGTGCTGAACCTTTTCAATTCTAATGTCCAGCCATGGTTGCGTGTTGTATTCATATTGAGGCTAACATTTTTGCTATAATCCATATTGTCAAACTCATTAAGTATTTTAAAAACTTGACCTCGTAGTCTGCGTGTCTCCAATGGGAAGCTCTCATTCTTCTAAGAGATGGAATAAGGTTTGTAGTTCTAGCTTGTACTCTTTCTAGTATTTCTATATCTTTTCTGAGTGCTGGAGACCAGAATTGAACAGCATACTCCAGGAGCCACCGCATTAGAGCGTTGCAAAGTGTGAGGACTATTTCCTTATGTCTATACTTAAATAGCCTCTTAATGTAGCCCAATAATTTCTGAGTTTTTTCTCTACTTCAATGCACTGTTTGGAAAACTTTAGGTCACTGATAATCAGACCACCCAAATCCTTTTCCAATTCAGTCACTTCCAGAGACATTCCCAAAAGTGAATAGCCTGACTTGGGGTTTGCTGAGAGAGAGAGAGAGAGAGAGAGATAGAGTGAGTGAGTCTTTGGTATTTTATTTGTTACCGACAACATGACACCTCCACACCAACTTTGGTTCATGCATACTGATATATTGTTTACTATATACTGACCTACAGTTCCGGCCAAAAGTCACTCGAGTCGGCTAGCAGCATTTGGCAACCCTTATAATTTATAGAGGTGTCACATGAGCGATTTTCTCTCATATTTTTCGGGCAATTGTTGTCTGGTATATTCAGAATATATGTTCCATGTGAATTAAGCTACCTAACTTAATCTACCTGCGATCTACTTTCCGATTCCAATGCAAAAGTACCTTAAAATATTACGAGAATAAACTTGCTCATTGACAATTGCTGGACACCACATAATTGTGACACCACCTAATTTATTGGTGGAATGGGGATGGAATTGGGAGATTTTCTCACTCAATCTGTAAGGTAGGAAAGAGGGAATTGTGATTCATTAATAGGACACTATAGCTATTGGGTTTATTTATTGAACTAAAATACGTATATGTATATGAATAAAATAGTAATTTAGTTGGTTGTTGTGGGCACCAGCCAGTCAAAGGTGTACTGTACTCTCGGAGACTATATTGCCTGCTAAACGTGCTGTTTCACTTGCTCGCCTCTTTTATGTGAGTGTGTGAATTTGTTTCCCTCAGATCCACGAAAGACACTTGCCCTTAAGAAACACAAACTCCTATTGTCTTACATAAATCTACATGCACTACACATCATACGCAACTTGATCTAATCTGTATTTGTTTCAGGAGCGTGTAAATGTTTTCCACGACCAAGCAGAACTCTTGGTGCCTGCTTGGAATAAAATTAGTGTTCTAAACTCGAACGCAGGAGGCCTGGGGTTGAGCTCTCAGTAAATATGTGCATATTCTGCATATTTGTGACTTATCGTCATGGCCTTATTCCTCTTTATGCAATGTCGGACATTGGAGGTGCAGTAGATCAGTGTTGTATGCACACTGTACATACTAGCACCTGTTCAGCATATTGAGTTGATTAGTGATTACACTTGTTGCGGACAGTACTCACAGCCACAACCACCCCATTAGTACAGTAAACTTCACTATGCACTTCATGCAACGCGCTGGCTACCTAGCCTAAGTGGGATATGGCTGTAATTATGAGAACAGACAAAACTGTTTTCACAATAACTGTGGCTATGTATGAGAAACCTATAGGCTCGGCCAAAGACAAACAACATTTGTTGACAATAATGATTATATAATATTGTAAACACAATGTGGTGTGCCTGTATAGTACATTCTCAACATTAATTAGTGTTACCGCATCATCGTTCACTGAACTCATGTCAAGCATTGTACTGTTACCAGGTGCATTAAACACAAACACGGTGTCGGTCACTTGCAACCTCAAAATTGCTATACTATTTGTGTTAAATACAAAAATACTCCTCAACAATACTGAACACTAAGATTCCCTGTAAAGGTTTTGCTAATGTATGCTAAGGTTTATTTTCCTTTCACAATTATAAACTTTATATCGTAAGTGTACAACGATGATCACAATTTGCCCTACTGTGTACAGTACAGTATATGTGTATGTATTGTTTCTCCACCTACTATTCATTTATCAATACCTAATATCATTATTATCGCAGCACTATAAGCACACGCATGTAGTGTTCAGTATATCAGTGAATAGCGTCCCCTCTTGCCTTATTATGGGGCCCACCTCGCTTTGTTTCTCTTTCTCTCCCTCTATCTTTGGCTTGTATCCATTCGGCGCCATTTAGCCTACTGTTTTAAGACGTTTACCCCCATCCTGGTGTCAATATTTTCCTGGTGAGCGGTAGCGAGCCAGCTTATATATATTTGTGCTTTGACAGCAAGCTAAATTTGTACATTTTTCGATAGAAAAATGTCTCCGGCGAAGCTTGATTTTTCCATACAATGCTGGCTCGCTATCGCTCGCCAGGAAGAAATAGACACCTGGATGGGGATAAACGTCTTAAAACAGTTGGCTGAATGGGGCCGAATGGATACAAGCCAGAGAAAGAGAGAAAGAGAAAACAAAAGTAACCCCACTTAGGTGTATGCCAACGTGCCTCTGCTGCTCCGAGTCAGGTTTCCGTTCAAGCTCGTTCCCATCTCTCTCTCTCTCCTACACGGAATCTTCGCGAGAACGTGTGCCTGCTTTTGTCTGATTAAATGTGAGCGTTTGTCCCCGGTAACGAGCTTCCCAGGCCTTAGAGTCGGGAATTGAAGGCGGGGCCCCTGATTGGTGTGAGGCAGGATATATACCCTGAAGGCGGCGCGTGAGGAGGAACAATTTGTACCTGGAGGAGGAGATGGAGAGTTAGGAGAGCTGCAGGGAGACTAGATACCGTATTGCGAGTGTGTGCTTTTAAGATTTTGTCTTTTATTTTGTATTTTTTTTGTTTTTGCCTTGTCTTTTGTTGGATTTGATGTGATTGTCTTTTTTCTAGATTTTGGCTTTTGAGTTAGCGGAGGCCCTAATATATATGAATTTTATTTTGTATTCTTTTCATATGCAAACACGTTAAATTCATACCTTGAGGACGATATGGACAATTGGACAAGCTGTTCTTAATAAAGGAAACCTAAAAGAATAGTTACAGTGTTGCAAGTTTTATCAAAGCATTTTTGTGTTTCTGTCCTAAGTTTTGCGTCATTACGCTTTGGATTTAGCTATGCCTCTATTTGTTGGCTGATTACTCCTTTCAAAATAGGATGCACAATTCGGTTACCCACTTGGGAGACATTGGCAACGCTGCCTCTCGATATATGTGTATAGCCAGGCGATAGTCTACGTGAATTCTATCTATCTATCTATTGCCTGACGCCGTGATCCCCGAAGGGGTGGCCACCAACGAACCGCCCCCATGCACCTCTGTCCCCAGTCAGTCGACGCCCCTCCCACCAACCAGCACCGCCTTCGTTCATGTAGTTCCTCACTCCATCCTTCCACCTCATATTCGGTCTACCTCTCCCCCTCTGTCCCTCCACCTCGCTCTCGTACACCCTCTTAGTCATTCTCTCGCTTACCATACGTTCCATATGGCCGAACCATCTCAAGTTGTTCCTTTTCACACTTTCCAGCACATCTACCTCCACACCACACCTCCTTCTTACTTCCTCATTAGTCTGTCTATCCCTCCATGTAACTCCGCACGCACTCCTTAAGTAATTCATTTCCACTGCTCTCACTCTTGGTCTGAGTCTCTCAACCAACGTCCATGCTTCGCTTCCGTAAGTCAGTGTCGGGATTACCACACTGTCATGCAAGGACTTCTTCACTTCCATACTGACCACCCTATTTGCGTGAATTGAATATGGATATTATATTTTAACAAACAATATCTTCACAAGCATTACATATATTGCCTTAATATTACCCCATTAAGTGCAGAATATATAGGAAAAGCTACTGATATTTTCAAAGTTGTAATACAAATATAATGATATGAATAATAATGATTATAAGAAAAATTTCAGAAAATACTAGTTTCTTCTAGTGTTTACTTAGGCGGGTATATTCTAGTGTTTACTTAGGCGGGTATATTCTAGTGTTTACTTAGGCGGGTATATTTATTATGGTAACGTTCAACTACTATGGATTTCAAAGGCAGCGTCACACTGTTTTTCGCAAATATCTCCCAAATGAATTGTTGTATCAGTATGGTATTTCAGCACAAACCCTGTTACACCCCGACCTAATTTATAGATAATATATTACATTGCCATAAGTGTTTAGTCAGAAGTTTACTGAAGAATATTAAGTCTAATCCAGTCATCGCCTCTAGGGTCTTGTACACATTCAGACGAGTGTGGGGTACTGTCTAACCCCTCCAACCCCCCTACCAACCCCCCAGACCATTACCCCAGTGCCTAGTTCACCCTCTCCCCGTCTCCCTCATTACTCCCACTCACCCTCCCTCTTTCAAAGCTGTAGTATACGATTTATGTTATCGTGAATACTTAGGTTATTGTGATTACGTACATTAAATACTATATAATTATGTATTTAAGTATCATACTTTGCTATTATTCATACAGTTACTGCTATGTCTGGGCATGGAAACGAGAAGTGGGGCGAACGAGCATGAAAGCAAGGCATAATCCCCTTGGTAATGGCTGTTTTGCCGTATGTGTGTATTAGGAGGCCAATGCATGCAGTCATGTGTAGTAAACCAAATAAACGGAATCGTATGTTATTACGTGTGTTCTGAACCGTGTCATGATATGTAAAGTGTACCTTTATTGAATACATTCCGCCTCCTGTAATTACCCCCCCCCCCCCTTGTCACTTTCTGACGAGAGCCCACCCCCACAACAGGTGAGGTTTCCGAGGCTATGACTGTAGCAATGACAGGTGAATATTTATTGAGGCGCGAGGCACGACCACTAACAACGATGTCCAGCATGTTGCTCCATTGCCCCCGTGGCTGCAGGACAGCATTTGTCCTTCGCCTTGCCACCTTGTACAACAGGGAGATGACCCGCGGTAGAACATTCATACGTTTGAATAGGTAAGTAGATGGCTTTGTCTATATTTATAGTATCTACGTTGTATTTCAGCTGTTTTGGCAAAATAAGCGTTCTCACTGTGCTTTCGACCAGTATTTGTGCCGTAGGAACCATGGTTTTAACAGTAACAATCACAATCACCAATCAGCTGGAACTATTGCCATATACTGTTAGAGGACTACAATTTTGCTACAGCATTCTGAAGAGAAGTCCGGCTTCACCGGAGACATTTTTCTACCAAAAAATCGACAAATTTCGCCTGCTGTCTAAAAAAACTCAAATATGCTGGCTCGCTATCGCTCGCCAGCTAAAAATCGACATCTAGATAGGGGTAGACGTTTAAAAACAGACGGCTGAATGGTCCCGAATGGATATAATCCGGCCAAATGGCATCCCTGGATCCATACATAAATTCCAATGCTTTATCATGACAGAGATATTGAGTGTTGCAAATGATATTCAGTCAGTCAGTAGCCTTCCCATATTTCCATATTTGACCGAGTAATGTGAAATTTCTGTTAAAATGACAATCCTGGAAGGACTTATCCCAGATACTGTATTAGTATCTGGGGTGAATCCATTTGTTCTGGGGAATGTGGGAGTATTTGTATTATATATATATTATGTACTGTAGTTCTTGCTGATCCTCCCTACCCCCTTGTGGGAATATGAGAAGGCAAATTATATTTTCCCATGTATTTACCCATAAGGCTGGTCCAGCTGTCAAAAGGGCCTATCCCACACCCACGTCAGTGTGTACATTATTTAAATTGTGTATTTAAGGAGCACAGAGCCAGATATCATGATATGTTCTTGTGGCTGACAATCAATCCGTCTCTCCGTGAGGCAACAATTACCATTGAGGGTGAACTAGGGGAGGTGTGGTGGAGTGGTCATGCCACTGGATTGGTAATCCAATGGACCCGGGTTCAAATCCCGATATGTCAATGGGAAGATATTATTGGGATTGAATTTGTGCTGTACCTAGTATCAGTGCATTACCACAAAGCCCACCGAAATGCCAAAAAAATACCCTCATTGTTCCCTGATTAAATAGCACTGTATGAATATTCCCATATTCAAAATATGTTACAGGGGGACAATGCCTAGTGAGTTCACTGCTCAATAGGTGGCGTTCTGAGAGTGAGGGTCTGAGTCTGGAGGGTGAGACGGTGAAGCACTTGAGCGAAGCAACCAGCCGCTTCAGAGATGGAGCTGCTTCGAGCCATGATGGATGCTTCACATGTCTCACTCCCCAGACTGGAACAAGACCTCACGGGCTTCACCGTGTTGAGCGGTGGAATGTACAGGCTCTCAGCCTATGCCCGACAGGGAGTAGTTGGAATATAGACAAAAAAAAAAAAAAAAAAAAACGAGGCCTCATGCTGAGTGCCAATGAGGCTGTACTTCAACTCAAAGTGTGCATCCCTAAACATTACTGTAACATTTGCACCAGCGGGCGGGAGTATTGGTGATGAGGACGTGGGTAAATGTTACGCCACAACATAATTTTCCATTACCTCCCCCACCTTTTAATTATTTCTATAGTTAGCAACCAAATCTGTTATTGGAATAGTGTTGATGGTAATAGATATTTCTGTGTAAGAGACCATGTTGTGTATTATATACCTCGTGTCCGTTTTACGTAATACGTACACGTTTCATACATACAATTTTATGCATGATAATTTATATAATATAATTTCTAAAACAGTAAGACATACAATGCATTGTATCGCAATATCATGTTTAGAGAGAGGATAGACGAAATACAATAGGCCTATATAAAATAATAACATTGATCATTATCCACACAGGCCTTACCACCGAGTTGCACACACAATGGGCATGACTGCGGCAGAAGTGAGGCAGATGGTCCAACGCGCTACCACGTCCTCCCCTTCCACACCTGCACCACCGCCTACACCTGCCGACATCGACAACTTTGCTGTCGGTGCCATACGCCGCCACATTCACCGCAAGTTTGCCGACAGACAACATTTTACACTCAGTGTAATAGCGACGGACCTCAAGACAGCTGGTATTATCCCGAATGATACCTCAGACGGCAGTTTGGCGGCTCATACACACCATGAGATTCCAATATAAGACATCACAGAGAAAGATGTATGTGAGGAGGGAATCTCTGGACGTGGTGTGTCGCCGGATTGCTGCTCTCCGGGGGCTCTCCAGCATCACCGGAGGGAGGGAAGGAAGGTGGTGTATGTTGACGAGACTTGGTTTACCACCAGGATGGGCCACAGCAGGGAGTGGGTGGATACCACACAGCCGCCACCAGCACCACCTACAGTCGTCAGGTACCACCAGGAGAAGGGGAGCGATTTGTGGTGGTCGCAGGTGGCACAGCCGAAGGCTTTGTTGACGGGTCCTATCTGTGCTACACGGCCAAGACAACCCAGGGTGACTATCATGGGGAAATGAACGGCGAACTGTTCCTGCGGTGGCTAACAACACACCTCCTGCCGTCATTGCCAGAGCCATCTGTACTGGTGCTGGATAATGCACCTTACCACAGCCAACTGATGGACGAGTGTCGATGCCCTACCACAGCCACCAAGAAGGCGGACCTCATCAGCTGGCTGGAGCACCGCAGGATTTCCATCCCACCTGTTGCCACACGACCTGAGCTGCTGCTCCTCTGCCAGCAGAACCGTCCACAGCCCAAGTACAAGGTCGACAACACCATCCGTGAGTGGGGCCACGAGGTCGTACGGCTGCCACCTGGTCACCCAGAGCTCAACGCCATTGAGCAAGTATGGGGAACCATGAAGCACCATGTGCGGTCCTCCCTCCAGCGGTTTGCCCGGGCGGATCTACAGGCCAGGTTGGAAGAAGCGCGGCTATTGGCAAACAAGGACGTGTGGCAGGGTGCTGTTCAACATTCCAGGAACTTTGAAGAGGGGTACTGGAAGTCCGACAACATACACGAGAGCGTGGAACCTGTAATAATCAACGTCGCCAGCGACGATGAAGGCGAGGATGACGATGTTTTCATGGGCAGTGATAGCGAATAAATGGTTTACAGTATTGTCATGTTTGCCTCATTTTATTCCTACAATATATTTATCGATCATTATGCATCTACTTCATGACAGTAATGTAATGTATGTAATAGTCCTAATGATAAGTCACAATATATGCAGTATATTTGGTACTTCATATTTATTTGATAAGCCTACAATGAGAGATGTAGTGATGGAGAGAAGTATATGCAGTCTATAGGTGATGATGTGGTTATCAAAGACACAAGTTAACAAAATATTAATATCTTAACTTAACCATGTTTATATTTTATGATGAATGCACAGTATTTAGCACAAATAAAAACAAGTTATCACAATAGGTCCAGACCACAGGTAATACCAATAGAACGTGTTCTTTGTCCTTCTACCACATGTGCACAAACATCCGGTTATACAGTAATTAACAGTGTGGAATACGTCTTGCCTCCATAACAATTTGCACTACCCCTTGTTTACGTACTCAATAATATCGTAAGCTGCATGAATATTAGTGCATACACTATAATTATTATATCTATATATATACTGACATAATATAAGTAGCTACAAGTACAGTGCATAACGTGAACCGTATAATATATTGATGGGAGATGCAGGGAGACGAGAGTGAGGACGGGGTGTGGATGGGGAGACGGTGAGGGGTAAGGAAGGTGAGGAGGGGGAGATTTAGGGGTAGCTAAGGAGTGGTTTGGGGGGGGGGGGGGGGGGGGAGGGCAAGACGAATACTACACATTCCTTTGAATGTGTACACGTGACCTCCCGGCTTCGTCTTAATATTCACGAGTAAACTGCTAACGTAACACATATAGCAAAATGCTATATCGGCCATAAATTAGGTCGGGGTGTAACAGGCTTTGTGCTGAAATACCATACTGATACAACAATTCATTTGGGAGATATTTGCGAAAAACAGTGTGACGCTGCCTTTGAAATCCATAGTAGACTACATCGGCCTTATGTACCATGTTTTGATAAATGTTTCGCAATGTTCCCGTTATAATATCCTCAAGTAACCTATTAAGAACTGGTCAGGGTGTTCAGTTCAATGGAGGATAAGAGAAGACCACGTCGTTGACCATAACTATTTATTATTCTTTAGATACAGATAGAGTACTTGACAGCATGGCTGCTACTGTCCAACTGCTGTTCCCATTCCTTAATCCTGCTCATAACACTTGACGAAATAAAGTGAAACTGACGAAACAAATATAAATACATGAACCATAATGGAATACATGAACACATAAATGAAACAATGGAAATGATAGGATTCATAACTATAAGCTTATGAACAAGTGAAATAACCAAAGGAATTAATATGAAGCAGGAAGATGAACTAAACCTTTTACTAAATAAATCAATTCAATATAATATAACATGTAGATTATATTCGAACATAGTTAACACAGGGGACTGGTTATAACTTGTAGGATGTTTAATTGAAGTGCGGAATCAGTATTTACTGAGAAATAACAGTCTTAAAATGCGCTATGGGTGACCCAGGGTCCCTGCCCTCTCTTTCCAGGTAAACAATGACTAGTTCAGGCAAAAATCCACCAGGGGGCAGCAGGTATGGTGAAATCTGTCCATAAAAAACAGATATATTATTTAGTTATTTAGGTTAAGTTAGGTTAGGTTAGGTTAAGTTAAGTTAGGTTAGGTTAAGTTAGGTTGGGTTAGGTTAATTAGGTTAGGTTAAGTTAAGTTAAGTTAGGTTAGGTTAGGTTGGGTTAGGTTAAGTTAGGTTAGATTAGGTTAAGTTAGGTTAGGTTAAGTTAAGTTAGGTTGGGTTAGGTTAGGTTAGGTTGGGTTAGGTTATTTATTATTTATCTATCCATAGAATACGAGTCTGGTAAAACATAGCGCATTTTAAGACTGTTATTTCTCAGTAAATACTGATTTCCGCACTTCAATTAAACATCCTACAAGTTATAACCAGTCCCCTGACCAGTTCTTAATAGGTTACTTGAGGATATTATAACGGGAACATTGCGAAACATATACCAACTTACCCATTATCTATCAATCTGAAAATACAGCGTCAAATTGCGCCATTTATAAGGTGAATCGCGCTTTTACAGTACGTAAGGGAAATTGTGGGATAAATTGGATACACGATGGGTTGAGGAGGGGTGTTGACCCCCATCACCCTCCCTTGATTTATTGTCATACTCATACATGTAGATCTGTAAGGGGGCAAAATAAGGTTGCCGGTATTTCGTTTTTGTGAGTAACGCTCACGCCATTTATTGGGTGAATCGCACCCACCGCATCATAGAAAACAAGGAGAAGAGGAGTCAAGTCGAACGATTCATTGGATGCAATGCTTTGGTTAGGTCGGGACTTGACTTATTACTTTCGTCTTTTTTTTCGGTGTAATCGGGTTCTTTCAAGTGTCGATAACAAAATTCCTCCATGCGGACTATAATGAGAAAAATATGGTGAGTCTATTGGTCCCTATTTTCCCTAATAAATTGTTTCTAATAAGGCGGATATAGTGTCCTTGAAGATTATCTTAGAATGTTAATAATACAAGTAGCTTTAACTGTCTATTCTGCATTTAATGGGATATTACAAAATGCAATGTATGTAATGGTTCCAGAGTTTACTTGTTGAATGAAAGAAAGTCTGAGATTGATATATATGATGATGACAATAAGTCATGAGAGGTGAGGAGGGCTTTACATAATAGTGTATCCCACGTCAGTCAAAATAGACGGGAACACGATCACGAGCGTAAAAGTAATATAAACAAAGTAGGCAGTACGCCTGAATACTACACCCTTACCTCCTAGGCGAGAGGTTGGACAGAATAGGGGGGGTGGGAATGTAATTAAAGGCAGGTGCCACCCATTTTCCGTCAGATAGGAGGTTTACACTGAGAGTGCTCTAAAGAACAATTATTATTATGGTTTGTGTACTTACCATACTGTACTGCATTCATCATAGGTTACTAAGAACTTCCCATGCAGCAGTAGGTGATGGTTCTTCATAATTCTCACAACACTGTTCCCAAGTTTAACACTTGCGAGAGAAAGAATACAATTGTTCTACTGAATGGTCATATTTTGTGAGAAACTAATTACAATTTGTACCGGGAAGAAGAAATAAATAAGCTGCCAAGTCAGTTAGTAAAAATAGGACTTCAGAGGCATATCAACCCTATTATATTATTAAGCAACCACACTGAAAGTCAAGAATATCGTCAGGAGTGGAGCCCCTTTTCGAGAACTCCAGTCCCTTGCTGCCAAGAAAGACTTGGGTGACTAAATATAATGAAGCAAGTTCTGTTGTTTTTGTTCGTAATTTCTAATTGTCTTTACGATGGCACAATATGGACCCTCTAACTGCAAACGAAAAACTCCGAAATGTAAATGTTAGGTAAGGAATAAGTGAGAAGACTTGATACGGTTCGAGATAGCTTCGAATAATTTATGGCCATGATTTAGTCTCTACAAAAATAGTAACGCACCTATTTGAATCAGTATTGAATGCACATGAGACAATATTATACATTATTATCGCCTAGATGCTTCAGAATGTGTCTTTTAAAGTTTCAAGATTCCAATTGATTATATGATATGATCACGACTGTACTGTACACTCTGGGACATAATTCGTGTTCTAAATAATTCCAAGTTATCCCAAATGGAATTGAATCTTCGTATTCAGTTTTTACCTAGTACAGTATATACATTTCGGAAGTTGTTTTCCTGCTTGAGGGTGCATATGCCTTGGATCGCCTGAGACTCAGCCACACTACGCTCATACATAGCTTTTTGATATCGGGTGATGTCCCCACGCTTTGCCCTGTTGCCAGGTTCCAGTAACAGTCCAACATCTTTTGATAGACTGATCCTAGTTGTTATTTACAAGGACACGCCAAGTTTCGACTCAATTTGAAGATCTATTCAGTTGTGAAGAGCGGTTGTGAGAGTCAAAACTTGTCGCGTCCATGTAAATAATTAAAAATAGTTTTCCACCAGGTGAGAATAATTCTCCATTCAAACATCAATTGCATTGTGAGTATCTCTTCTCAAACTCGTATTTCTCGGGGTAGTGGGAGGTGGAAGGAGAGAGGGGGTAGTACAAAGGAAATCAAGCAACAACAGGTCTAGTGACCCTTCTAGGCTGCTTTTCCTCCAAAACACTGAGGATCAAGTGTCCAAACAGTGGTTTAGAGTGGGTAAGGGAACATTGGAAAGGGAACTACTGCCCGGGAACTAATGTCCGTGGCAGGATTAGGAAGTTAGTAGGGGACAGATGGGTTAGTAACTGAGGGGAGGATAAAATAAAGTTATTCATTTACAAACGCAGTCAGTCGCGGGTTTGATACGAGATATTTGTCTAGGTGAAGTTTAAATGAATCAACGGTGCTGCAGTCTATAGCATCTCGGGGAAGCCCATTCCATAAGTTGACAACTCGATTGAAGAAGAAATGTTTAGCTTCGTGCGAGTTAAAAGATTTACCAATAATTTTGCACCCGTTTACCCGCGTGTAATTAGATTGGTCGACAGTGAAGTACTTACTACAGTTCATATTGTCGATGCCTTTGATGATTTTGAACACTTGAATTAAGTCGCCTCTTAATCTGCACTGGGTTAAAGGAAATAGATTTAATTCTCTAAGACGCTTCTCGTATGGTTTGTTCTTTAAGCTAGGTATAAGGGCACCAGGATTGAACGCAGTATTCCAGAAGAGGGCGGACTAAGGAATTGTAAAGGGCTAGGATAACGTCCTTGGACTTATGCTCAAATGACCTGCCTATAAAGCCAATTATTTTGTTTGCCTTCTTAACAACTTCTGAACATGGTTGACTCGGTTTTAGGTTACTCGATATTGTTACTCCCAGATCGGTTTCTCTGTTTACATTCTTAAGCTGAGTGCCATTCATCAAATAGTTTGCTTTCTCATTTTGGTATCTGATATGTAGTACTTTACATTTATCCGCATTGAAACTCACTTGCCAAATTTGGGCCCAACATGACAACTTATCTAGATTGTGTTGCGTATCGTCAACTTGTTCTTTTGAGAGTACGCTATTTGCAATTTTTGTATCGTCAGCAAATTTTGAGATTGTACAGGTGAGATCCTCATCTATGTCGTTGATGTAAATTAGAAAGATAATTGGTCCTAGTACCGATCCCTGGGGTACCCCGCTGCTTACATTGGTCCATTTAGATGCCTTACCGTTTATGAGTACTCTTTGCTGTCTGTCGCTCAGCCAATTTTCTATCCATTTCAACACACCGTCTTGTATTCCATGCGCTTTTAGTTTTAGCAGTAAACGTTTGTGGGGAAGTTTGTCAAAGGACTTTTGAATATCTAGGTATATAATATCTACAGCATTACTCTCATCGTAGAGGTTGAGGATATCGTGGAAGAAGTCTAAGAGGTTTGTTAAACAGGAACGTTTTTTACGAAAGCCGTGTTGAGTATCTTTAAGTATGTTATTTTCCTCTAAGTGATTTACGAGTCTGTCTCTTATGAGTGTTTCTAGCAGTTTACATACAACTGAGGTTAAGCTAATTGGACGATAGTTACTGGGTAGGGATTTGCTGCCTTTTTTTAATATCGGTGTTACGTTGGTTTAGAGAGCTCATCCTTAGCTTCCTTTAGGACTCTAGGTGAGATTGTATCATATCCAGGCGTTTTATTTACCTTGAGTTCATCTAAACAACTCAATACTTCTCTCTCTGTAACGGTGATATTCCTTAGAACATCTGAATTATCAATCTGAATCGGCTATGGTGTAGGGATATCACTGAGGTCTTCTGTTGTAAAAACTGATGCAAAGAAGGTGTTGAGGGCATTACTCATTTGTACTTCGTCTTTATGTAATCTCCATTTTCATCGACTAACGGTCCAACAGTTGAAGTAACTACTTTTTTCTTTCTGATATAACTATAGAATTCTTTTGGGTTTGTTTTACTTTGATTCACAACATGTAACTGCAGGGTCTTTTTACTTTGCTTAATTAACGTTTTGGCTTTGCGTCGTAGCTCTACAAATTTCACCCGTTCTTCGTCATTTTGTGAGGATTTTAATCTATCATTAGCAAACTTTTTAGCAAGCAGACAGTTTGAAATATCTTTATTCCACCATTTGGGCTTATTATTATGGCCTGTACGCCGTATTTTCGATGGTATGCAGTCCTGCTCTGCTTTTAGGTAAGTGGTTTCGAATAATTCCCAAGATGTATTTATGTCGTTATTGTTAATTAAAAAGCTCCAGTCAGTTTCTTTAAACATATCTCTAAGTTTATGAAAGTTTGCTTTCTTGAAATTAAGTACTTTTTCGATGCTACTATTTGGTTCGTTACTAGTAAACTTTAAAGTGAAAGTTATTGTACGATGGTCGCTGTTACTGAATTCATCACCAACATTCAAATTCTCTATTAATTCTTCCTTTGTTGCAAGTACAAGCTCAAGAACGTTATTACCACGGGTCGGCGATCGAACAAATTGATAGAGTGAACTCCCTTGCAAGTTCACATACAAGTCATGTCCGGAGTGTGAAGTAAGAGTATCGCCCCACTTGGTCACAGGTAAATTAAAGTCGCCAAATAATACGGTATCTTGTGAGTTACTTATATATGCAATTTGTTCATAAATTTCTCGGTCAGTTTGCACTGATTGACCTGGAGGTCTGTATATTAATGCAAGTATTATTTTTGTACCTCTATTATTCTTTATTAGCACAAAAGATGTGTCGACGTTCACAATTTGAGGTTTTGACAAGAGGGTCGGCTTAAGACTTTCTTTGAAATAAAATAAAACGCCACCTCGATTTATATTTATTCGGCTGTTCTCAAACATTACATAACCGTGAAGTGAATACTCTGCTAAAATGTCTCTATCTTCTGTATTGAGCCAAGATTCTGTTATGCCAATCACATCATATTTTTCTGTAAACACTAGTTCCTCTAAATCTGAAAATTTATTGCGTATGCTACGAGCGTTTGCATAGAAAACCTTTAAAGTTGCGGTTTTAGAACTCACAGAACGTTCTTTAATCAAATTTTTGGTTCTGATCGGATCTACATTTACATTCATGGCTGTCCTCGGTCCTCGGTCGTTATCCCTGGCGGTTTTGAATTTGGGTCGTGTTGGTGGAGCTTTATCCAAATGCGCGGTTCTTGACGGATTAGCATTTAATTCCTTTGCACTGTTTGCAGGTTGCCGTCCTCGCTGTCTTCGGTCCTCCTTCCTGGTTGTCCTGTGCTGAGTCGATTTCTTCTCCGAAAATCCTTCACCGCATCGTTGATAAGATGCCCAAAACGTGCTGCTCCTACCTGGTTCAGATGAACTCCATCGTCCGAAAACAAATAGTCATCTTAGTAGAAATTGTCCCAGGTGTCGACGAATCCCACGTTCTCCTTCCTGCATAGGTTTGCTAGACAACGATTTGTGCTGGTGGCTATGTTGTAAAATCGGCTCTCTACACCAAGCCGGGGGATGATTCCTGAGACGATGATCCTTGATGACTGCTCCTTAAACGACTTGATCATCTGCTGGTACTTTAAAAGCAAATCTTCCGACCGGGTTCGCTGTACATCGTTGGATCCAACGTGGATGTCGTACATTGTATTAGCGGGGGCCAGCTTTGATACTTCGTCAACTGCAGCAACTACGTCGTCCACACCACCACCAGGGATACAAAAACGCTTCCTGGTCTTAGGTGCCCTGGTGCAAAACTCTGTGATCTGACCCCATATCATCGAGTCTCCCACGAGCCGGACTTCTTCTATTTCCTCTTCGTCATCTGAGTCTGTGAGTATCTGGAAACGGTTTTGACACTCGGTAATCGGTATGGGTTTCCTGGTCTTGGGGCAAACGTTGTTCCTCACGACACGGAAGTTGTCTTGAGGGGGAATTGAATCACTATTTGTTTCTTGAGTATCGGAACCATCAGCTGAAGTGGCTACTGCAGGCGTTGAACTGTTAGCAGTTGACGTTGGGGCGTTGGTGGCTGCTGGAGTTGCGGTGACAATTGAAGTTTGTGGTACTCCAACGTTGAGTGTTACAAACTCTTGGAGTGATTACAGCTTCATGGTGAGGACGTTGATCATGTTGTAGGCTTCATCTAATTTCACTGTAAAATTCTCTTGTTGCTGGCAGAGCCGGCAGACTTGAAGATCGACAGTAGCAAACATGGACTCACCAAACCTACCGGCGCAGTTCGTACAAGCGCGAGGCATGGTGACAGTCACTTTCTTCAGGTCACTTCACTCACTTAAAAAACACTTCACTCACTTTAAAACACTTAAATCACTTTAAAACACTTCACTCACTTTAAAAAGACTTCAATCACTTCAACCGAAAACAAATATGTTGAAATACACAGAAATAGGTTATCAGAGGTGATAGCCTAACCGAAAACAAAAAATTTGAGATACGCAGAATTAGGCTTCCAGGGGCGATAGCCTGACCAAAAACATTTTTAAATTGAAATACGCAATAATAGGCTACCAGCGTTGAATAGCCTAACCGAAAATATTAAAATTGAAATACGCAGAATTAGGCTACCAGGGTGTGATAACCTAACCTTAAACAAATATATATATAACAGAATATGTAACTAAATATTCAATTCACCAAATAGAGATTATATAAAAATAAAGTGTGATTGCACACAAGGGGTTAATCTACTGTGTCAACAGATGGCCCTGGTGTCGCTGTAACCTAGTAAAGCAGTAGCCTACTATTTTTAGATAAAAGAGTGTATCAGTCAAAGGTTACTACAAGATCGTGCAAGCAACAACTAAAATTACAGATATATATAGCTACAGATGGATAATAAATACAATATCTACAAGAGTTAATAATACAAAACAGATTGGCTGGCTATAGGCTAGGCTAGGTTTGGATTAGGTTAAAAGCTTGGCAGGTTGGGTTAGGCTAGGTTAGTTTGTACAAATACCACCCTTAGCTTAAAGTAAAATCAGTCTGAGGAGAAAAAGTCAAGAATATATCTAGGGGAAAAGATAAATTAATGCACTTAAATTTGGTACAAAATTGTCTGGAATTTAATATGTAAAATACCCAAAAAAATATTGTTTACAAAATGGCGTCGGCGTTAGTCCCTGTAGGCAGGCGGTGTCACTAAAGTACGAAAAGTAGCGAAAATTAACGAAAAGTAGCGAAAAGTAACGAAAAGTAACGAAAAGTAGCGAAATGTAGCAAAATGTAACGAAACAGACGTACGAATTTAGGGCGGGAACTTCGGGAAGTTCCAAACAACTTAAACAAGCAATCCATCTTTAGAGGACAATCTTGGACTGCTACAATTGAGCTCCAATAATGAACCTCCCAAGCGAAATGTGTAACGAAAAGTAGCGTAAAATGGTGTTCTAAATAGAAATAGAACACTATAAATGGCATTCATGTATTTAAAACTCTATACTAAATATAAAGAAATATTGTGATCACACAAACATAGAAAAATATATTTTAATTGAGCTTCATTTCGATTCATTGCACTTCTGGCTGTTTAATATTTTATCATGCATAGAACGTTCATTTCTCTGTCAACATATCACCAAGGAGGAAGGCAAAGTATCCCTGTGGGACTTGTGGCTGTGCGTGTAGGAAAGATACGATACTTTGCTCACCTTGTAACAAGTGGATACACCGGTAAATATAGTTATCGTGTGTACTATAAGTAGCTGTAGTCTATATTTCCAGCTGATAGTAAATTGCTATCTTGCCATCTTGATTATTCTGCTAAAACCTTGATTTTTTGTGAAATTTATTGTTAATTATCAGTTTATCATCAGTATAATTTATCTTCAGTATATTTATATTTCGGTATTAAAAAATTCAAAGATTCGTTGAAATGCCTACACAAGAGAAGTTTTGCTCTTTTAATAGAAAATATTCTAAACAATAAAAATAACTTCACTAATAAATTTAAAAATATTGTCTTCGCTTTTATTGGATACATTAGAGCTCATTCTAAAAAAAATCCATAAACAACCCTTTCTACAAATTGACGTTAAAACATATATATTTCGTTTTAGGAAATGTGTCCCCATGGATGAATCACTCCTGGGTCAGTGGAGTGAGGCCGGTCTCTTCTTTGTGTGCCGAAGTTGTGTTTATACTCCATCGGTTCCTTCAACCTACAATTTTAAAGCAGCATTGGAAAGACTACAGGCATACTCAAATGAAGAATCAGAGTATCTCTTGCTAAAAACGTATACTATTCAACTTCCCACAGCCACAATTCAAGCCCTCACATATTCATTATTCAGGGCCCATTGACATGGAGACAGTTCTTCAGAAGTCCATATCTGATACAACTGCTGATATTTCTAATGGAGAGGACCCTGCACAGTCAGACAATTTTAATGGAGACGACCCTGCACCTTTAAATGTTTTTAATGTGTATAGGCCAAGTGGGAACGGAATTGTGGAAAGACATCATCGGACGATCAAGGCGATGGCAGAGAGGGGGCAGGTAGCGCCTATGGAAGCAGTATTTTGGTATAATATGTCCCCTAGGTCAGGTCAGGATGAGAGAACCGTACCACAAAGAGCAGTATTTCATTATGAATGGCGACATCCATATGCGGTGCCGATGGCCATTGGGGGGGAGGAAGGGCCTGCCTCTATCCAATTTGGGGAGGTGATTTGGGTGAAGCCCCCAAACGCAAAGTGTACATCCCATTGGGGGAGGGGTACTGTGACGGACGTGCATTTCAGGAATAACCTCAGTGTCGACGGGATGCCACGTCACATCTTGGACGTCAGAAGAGTGGTAGAGTCTTCAACTGATGATGAGGTGCGAGATGACGAGCAAGAAGAGGTAGAAGAAAATGAAGTGGTACCACGACGGTCGCAGAGAGAGAGGCGACGGCCAGAGTGGATGGGAAATATGAGACGGGAAGTGATTGTGAAATGGAGTAGGTGGGATAAAGGGACTTTGTTTTTGTTTTTTTGTTTTTTGTTAGATTGATCTTGAGATCAGGGGGGGCGTATGGTGTAATTCGATTTATGTTGGGTAGATTTGATTTACGTTGGGTAGGTTAGTTAGTTTTAGGCACATTGGGCGAACGAACGGGGGTAGCGACAGAAACACGCGTGTAACGACTTGGGTGTAGAGGTCGCAGGGAGCTCCCGTTGTATTTACCGAGTGTAGTGTTGCTGTGGTAGGTGAATAGATTCAGCCGATGTCGGAGGTTCGTGTGGGCATCACTGTAGCTGTAGGTCAGGTTGGATTGTGGTTTGTGGTCGCAGTTTCTTGAGCGTTTGGATGGGGAACCACTTGGCCTAGGCCTAGGCTAGCCTATACAGCGCAGAATTTCTACAAGGATATATTCTCACCGTGAGGTAAGCGTGCTAACATTTTGTATTTCAACCACAGGAGGTCTAATTAGGAAATATATCCAACATTGGTTTTAGTACAGTAATTGTGGTTACATTTTGCTACATTTCGTTACATTTTGCTACATTTCGTTACTTTTCGCTACTTTTCGTACTTTAGTGACACCCTAGGCAGGTTAGTTAGTAAACAATATTGTTTATCAGCAAATTAATATGCAAAGCTTTACTTACATACAAGGCAGATAAATAGATACTTACTACAGTAGGTAATGGGTAAAATTAGGGGCTTCGATTTTATATAAAATAGTAGGAGAGCGTTTGTTTACAAAAACAAAACAAAACAATAGATGGCGCTAGTGGCGCCCTGTCCGAGCAGGAGTCTTGTGATAAACACAAAGTTTATCAGTCAATACACAGCGAAATATCGTACAGTGTTACTTACTAAGCTACAGGATGGTTACACGTGCTCTTAACCACCTTTCATGCACAAGAATGAAGAGGATGAGTAGTTAATACTCAAATTATGATCGATATCGTGAGAGCGTTGACAGAGCGTCTGCAGCGTCTGGCGGTAGCGAGCAACACAAAGGAGTGGGAGGTGGAAGGAGGGAGGGGGTAGTGAGAGATGGAGGGAGGGAGGGATAGTGGGAGGTGCAGGGAGGGAGGGGTAGTGGGAGGTGGAGAGAGGGAAGGGGTAGTGGGAGGTGCAGGGAAGAAACGATACTGGGAGGAGGAGGGAGGGAGGGGTAGTGGGAGGTGGAGGGAGGGAGGGATAGTGGGAGGTGGAGGGAGGGGTAGTGAGAGGTGGAGGGTGGGAGGTGAAGGAAGGGAGGGATAGTGGGAGAGAGGCTCTATTTATTTCATTGGAGGTGTTTGGTGTTCGAGTGAAATTAATAGGAAATAAATTGTTGTTGTTGTTGTTGTTCCCCAAGCTGCCTGGCCGAACAGCCCCAAGGCCCCGAGCAAGGCCAAGACCAAAACCGTGCGCCCCCACAGAACCCTCACTGCCGACCACAATAAAGCCTGGGTGACCGAAGCCACTCCATGGCGGGGAGCTGAGGAGTGTGCGGAAACACCCGGGAAACCAAAGCCCCACCCAGGGCCCTGTGCCCCTCAGCAATTATGAAGAGAAAGTTGAGGGGCAAAGGAAAAAATGTGACGCTTTGGCTTCCAATCTAGGTAGACTGGGAAGAGACGCCGTCACTTGAGATCTAGAAAATATAAAAGTAAAAGGAACAGTCAGAGTAAGCTATGGGTATGGCAGAGATCTCTCAGTTCTCACTCTGATAGACCAGCCCATCACCAGGATATAAATTGTAAGGTTTGACGGGTCAATATGGGCAGCTTATATTAATCATAGAGTGAAATCAAATAATATGTAGTCTGTACATCTTGATTTTAAGAAGATTCCTCTCGTGTAACAAGATGTGCCTTATTAGGCATCATGCTACAACAGGATTAAAACAATTGGGACACATTTTGTAATGGGTAATGAACTGGGTAAGTTACCCCGTATAGTGGACAAATATTATCGAGTTTATATAAGCAGAAAGTTAACAAACATTATTTTATAAATATCAGTTTTATTTTGTAAGCCAATAATCTTAATTAACATGGTACAACATAAAGCCTATCATTCAGAATAATTAACTGGTAAAGAAAGGATGTTTGTCCTCCTAAGCAAATACAAATAGAACACCTAACACAAATAATTGTGTCAAAGAGTTCTCGAGGGCACTGGATTTAATGTGGAGGAGATGGCTTATGAAACCTTGCATACAATAGTTACTATGAAAAGTTATTCAATATTATCAAATATGGACGAGGCCCGATGATTATCAAACCTCTAAACAATTAGAGGTATGCTGTATAATATATACAATTGACACAGCTAGTTTTTATTATTCTACGCATACAAATAGCTTAACTACATTATTACAGTCTGGGAAGCTGTTTTAACTTTTCGGTAATCCCTAAATCAATGTCACGCCTTGTTTTAGCTATTTTCTGTTATTATACATCATTAAAAAGTATCCATGGAAGAAAAGGATTTAATAAGACCTAGTTTGACCTATGAATCATTGGATGTTTACGTTATCTCCCTACGCTCTGAAGTACTAAAAGAGTTATAGTTCTTTTCTCCAATCTTCGGAGCGTTTCATAAACTTTCACTCTCCTCCATAAAGATATGAGATATAGACGGTATGGGAATAACATATGGATTATCATTTATTACACTACGATCAAACTTTGTTGGAGGAGGTTTGAAATACTGAAACATATTAACGTTTGTAGTGATATTTTTTTAATAATAAACCAGTCGTCGGGATGATCGATGGGTGGTGTGATACAGGCCAAGGTTGGGTGGAGGGATCTCCAACACAATGTACTGTATGGAATGATGGAATTATATACATTGCAATATTGCATTAATACAGTATACTGTATACTGTATATTGCATTAATACAGTATACTGTATACTGTATATTAATATTCTTATAGGTAATCCTTTAATTGTTTCCTTCTATTGTTCCTCGACATTATATTAATACCATACATTTTGTGTTTTAATTATTGTTATGTTACACCACGTTGTCATTCCTATGAACCATACCATATTCAGTTATATTATTTGTGTTGTATTGTTAGTAACCTAGTCTCAATGATAAATTCATATTATTGGCGCTAGCAATACCGTCATTTGACGACCTATGCTATAAACACCCATTATTGGTTATATTTTTCACATGAATAAACTACTGTGTATAGGGATACACAGTATACCTATATATTACTTATAAAAGAAAATTACACACAGCACTTCAAACTCTGAAATGTGTGCCTGTTACATCTGTCATGGATACCCAGTGCATTTTCGCTTCGTTTTAGCATTGATATTCCATACATTTAAATAATATAGTAGTGTGTGTGTTTGTGTCTGTTTTCTAGTTGGCATGATCGTAATCCACCAAGAAACTGAAAGTGTCTCGCTTACTTTTGGCGCTTCGTTGACGTGTCGAACAGAGCCATCTATGGAGAGTAAAACACACAATATATAGGATTGCTTCGAATACCGCCGTCAGAGGGCACTAATGGATGGCTGAAGTTCCATACCACGATTTTAGTCCCAGACTGTACTTCGTTAGGCTTTTGACTCAGCAATCCCACTACTTTCTTTTGAATGTGTGTCCATTGTTCCTTTTGTGAGGCAACAAATGTTATGCCTGGATGAAAGAGAAAAGCGGCTCTTTTATGAGTTAGGAGCACTTAGGATGTGTAATGTTGATCTAAGTAAGGTAAGGAGAGGCAAGGCTAGGTTAGATTTGGTCGAGTAAGGATATGATAGGTTTGGTTAGACTAACCTTGCGGCATCGTTCACCCACAAGTAACTTGTCACCTGAATGTGGTGAAGCTTCTTATTATCGCCAAAACAAACAGCTTTAAACTTCATCAAATATTGCTAATGGGGTGAAATAGGGATTGTCCAAAACGACTCATCTCGGAACAAATAGGGTTTACGGTATTCTGCTTTACGTTACACGTAATGACTAATTTAACACTACAGTCTATTCATTATAATATGTAGGCCAGTAATCGTGACCCCTAACTCAAAGAGGGCTAGAGCAAAGGCCGTAGAATTACAAACCTATTATCCGTCTGGCCATTCCCAAATAATATACATACTAGCTCGATTACTCTAGTCAATTTTTAAAAGTTGGTAGTCAGATGTTTTGGCCTACTTATAATGAATAGACTATAAACATGTATTCGATTGTAAAACATATTATACATATAATATTACAACTGAAATATAGCAAAGCGTATCGTGTTGGCTTATAGTCCTACAATTTGTCCTGCCCTCCAAATGGCCCAGCTACCTTGTACCGCCATAAACCACTCTTACTCTTCTCTGCTTCCTGACTTCCTGGCTATATATTAAAAACAAATATATATATATATATATATTTCATGCTGTATTTAGTGCCCTTTTTCGTAGCAAATTAATTAATATTTTATATTCAATTATAATTATACAAACACACACATTAAATAATGCGCTAAAAGAGCCTACTCCGTTATAATGGCAGGAACTACCACCTTACAAAGTTACAATATTGTTTCCTATGTACAGTCACTCATAACAATTCATGGACCCCCCCCACGTGAACGCGTCAACTAAAATGTATTGTTTTTTGCTTCGTACCCCTTGAGACTGGATGCCAGCCAGAGGAAGGGGAGGGTAAGGGGGGTGTTAGAGAGGGCAGAGTAATAATAATAATAATAATAATAATAATAATAATAATATATTTATTCAGTTAGCAATATACAGAGCTGGTACCACATAGTATGTTACAAATATGACATGTACCAGCCTTGCATAATTCCAACTAAGGATAGCCCAATAAGGCCGTTAGGCGTATTTCCATTGGGGTCCTTGTGGGATTAGGTTAGCTGGGGAAATGGGGAGGATAAAGAAATAGATACTTTAGAGAAAGTATTTCTAGGGGGTTATTTTTAGATACCTTACATCCTATAGTAAATATCAGTAATCCGTAATCAGTAATCATTTCAGTTTGGTTTGTCTATCTCTTATGTCGTATTTAGTAGTAGACATAAGCTTGGTGCTCCCTTCTCGCAGCTGTCCGGTTCAGGTGTTCCTTCAGGCTACGTCTGAAGGAATACAGTGTTCTCTTTTCACGGACTGACTGGGGTAGGTCGTTCCAGTCTTTGATGGCAGTGAAGAAGAATGTTTGCTTACCCTGTCCTTGGATTATCGGGACCTTAAAATGAAACATCCTGTTTCTTGTATTATGTCCACTCCTCTCATTTGCTTTAACAAAATCATTCTTTAGATACTCTGGAACTCTGTCATAGAAAATGTTGAAGGCATTAGTGAGCCTGATTTGTTTGGCCCTGTCAGAGACATTGAGCATACCTAGTGACTGAAGTTGTTCCAGGCCAACATGTGATCTGGGTCCTAGGTTCAGCATGAACCTAACCATTTTATTTAGAGTGACCTGAAGTTTGTGTTGTGCTGATTTAGATGATGCAGAGTACCAGGATGACACAGAATAGTCAAAATGACACTGAACAAGCGCTTGGCAGAGGGTCTTTTTGGTCGTCGCAGGCAAGCATCCCACCTGTCTATACAGGTATTTTATACGTGCTCTACACTTACTCAGGATAGATTCCAAAATTGTTTCACCTGACTAACTCGCGTCCAGTTTTAGTCCGAGATATTTAACTTGTGACACTGTTGTTATAGGAATATCACTACAGTTGACCGAGAAGCCCACAATGTCTTTCAGTAGGAGGGTGTAGAAGCGGTAGTTACCTTACCCCCACTGTCTTCCCCTAAACTAAAATTCCACACCTCTCTCTCTCTCTCTCTCATATAATCAATAAAATACTCACATACCTGTATATGATAGCCCTCTCCCTATCTCTACCAAATTATATACGTTATATAATAGCACCTACACTCCTACATTATATGTTAGTGTATTTGTTGTATTTGCCTTGTTATGTTTATTCATGTGTTATAAGAGTTTCGACCAAATATTGTTAATATTCTGTAATTCACTTCCATTCTCACTTATATTATTAATGTATTTATATTTAATATTACCTATTATCACTATGTCCATTTCCTATATCCGTATAATGCTTTTCTTTGTATAATGTTTTGTGTTTAGAACGTGGCGGGCAGATATATATGTGTTAACAGTTCTACTCAGTCTTCCCTAACTATTCTTTCCTAAATCTATCCTACGATTACCTTACTTCGGAGAACATCATTTGTATACAATAAGCCTACTTGGTTTAATAGCCGAAGTTTAGACAAAGACAATGGTTAGATATAGGATAAAGGCTTACATGATATATAAGTAAACAAAAGCGGCACTTGGTAGAGAGCATACCTCCGCCTATACTGGCTGTTTATTTTTATCTCTCTCTTTCTCTCTCTCTCTCTCTCTCTCTCTCTCTCTCTCTCTCTCTCTCTCTCTCTCTCTCTCTCTCTCTCTCTCTCTCTCTCTCTCTTTTATTGGAGTTAATGAATGTGTAAGTGACTGTAATTATATACTGTTAGGTGAACAAAGGCACCAATTGTTAGGAGACTTGCCCATTCGTATCGTCCTAACCTGTCCTATCTGTTGTGAAGCGTATACGCAACCAATGTACCACACAGAAGTAGTCTGACCAATCTCCGGGGCAATGTAGCGTTAAATAACACACCTGCATCTATAATTTGGATATTTGAGCTAAAGAAGACTTTCCCCACCAAACTGCATATGATATTAATTATAAGTAAATTATATAAAATAGATCCTGACAGTTCAATATGCCGTTTTCTTTTATTATACCCGCCTCTTCAAACTCATAAACATTACAAGTTTCTTCATAATATCATTCAGTCGTAGGTATATTACTGTAATACCAATAGTTTTATAACAGGACTTTTATCGTGATTTTCTAATCAATTCTGCGAAAGTCAGTGTGATGATTTTGATTTCTTCAGAAACAGACCTAGGTCAAAATTAGCAACGAAATTATTGAAATTCGTCGGTATTTATTTATTTTTCTATTGCCCATGATGCAAACACGACGAGTTGATGAATATGAAAAATATTATACTGTAGATGTATGAATTATTTGTGTTGTTCAACCCACTATTAAATATTATACTGTAGATGCATATATTATTTGTTTTGTTCAACCCACTATTAAATCAGTATGTGTGCATGCTGCTAACAAGAAATGGGTTAGTCAATATCTCCAGTTATAGATCGATCAGTTCGCCCGTCAATATATTATGTTATGGTCATATAGGTGTGAGCTTAGGTTCCATAGGGATTGGGCTCATACGGAATTGGGCCCATACGGGATTGGGCCCATGGGATTGTAACCTAACCTTACCTAACCTAACCTAAGTGGGCCCAATCCCGTATGGGCTCAATCCCGTGGTCACCGTGAGCTAATAATAATAATAATAATAATAATAATAACTTTGTTTAGACTAAAAACATATACAATATATTACAATATCTTCATAATTCATTATCAAGGCTGAGCCCATGAAATGTGAACATTTGTTTATGGGCTCCTTCAAAATACGCATAGGAAATTACCAGCAGTGTTTTGTATATGTAGTGTGCTTACAATTACCAGCAGTGTTTTGTATATGTAGTGTGTTTACAATTACCAGCAGTGTTTTGTATATGTAGTGTGCTTACAATTACCAGCAGTGTTTTGTATATGTAGTGTGCTTACAATTACCAGCAGTGTTTTGTATATGTAGTGTGCTTACAATTACCAGCAGTGTTTTGTATATGTAGTGTGCTTACAATTACCAGCAGTGTTTTGTATATGTAGTGTGCTTACAATTACCAGCAGTGTTTTGTATGTGTAGTGTGCTTACAATTACCAGCAGTGTTTTGTATATGTAGTGTGCTTACAATTACCAGCAGTGTTTTGTATATGTAGTGTGCTTACAATTACCAGCAGTGTTTTGTATGTGTAGTGTGCTTACAATTACCAGCAGTGTTTTGTATGTGTAGTGTGCTTACAATTACCAGCAGTGTTTTGTATATGTAGTGTGCTTACAATTACCAGCAGTGTTTTGTATATGTAGTGTGCTTACAATTACCAGCAGTGTTTTGTATATGTAGTGTGCTTACAATTACCAGCAGTGTTTTGTATGTGTAGTGTGCTTACAATTACCAGCAGTGTTTTGTATGTGTAGTGTGCTTACAATTACCAGCAGTGTTTTGTATATGTAGTGCTTACAATTACCAGCAGTGTTTTGTATATGTAGTGTGCTTACAATTACCAGCAGTGTTTTGTATATGTAGTGTGCTTACAATTACCAGCAGTGTTTTGTATATGTAGTGTGCTTACAATTACCAGCAGTGTTTTGTATGTGTAGTGTGCTTACAATTACCAGCAGTGTTTTGTATGTGTAGTGTGCTTACAATTACCAGCAGTGTTTTGTATATGTAGTGTGCTTACAATTACCAGCAGTGTTTTGTATATGTAGTGTGCTTACAATTACCAGCAGTGTTTTGTATATGTAGTGTGCTTACAATTTAGTTACTCAGCTGGCGCTTTAAAACTTAATAGTTGCTTATAGTAGCCTAAGTGATTTTTACAATTTCACTTATATTCTAAAAGATTGTTAGCTGATTTTATTTCTTCTGGTATAGTAGTCTATTCCAGAAGATACTTCCCAAGTAAGTAACAAATCTTCTACCAAGGTTATTATTTGGCTTGGGTGGTTTGAGAAAGTTTTTGTTTCTAGTGTTGTGACTATGTTTACTGTCTACGTGATCGAAATATTGATTCTGAACACAATCAAGCTGATTGAAAACAATGTAAGAGATTCTATGAGATAAATACCACATACTGTAGTTTAAACACTCAAACGTTTTTGAATAAAGGAGTTGTATGGTCTAAATACCGGTATGCCACTTTAGATAATATTTTCATGGCTTTCTTATAAAGTTTGAATAATGGTTCTAAGTGTGTTTTTGTTGTTGAACTCCAAACAACATTACAATACTGATAATATGGATAGATTAAACTGTTATACAAACACAGCTTGGAATTGAGATGATCAGACGGTGTTGAAACTGCAGGGTCAGCGGTAAGAGATTGTTGTCAGGTGAACAAGGTTCAATAGCCAGAAAATAATACTGATTGTATGCTTGGTTTGAGCACTGGCCTGAAGAAGCTATCTGCGAAACTTTGTCAATAAAGTGTTCCTCCTCAAATGGTGTATCTTTTCATTGAATTATATAATATATATATATATATATATATATATATATATATATATATATATATACATATATATATATATAAATACAGGGTGTCCCAGAAGGAAAGGGCAAAACTTTGGTAAATGATAAAACAAGGTATTCTAAGCATAAAATGATCTGTAACAAAAAGTTCAAATGTCAACCATTAAAGAGATATATCTATATAATAACATGGTAAAATAACTGCAGTTAGATGGAGGTGTGGTAGGTACTAGGACAGCTAGGCTACCCTTATGGGGAAATACTTAAGAACATGCTATTTTCAACATGCAATATCTCTTTACTGGTTGAGATTTGGAATATTTCTTATAGAACATTTTAGGCTTAGAATATTTTGCTTTATAATTTCCCAAAGTTATGCCCTTTCCTCCTGGAACACCCTGTATATATATATATATATATATATATTCTTTAATACATACGAGGTTGAAAGAAATGGCAATTTCTGCGTTGGAAATTTTATTATTCAAAGTTTCCAGGTCTCTGATGAGTTTTCGCTGGGTGGCAGGAAGTAAATGAAGGAGATGAGCAAAATTCATGGTGGTACAGGGTTACATTAAAGTACATGATATACGACGCGTTTCACTGGACAACCAGCATTATCAAGTAAGGAAGGAATGATATAAAAGGTAAACAGGAAGGGTATATATAGAGGGTGGAGGATCAGAGGAGGCGGAAAACAGGGGGCAAAAGTCTGCGATTGGTGGAAGGCTAAACTAGGAGAGAGAAAGGGGGTAACCGCTTCACGCATGCGCACTGGATGCGGGATGGTGGTCGATAGGTGGGGTCGAAGCTGATTGGCTGCGTGTCGAGGGGCGTGGCCTAAGTTGTGTGGCGCCTGCAGAAGACGAAGCTGAAGGAGGTAGCGTGGGGGGCTGCGTCAAGGGCACCGGGGGGCGAGGAGGGGTGTTAGGTCCTGTAGGGCAGTGCCTTTTGGCAGAAGGAAGGATCTGAAGGTCCAGAGTTTGGTTGTTGATGTTGGGATGTAAGGCTTGGATATATAAAGCTTCGAGTATAGGTAATCTCCTTGGGTCACTTTCTTTATCGAGTATGGTGGTGTGTTTTTCTAACTCGTTGCGTGTGAGGTGAGGGTGGTTAGGGGTGAGATAGTGGTCTTTGATGGCTCCAGCCTGAAGGTGAAGAGTTAACCGACGTGAAAGACGAGTCTGCGTCATACCAATATAGGAATGAGGTCCACAGTCCTCATAATTACAGGTATGTTGGTAAATGACGTGATCGTCGGTCATCGGGCTCTTTATCTTGCTGGAGGCTGGTTTGTTGCGGAGAACGAGGTTGGAGGTCTTGGGGGATTTGTAATAAATTATTAATTTGATTTTGTTTTCCGGGTTGGTTGGGTGGACATGCTTGGAGATTATTTCTTTTAAGACGGCCTCGTCTTTTTTGTGTTCAGAGGACATGTAATTGCGGTAGAAGATCTTAATTTCATTGGGGGGGTCAATGTTGGGAGGGCTTTGGGTGTATCATTTTTCAAGATGGTGGTTGATGGTGCTGGAGATGTCGGAGTTGGAGTATCCGTTATTTACTAAAACTTGGGATAGTCTTTCTAGTTCCTGGTGGGTGTCGGCCCAGGTAGAGCAGTGCGTGAGGGCTCTCCTAACATAGGCGGAGATGGAGGATGGAAGATAACGGCGGGGGCATTCACTATCACCATTAAGGCATTGTCCTGTGTTAGTAGGTTTAATGTAGACGGTGGTTTTGAACCCATGGTCGTTCAGAACTACGAGGATGTCGAGGAAGGGGAGTTGTCCATTGTTAGATTTTTCAAAGGTGAAGTTAAGTCCGGAGGAGCTCATGAAGCGACGCTGGAGTTCCTGTAGTTCGTGGAGGTCCTTGATTTGCACGAAGATGTCATCCACGTATCTACAGTAGACGGCAGGTCGTTGGGCAGCTAGGAGCTCTTCCTCGATGGTACCCATGAAAAAGTTCGCAAAAAGAACTCCTAGGGGGCTGCCCATCGCCACACCGTCTATCTGCTTGTACATGTTGCCCCGGGGGCAAAGGAAGGGGGCCTCCTTGGTACATAGCTCCAGTAGTGTTTTCAGGGCCTTCTCCGGGATGTCCAGTGTAGGAGTATCAGGGCAATGATAAATTCGACGTAGAATCATGTCAATGGTCCTATCCACTGGCACGTTGGTGAACAGGCTTTCTACGTCGAGAGAGGCGATAGTGTGGTTGTTGTTACGGGGGGCGTCTCGTAAAATTTCCAAGAAATCGTGGGCTGAGTTACGGTTGAATTGGCTGGGCACGTAGGGGGTGAGGAGGTTGTTCAGGGCCTTGGCGATCTGGTAGGTGGCAGTGGGGATCTGGGAGATGATGGGGCGGAGGGGGTTCCCAGGTTTGTGTGTTTTGATGGTTCCGTACGCATAACCAGGGGTGTATTCTCCGACGAGTTTTTTAAGGTGGATCCCTCCTTGTTTGGCGTTGATGGCGGTGATGGTGGTGTTGGCAATACGTTTGATTTCGTCGGTTGGGTTGCGGGTGATCTTTTTAAATTTAGTGTTGTCACTTAAGATGACGTCGATTTTTTTCTAAGATATTCCTCCTTGTCATGGATCACGAGGCAGGAAGCTTTATCCGCACGACGGATGATGATGTTGGGCTTGTCTCTTAATAGTTTGGCAGCTTGGAGGTGTTGTTTGTTCAGTATTTTGCTATGGTGAGTTCCTCTGGTTTTGGCGGCTTCAGCGAGGAGAGTAGGTTGTAGGGCGGGAGTAGTGGTGACCTTGCCATCCTTCTTGAGTCGTAGGATGTCGTCCAGTAGGATTTCCGTTTCTAGGCGTGTTTCTAGGCGTACAACCATAAAAAAGCTTGCCCGTCTTTATGGCGGAAACTTAAAACTACCCAAACCAACAAAAGGATATATAAACCTTACTAACACCATTCTGACCCTGGACCAAGAAGACCTCCTCAACAAAGGCCTCAACTGCCACTACAGCTCCAAACCTGGCCCCCACCGGAAACGCCTAGAAACGGAAATCCTCCTGGACGACATCCTACGACTCAAGAAGGATGGCAAGGTCACCACTACTCCCGCTCTACAACCTACTCTCCTCGCTGAAGCCGCCAAAACCAGAGGAACTCACCATAGCAAAATACTGAACAAACAACACTTCCAAGCTGCCAAACTATTAAGAGACAACCCCAACATCATCATCCGTCGTGCGGATAAAGCTTCCTGCCTCGTGATCCATGACAAGGAGGAATATCTTAGAAAAATGGACGTCATCTTAAGTGACAACACTAAATTTAAAAAGATCACCCGCAACCCAACCGACGAAATCAAACGTATTGCCAACACCACCATCACTGCCATCAACGCCAAACAAGGAGGGATCCACCTTAAAAAACTCGTCGGAGAATACACCCCTGGTTATGCGTACGGAACCATCAAAACACACAAACCTGGGAACCCCCTCCGCCCCATCATCTCCCAGATCCCCACTGCCACCTACCAGATCGCCAAGGCCCTGAACAACCTCCTCACCCCCTACGTGCCCAGCCAATTCAACCTTAACTCAGCCCACGATTTCTTGGAAATTTTACGAGACGCCCCCCGTAACAACAACCACACTATCGCCTCTCTCGACGTAGAAAGCCTGTTCACCAACGTGCCAGTGGATAGGACCATTGACATGATACTACGTCGAATTTATCATTGCCCTGATACTCCTACACTGGACATCCCGGAGAAGGCCCTGAAAACACTACTGGAGCTATGTACCAAGGAGGCCCCCTTCCTTTGCCCCCGGGGCAACATGTACAAGCAGATAGACGGTGTGGCGATGGGCAGCCCCCTAGGAGTTCTTTTTGCGAACTTTTTCATGGGTACCATCGAGGAAGAGCTCCTAGCTGCCCAACGACCTGCCGTCTACTGTAGATACGTGGATGACATCTTCGTGCAAATCAAGGACCTCCACGAACTACAGGAACTCCAGCGTCGCTTCATGAGCTCCTCCGGACTTAACTTCACCTTTGAAAAATCTAACAATGGACAACTCCCTTCCTCGACATCCTCGTAGCTCTGAACGACCATGGGTTCAAAACCACCGTCTACATTAAACCTACTAACACAGGACAATGCCTCAACGGTGATAGTGAATGCCCCCGCCGTTATCTTCTATCCTCCATCTCCGCCTATGTTAGGAGAGCCCTCACGCACTGCTCTACCTGGGCCGACACCCACCAGGAACTAGAAAGACTATCCCAAGTTTTAGTAAATAACGGATACTCCAACTCCGACATCTCCAGCACCATCAACCACCATCTTGAAAAATGGTACACCCAAAGCCCTCCCAACATTGACCCCCCCAATGAAATTAAGATCTTCTACCGCAATTACATGTCCTCTGAACACAAAAATGACGAGGCCGTCTTAAAAGAAATAATCTCCAAGCATGTCCACCCAACCAACCCGGAAAACAAAATCAAATTAATAATTTATTACAAATCCCCCAAGACCTCCAACCTCGTTCTCCGCAACAAACCAGCCTCCACCAAGATAAAGAGCCCGATGACCGACGATCACGTCATTTACCAACATACCTGTAATTATGAGGACTGTGGACCTCATTCCTATATTGGTATGACGCAGACTCGTCTTTCACGTCGGTTAACTCTTCACCTTCAGGCTGGAGCCATCAAAGACCACTATCTCACCCCTAACCACCCTCACCTCACACGCAACAACGATAAAGAAAGTGACCCAAGGAGATTACCTATACTCGAAGCTTTATATATCCAAGCCTTACATCCCAACATCAACAACCAAACTCTGGACCTTCAGATCCTTCCTTCTGCCAAAAGGCACTACCCTACAGGACCTAACACCCCTCCTCGCCCCCCGGTGCCCTTGACGCAGCCCCCCGCGCTACCTCCTTCAGCTTCGTCTTCTGCAGGCGCCACACAACTTAGGCCACGCCCCTCGACACGCAGCCAATCAGCTTCGACCCCACCTATCGACCACCATCCCGCATCCAGTGCGCATGCGTGAAGCGGTTACCCCTTTCTCTCTCCTAGTTTAGCCTTCCACCAATCGCAGACTTTTGCCCCCTGTTTTCCGCCTCCTCTGATCCTCCACCCTCTATATATACCCTTCCTGTTTACCTTTTATATCATTCCTTCCTTACTTGATAATGCTGGTTGTCCAGTGAAACGCGTCGTATATCATGTACTTTAATGTAACCCTGTACCACCATGAATTTTGCTCATCTCCTTCATCTACTTCCTGCCACCCAGCGAAAACTCATCAGAGACCTGGAAACTTTGAATAATAAAATTTCCAACGCAGAAATTGCCATTTCTTTCAACCTCGTATGTATTAAAGACAATTTATTACCTGGTTTTACCAACATATATATATATATATATATATATATATATATATATATATATATATATATATATATATACCGGTATATATATATATATATATATATATATATATATATATATATATATATATACGGTATATATATATATATATATATACAGTATATATATATATATATATATATATATATATATATATATATATATATATATATATATATATATATATACTGTATATATAAAATAATATTATATATATATATATAATTGCGTTCTGCTATAAGTTTACTCAATAATTGCCAGTTTACTGTTTACCGGAAGTTATACGTTCGTTTCCGTTTCTTTGTCTGTCTGTAAAGAAGATATCCAGAACAAAACAATTACCTGAATGTTATGAAGACTGGTGGGAAAATAAGATATGCAGCAAGGAATAAGTGACTCACTTTATGAGGCGAGCTGCAGATTTTCACGGCATATGGTGGGCAGATAGAATATGCACCTGTGGAGAAGTGATTCAAATTAGGAAGCGTTCCGGAATATATCCCGGAACCCGGATCCAGAATTTGTTTTAGGTCATTAATATTAATGAAAAAAAAACCCAGCCAGCATAGGCGGAGGTATGCTCTCTACCAAGTGCCGCTTTTGTTTACTTATATATCATGTAAGCCTTTATCCTATATCTAACCATTGTCTTTGTCTAAACTTCGGCTATTAAACCAAGTAGGCTTATTGTATACAAATGATGTTCTCCGAAGTAAGGTAATCGTAGGATAGATTTAGGAAATAATAGTTAGGGAAGACTGAGTAGAACTGTTAACACATATATATCTGGCCGCCACGTTCTAAACACAAAACATTATACAAAGAAAAGCATTATACGGATATAGGAAATGGACATAGTGATAATAGGTAATATTAAATATAAATACATTAATAATATAAGTGAGAATGGAAGTGAATTACAGAATATTAACAATATTTGGTCGAAACTCTTATAACACATGAATAAACATAACAAGGCAAATACAACAAATACACTAACATATAATGTAGGAGTGTAGGTGCTATTAGATAACATATAATGTAGGAGTGTAGGTGCTATTAGATAACATATAATGTAGGAGTGTAGGTGCTATTAGATAACATATAATATAGGAGTGTAGGTGCTATTAGATAACATATAATGTAGGAGTGTAGGTGCTATTAGATAACATATAATGTAGGAGTGTAGGTGCTATTTGATAACATAATGTAGGAGTGTAGGTGCTATTAGATAACATATAATGTAGGAGTGTAGGTGCTATTAGATAACATATAATGTAGGAGTGTAGGTGCTATTAGATAACATATAATATAGGAGTGTAGGTGCTATTAGATAACATATAATGTAGGAGTGTAGGTGCTATTAGATAACATATAATGTAGGAGTGTAGGTGCTATTAGATAACATATAATGTAGGTGTAGGTGCTATTAGATATGATATAATGTAGGACTGTAGGTGCTATTAGATAACCTATATAGTAGGAGTGTAGGTGCTATTAGATAACATATAATGTAGGAGTGTAGGTGCTATTATATAACATATAATGTAGGAGTGTAGGTGCTATTAGATAACATATAATGTAGGAGTGTAGGTGCTATTAGATAACATATAATGTAGGAGTGTAGGTGCTATTAGATAACATATTATGTAGGAGTGTAGGTGCTATTAGATAACATATTATGTAGGGGTGTAGGTGCTATTAGATAACATATAATGTAGGAGTGTAGGTGCTATTAGATAACATATTATGTAGGGGTGTAGGTGCTATTAGATAACATATAATGTAGGAGTGTAGGTGTTATTAGATAACATATAATGTAGGAGTGTAGGTGCTATAGATAACGTATAATGTAGGTGTAGGTGCTATTAGATAACATATAATGTAGGAGTGTAGGTGCTATTAGATAACATATAATGTAGGAGTGTAGGTGCTATTAGATAACATATTATGTAGGGGTGTAGGTGCTATTAGATAACATATAATGTAGGAGTGTAGGTGCTATTAGATAACATATAATGTAGGAGTGTAGGTGCTATTAGATAACATATAATGTAGGAGTGTAGGTGCTATTAGATAACATATAGGAGTGTAGGTGCTATTAGATAACATATAATGTAGGAGTGTAGGTGCTATTAGATAACATATTATGTAGGGGTGTAGGTGCTATTAGATAACATATAATGTAGGAGTGTAGGTGCTATTAGATAACATATAATGTAGGAGTGTAGGTGCTATTAGATAACATATAATGTAGGGGTGTAGGTGCTATTAGATAACATATAATGTAGGAGTGTAGGTGCTATTAGATAACATATAATGTAGGAGTGTAGGTGCTATTAGGTGTAGGTGCTATTAGATAACATATAATGTAGGAGTGTAGGTGCTATTAGATAACATATAATGTAGGAGTGTAGGTGCTATTAGATAACATTTACATTTACCAATTCTTTCACCCAACCCGATCTTATAAATTCAAAAATACCTTCACATTTACCAATTCTTTCACCCAACCCGATCTTATAAATTCAAAAATAAACACTGCAATTTCTCTGAACCAGGACCTTTCTAGAATTAATGAATGGGGACAAGAGAATCTAGTTTCCTTTAATGCACAGAAAACCAAGTACATTCAATTTTCTAACCGACCGAATCTCACTGACTCCCATATATTTTTTAATGATGTAAATATTCCCACTTCCCCTAGTATTGACATTCTCGGTGTAACATTAACTACTAACTTGAGCTGGACACATTATGTTAGAAGCATTGCTAAGAATGCCTCTAAAAAACTGGGACTCCTGTACAGAGTTCGAGAATTCTTCACTGACGAGCAGTTGGCCGTAATATATAAAGTCATGTGCGCTCTCAGATGGATTACTGTTCACCTCTGTGGGGTGGAAGTGGAGTGGTTGCATTGAGGCAGTTGGACAAAATTCAAAATAAAGCTATTAGATTAATCAATAACCCTGCAATCACACAGGACCTTCCTACATTAGCCATACGAAGAAACGTTGCATCCCTTGCATTATTCTACAGATATTTTCACAGCAATTGTTCCGAGGAACTTGCTTCAATTGTGCCGCCTCTCCACATCTTTCCCCGTAGAACTAGGGCAGCTGAGAGCGCCCATGAATTTACACTTTCTCCTCCACAATGCAGAACTTCTGCTTATCAGAATTCATTTATCCCCAGAGTTACTACTCTTTGGAATTCACTTCCCTCGAATTGCTTTCCACAAACTTACAATCAACAAATGTTTAAATCCAGTTGTTACAAACATTTTATGAATGGAGGATGCCTTTAGGCACATGGACCTTTTTGTTTTATCTGTGTTTTTCCTTCCTCCGTTCATTGTCTCTTAAAAAAAAAAAAAAAAAAAAAAAAACATATAATGTAGGAGTGTAGGTGCTATTAGATAACATATAATGTAGGAGTGTAGGTGCTATTAGATAACATATAATGTAGGAGTGTAGGTGCTATTAGATAACGTATATAATTTGGTAGAGATAGGGAGAGGGCTATCATATACAGGTATGTGAGTATTTTATTGATAATATGAGAGAGAGAGAGAGAGAGAGGTGTGGAATTTTAGTTTAGGGGAAGAAAGTGGGGGTAAGGTAACTACCGTACTACCCTGCTTCTACACCCTCCTACTCTGCCCTCTCTAACACCCCCCTTACCCTCCCCTTCCTCTGGCTGGCATCCAGGCACAAGGGGTACCAAGCAAAAAACAATCAATTTTAGTTGACGCGTTCACGTGGGGGTCCATGAATTTTTATTTGTGACTGTACGTAACTTATCATTCATTACTAGTGATTTGTTATGTGTAGTGCATATATTAGGAGATGATCTATATCTTAAGGGGAGATATCGACTGGACCCCTTTCTCCCTCATGTTTAGCCCCATTACTTTTGAGATTTTAAGACAGTCGCCCCATTAGTTTGGCGATTTTAAGAACTTTCACCCCATTTCCGTCAATTTTAAGACCTTTCGTGCAATTTAGGTGTCGATTTTATCCTGGCGAGCGATAGCGAGCCTGTAATTTAAGAGGAACCGGCTTTCAGCCGGGACATTTTTCTACCGAAAAATGTACAAATTTATCTTGAAAGGGGCTCAAGGGGGTGTAATCTTAAGCTTGATGGATATCTAGAGACCAAACTAAAAACCTCCCCTTAATACTATCAGGATCGACCTCATATGGGCTAGTAAAATATTTCGTTTGCTTATTATTTTATTTCTGGACGAGCAATAGCAAGCATGTAACCTACAATAAATTGGCCTTCGGCCTGGATGTTTCTCGGTCGAAAAAGTTTACAGATTTAGCATCAATGAGGTTCTGCTGGGGATTTTTTTTTTAGTTTGTAGGCAGTCTTGGAAGGCGTTTTTGGTAGCCCAAGGAACAAACTAAAATACATTGTTCGAAAATCGAACAAACAAGCCCCCCCCCCCACCCCCCACACACACACACACACACATCAAACAGACTAAATATTCCAAGTCCCTACCTCAAACATAGACACCTTACGACCGACTTCCACGAGAGACGCCGACTTTTTCTCCCCAACTTATGCTGGCCTAACTTGCATGTATAAAATATAGTTATCCTGAGAAAGCCGGGGTTGTGATGGATGGGAAACACCGTTGTGTTCTCGGCTGGCGTATTCGTCAAGGTGGATATACACCTATTGTTTTTTCTGACGATTTCTTTGTCCACAACAATGATTTGTTTTGCTGAAGGGGAGATTGGTCGTTTTTCTGGTTCCCCTTCTTCGTCATGGTTAGCCCCATATATTTTCAAATTTTAAGACGTTCTGCCCATTAGTTTGGCGGTGTTAAGACCTTTTGTCTCACTTCTTTGTAAATATTAAGAATTTTTGTTTCACTTAAGTGTCGATTTTTTCCTGGCGAGCGATAGCGAGCCTGTGTTTTTAGAGGAACCGGCCTTCGGCTGGGACATTTTTCTATCGAAAAATGTACACAATTATCTTGAAGGAGGGTCTTGGGCGGGTGTTTTTATAAGCTTTTATACGGAGGAAACTAAAACAAATAGTAAAAAGATACATAACTGAGCAAATCAAAATACACCCATGTCCCCTTTAATATACACACCATATCGGGAAGGGCACGTTATTGACACTGTTTCACCTATAGCTTCATCAGGTCATGAGGCTATATGCGAACTGTCAATAAAGTTCATCTTCTCGTATGTTTATAATCATTGTGTTAACTTTCTGTTTTTGCCATTTTCATCAACCGTTTCCTAGCAAAATTTCGAGCATGTTTTGCTTTAGTATTGCCAATCTCACCTGTCATGACGGATGCTTAACTCTAACTCGACGTCTGATATATTTTATTCTAGCTATATTTAGACGATTTTATGCAGCTTAGGAAGGATCTGTGGAAGTTAAAAGGGTCGACGATTGAGATAGTTCGAAGGCTGTTAATTGATGGGAGGCCCTTTTTAAACTCAACAAAATCGTCTAATAGGTGCCAGAATATGTTGAAAAATGGGTTACGAAATGTTGTTTTATTCTAGCCCTCTTTCTCCCTCAATGGTTAGCCCAATTACATTAGAGATTTTAGGACGTTCACCTCTTTAGTTTGGCTCTTTTAAGACCTTTCGCCCCATTACTTTGTCAATTGTAGGACCTTTCGTATCGATTTTTTCCTGGCGAGCGATAGCGAACCGAAGATTGTACAAATTGATCTCAAAGGGCCTTTTTTTGTTAAGCTTAATAGAGGTCAAGGGAGCAAACTATAAAATTTACAAAAATATTAAAATACAATATACTAATTAAAGCGTCCAGTGCTCTACAAATGTATATCGATGGGGGAGGGGGGGGGGGGGGGTCTTGAAGTTATTGTCTTTAAGCGTGATGGAGGTCTAGGGAGTAAACTATAAAAACTCCTCTTAATGTGGTGATGGGCTGGTCTATCAGAGTGAGAACTGAGCGATCTCTGCCATACCCATAGCTTACTCTGACTGTTCCTTTAACTTATATATTTTCTAGATCTCAAGTGACGGCGTCTTTTCCGTGGATTGACCTCTCAATCTACCAAGATTGGAAGCCAAAGCGTCACATTTCTCCCTTGCCCCTCAACTTTCTCTTCATAATTGCTGAGGGGCACAGGGCCCTGGGTGGGGCTTTGGTTTCCCGGGCGTTTCCGCACCCTCCTCAGCTCCCCGCCATGGAGTGGCTTCGGACACCCAGGCTTTATTGTGGTCGGCAGGGAGGGTTCTGTGGGGGCGCTCGGTTATGGCCTTGGAATTGCTCGGGGCCTTGGGGCTGTTCGGCCAGGCAGCTTGGGGAAGAACAACAACAACAACAACAACAACTCCTCTTAATACAGTTGTTGCCTGTCATTGCACCCTAGTCCCCATACAGGGCTTGAGAGGAAACTAAAATAACAATAAATAAATAAATTAATGAACTAATTAATACATCCGAGCCCCTTAACTAAAGGTGGCGTCACACGAGCAGTTTAGAAAGGCAGTATAGGAAGCATAGACAGGCAACGTTACCATTGTGCGCCAGGTTAGCTTGAATACACTACTTATAATTGAATAATTAATAGTTAGGGGACATATGTACCGTTTGGCAGCAGTTCTCTCTTGTCTCATTTTAATTTATGTTCATATGAATATGTGAAATTGTAATTTGATGTACTTTGTGACAATATTTGTGTATAATTGAAATTAATTGGAATTGACTTATCTACAAATACACGTAGCCCCCTCCGACTATAACCCCTCCGCCCCCACCCCCACTCCAGCCACACCAAGCCCACGCACTGGCGCCCGAGTTCTGGCTCCCATTATTGGATTTTGTGTCCGATATGAAATTCAGGATCGTTGGATCGCCAATGATGTTCGGGTTGAGCGTGGAGGCGGATGGCATTAAAGCTGCAATTGCGCGCGCTTTTTGGGGGGAGTGATATGAATTGAACCTGAAACATATCAGTCAGTCAGTCAGTAGCCAGCCCTTACTCCCACAAGGGTTAGGGTCGATCAGCAAGATAAAGGAAAAAGAGGTGACAGGAGAAGAACACATAATAGTTTGCCCATAACAAGCAAGCACACAAGCATTCAGAAGCACCATAAGCATATCATCAAATATTGCATAACATAGCATAACATGGATAAACATCTTGTGGGGAGGGGCCGTTATTAGGACAACATTACGTTATGCACTGTAACCAAAGTAACACGCATAACAATGGTATATTAATAATATTTGTGATTAAATATTAAGTTTATGGGTTTGTGTTTTAGCACTACATAATTATGTAAGAATAATTTGTCTGTTTCCATACAAAAATTGCAATAATCGCTTTTGTGTTTTAATTCGAAACACTTTTTTCAGGCATTATGAACACATATATTTACAATTACTATAATGAATGCCAAAATAAAGAAGCTTTCTCAAATGTATCCAAATTCAGCGTTTAATATGTGTACCAATTGTGTTAGTCATGTGTTACATTCTGCACACACAATTCTTACAGTGTACACACCCACACACACTCTCTCTCTCTCTCTCTCTCTCTCTCTCTCTCTCTCTCTCTCTCTCTCTCTCACACACACACACGTACTGACACTTACATAAACACTTACACACACACACTGACCGTCTGTGAGGGTCTAATACGTATTTCAGCTGTTTTGTATAACCAGTCTGTCCTTAAGGGGGCTCACTTTGCTTGTTCTCTCTTTCTCTCCCTCTCTCTTGGGCTTGTATCCATTCGGCCCCATTCAGCCTACTGTTTTAAGACGTTTACTTCAATACAGGTGTCAATATTTTCCTGGCGAGCGGTAGGGAGCCAGCATATATATATTTTCGTTTTGACAGCAAGCTAAATCTGTATATTTTTCGATAGAAACATTTCTCCGGCGAAGCCGGATGTGGATTAACGTCTTAAAACAGTTGGCTGAATGGGGCCGAATTGATACAAGCCAGGGAAAGAGAGAAAAGGAGAGAAACATAAAAACAAACCGGAGACTCACCTTAACCCTATTTGGGACAGAGGGGGTGTTCTTGGTTTTCCCATGTTTCGCTCCATTAGTTTGGAGATTTTTAGGGGTTCACCCCATTATATTTCCGATTTCTTAAGTTCTCTTGTTCTTAATTCGAATCAATACATACTACATCTGTGAGTATATTTGTATGTTGTTTAATTTGATTCTGATTGCATTCAAACGTAATTAAGGGGTTAATTACCAAAGATAAAAAAAAATTTCCGCATGGTGTTGCTATGTAGGCTACCGTTTGTTTCCGCATGGTGTTGCTATGTAGGCTACCGTTTGTTTCCGCATGGTGTTGCTATGTAGGCTACCGTTTGTTTCCGCATGGTGTTGCTATGTAGGCTACCGTTTGTTTCCGCATGGTGTTGCTATGTAGGCTACCGTTTGTTTCCGCATGGTGTTGTTATGTAGGCTACCGTTTGTTTCCGCATGGTGTTGCTATGTAGGCTACCGTTTGTTTCCGCATGGTGTTGCTATGTAGGCTACCGTTTGTTTCCGCATGGTGTTGCTATGTAGGCTACCGTTTGTTTCCGCATGGTGTTGCTATGTAGGCTACCGTTTGTTTCCGCATGGTGTTGCTATGTAGGCTACCGTTTGTTTCCGCATGGTGTTGCTATGTAGGCTACCGTTTGTTTTCCGCATGGTGTTGCTATGTAGGCTACCGTTTGTTTCCGCATGGTGTTGCTATGTAGGCTACCGTTTGTTTCCGCATGGTGTTGCTATGTAGGCTACCGTTTGTTTCCGCATGGTGTTGCTATGTAGGCTACCGTTTGTTTCCGCATGGTGTTGCTATGTAGGCTACCGTTTGTTTCCGCATGGTGTTGCTATGTAGGCTACCGTTTGTTTCCGCATGGTGTTGTTATGTAGGCTACCGTTTGTTTCCGCATGGTGTTGCTATGTAGGCTACCGTTTGTTTCCGCATGGTGTTGTTATGTAGGCTACCGTTTGTTTCCGCATGGTGTTGCTATGTAGGCTACCATTTGTTTCCGCATGGTGTTGCTATGTAGGCTACCGTTTGTTTCCGCATGGTGTTGCTATGTAGGCTACCGTTTGTTTCCGCATGGTGTTGTTATGTAGGCTACCGTTTGTTTCCGCATGGTGTTGCTATGTAGGCTACCGTTTGTTTCCGCATGGTGTTGCTATGTAGGCTACCGTTTGTTTCCGCATGGTGTTGCTATGTAGGCTACCGTTTGTTTCCGCATGGTGTTGCTATGTAGGCCACCGTTTGTTTCCGCACGGTGTTGCTATGTAGGCTACCGTTTGTTTCCGCACGGTGTTGCTATGTAGGCTACCGTTTTCCAGTTTCTGATGAAAGCAGGACTCAAGTTGGACAACGGTGAACACTGATTGTTTAGATCGCTATCTCCCCGGTGTGTCTCCCTCTAGTAATGAAGGTAGAGTTCAAAGATAACATCGAGTCATAACAGATAAAGTGGTGTCATACCAGCGCATTTTCCGGCAATTTTCGATTAATAGGTATTGTTTTTACACTGTTACATTCACCGGCTTCGCCAACTGTTTTAAGATGCTTATCCCCATCCAGGTGACGATTTCTTCCTGGCGAGCGATAGCGAGCCAGCATGTTATGGAGAAATCCGGCTTCGCCGGACACATTTTTTCTATAATTTGTATTACAAATTTAGCTTGCTATAAAAAAAAAATATATATATATATATATATACTGGCTTGCTACCACTCGCCAGAAAAATATTGACACCTAAACGTCTTTAAGACAGTAGGCTGAATGGGGCCGAATGGATACAAGCCAAAGAGAGAGAGGGAGAGAAAGAAAACAAAAGCGAGGTGGGCTCCCTTAAGGCATAGGAATAGGAAAATAGATCGCAGGTCAAATATGTTAGGTAGTTTAATTATTATGCTAAGTAATGTTGTTAAGCTGTCAGACTACAATTGGCCATAAACATAGACTGAACAAGCGCTCGTGTGACATCGCCTTATTAATGTGTTTTTGTTAAGTAATACTATTAATTTCTCTACTTACTGAATTGTTGGCATAGCAAACCTGTGTATTATTTTCATATTTCTGGACAACATTTTAACAAATGAATAATATCTGTACCACTCATTATTTGTATGCATGTACAGTCAGAGGTATAAATGCTGCGACACCAACCAAGCCACGCAAGCCCCTTCGTTCCAAAAGGTATTGTTAAACTTCATTCCAAACCCACTACGATTGTTTTTATTTCATTCTAACTACCGTGAGATGGGTTTATTTAGCTTAATATAGAGCTCTGGTGGTTAAGGAGTTCACGTCATACGGTTGATGTCGCAGCATTCGTACGTCTGACTGTACAGTCACATTCTTAATTCTGGTACATTTCGAAACCTCGACAAATGTAAAGGAGCCTCCTAAATACAAATAGGCCTATCAGGTTAAGGGGGGTCACCTGCTTTTTTTCTCTCCTTTTCTCTCTTTCTTTGGCTTGTATCCATTTGGCCCCGTTCAGCCTACTCTTTTAAGACGTTTAACCCCATCCAGGTGTCACTTTTTTACTTGTGAGTGGTACCGAGCCAGCATATTATTACATTTGTTTTGACAGCAGGCTAAATTTGTACATTTTTCGATGGAAAAATGTCCCCGACGAAGCCGGATTTCTTCATATAATGCAGGCTCGCTATCGCTTGCCAGGAATAAATCGAAACCTAGATGGGGATAAACGTCTTACAATAGTTGGCTGAAAGGGGCCGCATGGATACAAGCCACAGCAAGAGAGAAAAAGAGAGAAATAAAAACAAAAGCAGGTCACCCCCCTTAAGAATCCATACGGAGCTTCAATTTAAACTGATACAGATAATATACGTATCAACAGTAATAACCCCGACTATCCCTGTAGTAATCTTCATCAATATTCCTAGCTATTTGAGTCCACTGCAACTAGATAACAAGATGCCGATTTTCCTGGCCATGAAAACTCAACTTTAATGGGCAAACTGACCATTTGCGAGTTTCATTGTATAAGAAAGATGGAAGTTGTAGACATCGATCATAAGCAGAATTGCCAGCTATAATTCGGTCGTTGCATATTTATAAATACATAAAACCATATGTATCATACCTTCCATCCATTACAAACAAACATTATGATTGCATTTCTTTATTTATATAACTGTTTACGGCTTCAACTTCCTTGTGACCTGAAACTTGCAAATGGTTGTGTGCATACGCTGAGCACCATAGTTGGAATATGTTCTTGCATATGTTGTGTCAGTGTTAGTGTTCTGTAGGGTCTCTGTAAAAGAGAGTAGTGTCAGATTGACTTATGAACGCCATTTTGTTTCTATTGCAATCTTTACCCAACAGCACACCGTTATCTTTAGATTTAATATTTCCTCTTATAAACCTTATACTGTTCTATTTATACAGCTTTGTTTTGCGCAATCTATTAATGTGTATCTAAAAGAGCATACAAGTCCCGGGCGCCATATTGTTTCAGATTTCCGGGACCCCATATTTCGCACGTATATAAAGCACTCTTGTATCCGCCATCGATTTCCACTAAAACTGTTATCACATTCAGAAGTCCGAGTGGGAGAGTGCTTTCAGGGGTAATACACATCATAATTTGAGGAGCATCACTTTAATGACAACGTTTCGCAGATAGCTATATTCGGGTCACTGCGAAACGTTGTCAGTAAAGTGCTTTCCTCCTAAAACGGTGTCTGTATTAATGTTGTCAACTTTTCTGATTTCATTTTAACAGGCTTACAGAGGTTTTATCACACGAGGGATTTTATCTTAATGTTTTGATGGTCAGCAATTTTGCGGCACAATTTGGGGGATCTTGTTAACCTTTCGAAGAGTATAACTCATTTTGACAGATTATCTTGATTATCATTAAACGATTATATACGAGTTCGGAAGGATCTGTGATCATCAAAAGGGTAAAGATTATCTCAATGTTAACCCTCTTGACTTGCATTTACCCTTCCTAATCTCAATAAAACCGTCAGAAAAATAAAAATTAAATGCGTACTCTTATCCTAAAAAGGTTGATTAAATGATATCGGTAATTATACCTAAAATTTATTAAAATTCCCCTTAGACGATTCGATACCACTTTTCGTGTCTGGCTTCTAATTATTATTAGACGATTTTATTCATATTGAGATTTATTTGTACATTTTACGGTAGAAAAAAGTCCCGGCCGAAGGCTGGTTCCTCCAAAATTACAGGTTCGCTATCGCTCGCCAGGAAAATGATCGACACTTAACTGGCACAGGTCTTATATTGACAAAGAAAAGGGGCGAAAGATCTTAAAATCGACACACTAATGGGCCTAAACATGAGGGAGAAGGGTGTCCAGAAACAAATCAGATAAACCTCCCCTTAACGCTGAACATTCACCCCCTGTACTAGTCCAGGCTGGCGCACGAATGTTAGTTAGTTAAAATAGGACTTCAGAGGCTATCAACCCTATTGGATTATTAAGCCAGCACACTGTAAGTCAAGAATATTTCAGGACTGGAGCCCCTTTTCGAGAACTCCAGTCCCTTGACGGATGTTGAATGTGTTTCCACTAGTATAGTATACGATCTCCGGGGATCTACGCCCCCCCCCCCCCCCCTCCTCATCCCTCGCCCCCTTAATGTGTTTCCACTAGTATAGTATACGATCCCCGGGGATCTACGCCCCCCCCCCCCCCTCCTCATCCCTCGCCCCCTTAATGTGTTTCCACTAGTATAGTATACGATCTCCGGGATCTACGCCCCCCCCCACCCCCCCCTCCTCATCCCTCGCCCCCTTAATGTGTTTCCACTAGTATAGTATACGATCTCCGGGGATCTACGCCCCCCCCCCCCCCTCCTCATCCCTCGCCCCCTTAATGTGTTTCCACTAGTATAGTATACGATCTCCGGGGATCTACGCCCCCCCCCCCCCCCCTCCTCATCCCTCGCCCCCTTAATGGACAATAAGTGACCATCTTATTACCTGCCCTCCCTAGAGACCCTACAGTAACATATATCGGCCAACCTCCGCCATCTTGGTGCCACTGGTGATACGTTCCTGCCTTTACTCGTGATGGTGGAATGGTTAGAGCGTGTAAGTTCTGTATGTGATATCCTAGGTTCGAATCCAGGGAGAATCACATCTATCTATCTATCTATTGCCTGACGCCGTGATCCCCGAAGGGGTGGCCACGAACGAACCGCCCCCATGCACCTCTGTCCCCAGTCAGTCGATGCCCCTCCCCCCAACCAGCACCGCCTTCGTTCATGTATTTCCTCACTCCATCCTTCCACCTCTCATTCGGTCTACCTCTCCCTCTCTGTCCCTCCACCTCGCTCTCGTACACCCTCTTAGTCATTCTCTTGCTTTCCATACGTTCCATATGGCCGAACCATCTCAAGTTGTTCCTTTTCACACTTTCCAGCACATCTACCTCCACACCACACCTCCTTCTCACTTCCTCATTAGTCTGTCTATCCCTCCATGTAACTCCACACACACTTCTTAAGTAATTAATTTCCACTGCTCTCACTCTTGGTCTGAGTCTCTCAACCAACGTCCATGCTTCGCTTCCGTAAGTCAGTGTCGGGATTACCACACTGTCATGCAAGGACTTCTTCACTTCCATACTGACCACCCTATTTCTTGTTACTGCTTTCACCGTTCCTACAACCCTCTTCCCCTGTTGTACCCTCTCCCGCACTTCTTCATCCATAGTCCCATCTTTACTGAACACACTGCCCAGATACTTAAAAGAGTTGACGATCTCCATAGCCTGACCGTTCAGCTTCACCTCACACTCTGTGACTTCACCCCTTTCGAAGACCATAACCTTGCTCTTCCCCGCATTTACCTTCAAATTCCGTTTTTCACACACTGTTCCAAACTCATTTACCAGACTCTGCAACTCCCATTCATTATCACTCATCAGAAATGTATCATCCGCAAACAGCAGTATATGTAGCTTCCACTCAATTCCCTCCCTTTTCAGTGATACATCAACATCCACTGCTCTTGATAGTATTTCTTTCATGACTCCATCCATATATACAGTAAACAACCACGGGGACATCACACACTCCTGTTTCAAACCAACATTCAGGTCAAAGAACTCGCTCTGCTCACTCTCCACACGTACTGCCGCCTTTGCACCCTCATACATGCTCTTCACTGCTTTCAGCAACTTGCCCTCTACTCCGTATATTCTAAGTACTTTCCACAAACCTTCTCTATCCACTCTATCATAGGCCTTCTCCCAACCCATAAAGGCAACATACACCTTTTGTTTCTTCTCCAGATATTTCTCCACAACACAATTCAGGGTAAAAATCTGATCTTCACATCCTCTTCCCTTCCTAAAACCTCCCTGCTCGTCCCCTATCCATTTCTCCGTTCTCACTCTCAATCACTACCCTACTGTATACCTTCCCTACTACGCTTAGAAGACATATTCCTCGGTGGTTACCACACACTCACATGCTTTCATTAATTTAATTTGTGGTGTTATTGGTGTTAAGAACGATGTTAAAAAAATATCCATACCCATGATATACATTCAGTCATGCTGGTACAGAATAGATTACTTGTTTCCTTCATTTTAATTCTATATGACCACTACTAAAATATCGTCTATTTCTTCGATTATCATGGCACCAAAATGACGTCCATAGTAAAGACCGCTCTCTCTGACTACAGGATATCTGGCGCCTCGTTTAGGATATCCCCGACCTCATTACCCAGACCCTTTCCTATGTAATCCTTTTCACTCGGTGCTTCCTTTTCTGCTTTTATTCGTCGTCTGTCATTTTTTTCGTTCGTCAATAATTACAGTTTGTTTCGTTTTGTGCTGTAATTCATCGTCTGTCTAATCTTTTCGTTCGTAATGCCTCTCACTTTGTTTCGTTCTATGCTGTTATTCACCGTCTATCTTTCCTTGTATTCGTAATTGTTTTAACTCTGAGTCTTTCTTTGCTGTTATTCACCGTCTAACATTTCCCAGTGTTCGTAATTTATCTCACTTGCTTTCGTTCACCACTGGTATTAATCTTCTACTATACATTTTCTTGCAATCCAATTATCTCTGTTTCTTTTATTTTGTTTTATTTGTTACGTTTATTCACCATCTGTCATTCTCTTTGGTTCATAACTTACTTAACTTTGCTTCGTTCTTTACTGTTATATATTTTCTAGCATTCATCTTGGGTAATCCTCCTTGCATACTTTTGAATACCTAATTCATTGCACGCTGTGTTTTCTCTAATTGTATTCATCCTCAATTTTTGTTTTGTCATCGTAATCCTTTTTCACTTGGTTTTGCCTTTGCACAACTTATTTCTTAAGTATGTTCGCCTTCTGTTGGACCTTTCATCCTTATATTTTATATTCTAGTTTCTTCTCAACATCTTGATTATTTCATTTTCCACAAGAGGTATTTGTTCAATATCTTACCATCTATGCATTGTGCCATGTCTATCAAATTTAGCTTTATCTTCTTCCCTGATATCTACACAATAGTATTATCCTCAAAATGTAATGTATCTTAATAATTTGCTTTTTATGTTGATAGATTACTTGCTCTAGATAGCACTTAATGGAATATAATATATAAGATTTTGTTTTCTCATTGACAATTTGACAATTTTATAACAACTCATGTATTAGTACTCCACCTCATCACTCGCAATTCAATCTTACATCCCTTTCATATTCCGATGTATTAATGTAATTATTATATTTGTATCTCAAATTCCTTATGTATATAGTGCAGGGGCATAGTGCAGGGGCATAGTACAGGGGCATAGTGCGCCCTTGTATTGAGTATTGTTCACATGTGTGGGGAGGTTCCTCTCAGACCGCTCTCCTAGACAAAGTTGAAAGGAAGGCCTTTCGTATCATTAACTCCCGTCCACTCACCAACTCTCTGCAATCTCTCTCTCTCCGCCGCAATGTTGCATCTCTCTCGCTATTCTATCGCTACTATAATATCAGTGTTCCTCAGAGCTATCCCAGTGCATACCACCTCCTTTACGTAGGGCACGTGGTACCCGTCTTGCAACTCAATCCCACCCCTACTCTGTGCAACTCTCCAACCCAAGAGTGAAACGTTACTCTCAAACTTTCTTCTACTCAACAGCTGAGCTCTGGAACTCTCTCCCAGAATCAGTCTTTCCCTCTTCCTATGACTTAAATTGCTTCAAACTCCGTGTGTCCAGGCATTTTGGCTCGAACGTCCCTTGATTTTGGCCCTGTCACTCTTTCAACTATGGGGGAGGCACTCGCTATAGGCAGTTATGCCTTTTGCCTCCCTCAATCACATAGAAAAAAAAAAAAAAAAAAAAAAAAAAAATATATACCTACAGTATGTATATATACTTGGGGAGGTGTGGCAGAGTGGTCTTGCCACCGGACTGGTTATCCAATGGACCCGGGTTCGAATCCCAATATGTCAATGGGAAGATATTATTGGGATGGAATTTGTGCTGTACTTTCAGTGCATTACCACAGGACACCGAAATGCCAAAACAAAATACCCTCATTGTTCCCTGCGTAGAGGCGGAGCAGCTTCAGAGATGGAGTTGCTTTGAGCCGGGGTGCTTCGCATGGCTCACTCCCTAGACTGGAATAATACCTCACGGGCCTCACCGTGTTCAGCGGTTGAGTGTGTAGGCTCTCAGCCTATACCCGAGAGGGAGTAGTTGGAATATAGAACAAATATTTTTGTTTTTTTATATTTCCGTCCATCACACTGATTAGCTAAGTTTTTGAGATCCATTTTATGTGAATTGCATTTCTCCGGTGGACTAGCAGTATACCAAGTCGCAGTTACGTCCGATTTGGATATATTCATGTGAGGATATATATATATATATAATAATATACTGTATATATTATTATATTAATTATATATATTAATATATATATATATATATATATATATATATATATATTATATATATATATATATATATATTATATATATATTGGTTAGTGGAGAGAACATAATAATATATATATATATATATATATATATAATATATATACAGTATATATATATTGTTACGCTGGCCAGCTTGCCAGAATGCACTCTTAACCCGTACAGCCCCAGCGACGCGTCTGACGCGTCGGCGATGTATGTAACGCACAGCCCCAGAGACGCGCCTGACGTCACCTAATTGCGCCGACCGTAACCTCAGGTGTAGCCACTCAAGAGGGCTCAGATTTGTATGGGAACTGTGTACGTATCCCACGCAACCGTGCCGATGGTTGAAAATGCTCAAAGTCCACGTGCGTGCGCGCGAGCGCGCAATAACCTGTTTTTTTGGGATAATTGCCTTCAATTTTTTACTCTTGTAAAATCCGTTTTCGGGGGCTGTGTAGGACCATTTTTAAAGCTTTTTGAGCGGTTTTTCGTGGTTTTTCCTTCATTCCTAACCCATTCGCTATTGTTTCTGGAATAAAACCATTTTTTGAAAACCGGCCGGGTTCTGGTGCGCAACCATTACAAAACTAGCCGGGGCTCCACGGGTTAACTCGCTAGCGCTCGCCAGGGCAGTGAAATGGGCTACAATAATCGTAGTACGATGTTCTTTCTTTCATAGAGTTCATGTTGTCACAGACAGATCAGTGGTGGTCTTTATTCTTGTCTGTGACACTTGGAAGTATTTTATATCATTCATAGAATATAAGATGCATTGTGTGAAGTTAAAGGAGAAAGAGCGAGGTAGGCAGCGAGGTGGTAGTATGTGCGTGTGTATGTACGTTTGCCTCCCTCGCTCGGAGGAGTTTCCCACGCTTGTGAGTGGTCGGCGGGCCTGACGCATCACGTGACGCTTGCTTCTCGTGACGTAGTCGTCTGTGATTTGGTGCCGCTGCCTTTGTTAGTCCTGTGGGGGCTCCTGCCGCGTTTCTCCGGCAGAGCTTGGCATAGCGTGCTTGGTCCTACATGTCCTTTGCAATCTGTCCCCCATATAACCCCCTATACTACTTTCTCTCTCTCTGAACTTCTTCTTTTTCATACTTTCATCTTTATTCAATTACTTATCCCTTCTGGTTCTGCATACGACTTCCATAGTCGGCCAGTCGTATTACCAGTACCAGCTCTCACATTTATGTTTGCACTAGCGTTAGGGATTATTAGAGTCATAGTCATATGGTAGCCTAGTGTTGGGGTGCTTCTAATTATTGAGCTATTCTTTCCCATTATTTAATGCAAGACAGTGGAAGGTATCTTTGGTCGTTGTCTGAGTTATGTATGTGGCAAGTCAGAGCCTGTAAAACATCGACGAAGCTAGCTAGCCTGTAACCCTTGTGCATATTTTCCTTTGTGAGTGTAGCAGTATACCGGTAAAGGGCTTTTGCCTACTCTTACCTGTATGATTGCTACCTCATTTTCTTGACCTTTGTGGAGCGCCAGGGTAGGACCAGATACTAGAGATCTGGACTTACCAAGAGAGCCTCCAAGTCACTTAACGTAACATATGGGAAATCTGTTCAAGGGGAGACAGAAGGCTATGAGCATGCTTGCGCTCTGCCTAGTTTCCTAGTACCTTTTGTGCCACTGCTAGACTTTATTAGTGAGAAAGACAGCATTGTGTATATTAACTTTCATTGTGTATGCTTTAGGAATTATTCACGCCTTATTTTAGCCAAGGTTGATGCATAGTGCACATCCCAGTTTGGCTGTTACGTTGGCTAAGAAAGTACTGTTTCTGAGTGGTTATTATTAGTACTGTCACAGAGTTGTTGCACTCCCTTGTTGTATATATGTATCCTACTTATTGGTGTATTTAAGATACACGCTTTGGTGTCCTGCCCCTGCATTTATGTCTGTTCTATATTAACGAGCATCTTAGAGCATCAGACCTTTTCAGAAGATTCCTTATCTGATTGCTGTAGGACTCGACTTCCAGTGTTTTCATAGAGCATTGTAGAGTTTAGTGTTGAGTACAGACTCACACTAAAGTTAACATAAGCATATACTCCTTTATTAAATCTTATATAGTTTATTCAAGCGTTGTTATTGCTTAAGAGCATTTTCGTAACATAAGTACTCCTGTTGTGAGTTGGCTTTACCGTCTCCGGAAAGCCTTTGTAGAAGTGCACTAAAACCTAGTTAATTGATACCCCGTTATCCAGTAGATTAACTCTGAAGGGTTTTAAGTGTTTTTGTTCACCGGCGTAATAGTTCGAGGGTTTTGGAATTAGCATACCGTTGTTGCAGATATAGCCTATCATCTAGTCCAGCATTAAGTGCCCTTGTTTATTTCGTAGTGCCGGTCGTAACAAATGGCGACCTCGCCTAGTATTTTATCTTAGTTGTCATAACAAATGGCGACCTTGGACCAGAATATAGTGAACTGAATATTGCAGTTTTTTTTTTAGAGAAATCTTATTGCCATTTGGGGTTGAATTAATTTCTCGCATTGTTGGCAGTAGACATTGTTTTGAGGATATATAGAACTTGTTGGAGTTATTGGTGACCTAGTATTACACTCAAGAACATCTTCGAATATTTTTTGGTGAATAAAGCTACGCAAGAGTTTGGCTATATTTGTCTTGACTGAGATTTTTTTTTTGTTAACTTCATCATGTCACTGGACAGGTCTGAGCATAGTGAGGGCACAGTGCGAGAGGCAGGCGAGGAGGTGGAGAAGGTGGAGTTGTTAAGCGGCGTTCGGGTGGTAAACAATGAGTAGGATGCTCGGATATTTTTGGAGGAGCCTGTGTCAACGGATCATGTGTCGGGGCTAGACCGGTACGGACTGCAGTGTGTGGCCACGGTCTTAGGGTTTCCCGGTATTAGCAGTTTGTCGAGAAGGGAGCTGGTTGCCTGTGTGCTGGGTGGGGTGCAGGGGGATTCGGGTGAAGCGGGAGCTGGGGCACCTTCGGCCCAGCCCCCATTCCACTCGACTCCTACCGTGGCGCCCCCTCGGGTTCCGGAGCCGAGTACGTTCCCGGAGGCCGATGCCCGCTGGCGGTTGGGTATGCCTCTAGGTGGTTCATGGGGTGGGTCCCCGATAGTAGTACCCCCTCCTCAAGGTTTGTCTGCCGAGATGTTGTTTCAGCTCGAACTCGCCAAACTCGAGCAGCGAAAGTATGAGGCTGAGCTCAGGCAGCAGCAGCAGCAGAGAGAGGCTGAGCTTAAGTTTGAGTCTGAAAGGTATCGTGCCGATGTTGACCTAGAGAAAACTTGTGTAGAGGTGACGAGGAACCGGGTCGCCCAGGGGGGTCGAGCCAATGACCAGTCCCTGTCGCATCTACTTAAGTTGGTTCCAGTGTTTGATGAGTTAGGAGTTACAGAATTTTTTCTCCGGTTCGAGAAAAAGTGCCAGGAGCACCAATGGCCCGAGGAGAAGTGGGCAGCCCTTGTTTTTTCACGATTGACGGGGAAAGCACTCAAGGCGTACGATGCTTTGCCCCTAAATTCCTGTGTGGATTACGAGTTGTTGAAAGAGGCTGTCCTGAGGGCGTATGAGCTACAGCCAGAGACCTATAGGCTGAAGTTTAGGGCTGTTCCAAAAAGAAAGGAGAGTACTTTCCAGGAATACGCTAGAGAGCTGTCAGATGCATTTGAAAATTGGTTAAGGTCGGAGAAGGCAACTACTTTTGATTCAGTAAAACAACTAGTGTTGCTGGAACAATTTTTTAAATGTACTGGCAGTGACTTGACTCTTAACCTTAAAGAAAAGCAACCAAAAACTCTGCAGAAGGCGGCTGAGCAGGCTGACCTTAGGGTGTCATTGATTCGTGGATGCGGGTCTGCACAGAGAGCTAAGGCAGGTAACCAGGGGCGTATCACTCCACCCCCCCCCCCCCCCGAATTAATGACACAAATTATCCATTTAAGAGTACTGTTGCCAATTATGAACCCAAGTCGAAACCCTTCCCATTTAAGAAAGGCCAGGGCCCTTCCTCACCTCAGAGGAAGTCCAAGAGTGAAGTGGAGTGTTTCAAGTGTCATGAGAAGGGGCATATTGCGCGCTCATGTCTGAGCACACCGCCTACAGCAGTGGTGTCACTAGTGAGCAACATCAGTGTGTCTTTGAGGTCTTCCGCGTTTGCCCGGGGTAATACGTCGGTTGCGGAGTCACAGTCGGTGCAGAAGCAGCAGGAGGGCTCGTCACCGGTCCGTGATGCTTTTTGTTGTCATAGGGGGCACGGCACTGTGAGGTTGGCTGGTGTGAAGCATAGGCTTGAGTTGTTGCGTGATACGGGCGCTTCCCAGATACTTGTTAAGAATTTCACTAGCAAGCCTGTTAACGTGGTCGGGTTGTGGTGGTTCAAGGCATCAATGCTACGCGGTCTTACCCGCTGGTCAGAATGGAGCTTGAGGTGGACGGTGTGACACGGGAGTTGGATGTGGGTGTGGTGGAGAAGTTGCCAGTTGAGGGGGTCGACCTCCTTCCCAGTAATGACTTTGCGGTGCCCACTTCCGAGGTTCCACCCTTAGTCGTTGCCGAGAGGGCGGCCGACACGAATAGGGAGGGGCAAGAGGGGCTCGAGAGATCTCAGTCCGCTCAGGTGTCACAGGTGTCCCAAGTTCTAGACCAGCGGAGGAAGGGTCGGAAGGAGAAAGTCAAGGCTGATCGGGTTGAGAGTTTGGATCCAGCGACACTCCTTGGCGACTCAGTACTTGACCCAGAGGTGAGCTCCGGAATGGTCCCAGAACATGTCCCCCCTAGTGACATGGTTGGGCGTGATGGCACTCCGCGACAGAGTAGTTCCCAGGTGGAGGAGAGTTGTGGGAACGGGGCTATTGAACTCGAGGACGAGGAAGCATGTCAGGTGAACCTGTTAATGGAGTTTGAGAGGCAACCACCTGTGACGCCTACCAGCGTTGGCAGAATCGCCTCTCGTTAGCCACTAGCGCTCGCCAGGGCAGTGAAATGGGCTACAGTTATCGGAGAATGTTGTTCTTTCTTTCATAGTACTTGCATTGTTACAGACAGTCCAGTGGTCGTCTTTATTTTCGTCTGTGACAACGGGAAGTATTTTATATCATGAGTAGAATATAAGATGCATTGTAGTGTGAAGTTGAGAGAGAGAGCGAGCGGGCAGCCAGGGGGTAGTGAGTGTTGCCTCCCGCCTCCCTCCTCCCTCCTCCCTCCTCCTCGCTCGGAGGAGTTTCCCGCCTGCGCGGGCTTTCTCTCGTCTTTGATTGGCTGGTGGTTCTTGGCGCATCCTAGGGGCCTGCTTCCTTGTGACGTATCGGCCTGTGATTGGCCGACCACCATGCCTTTGTGGGATCCTGAGGGTCCCGAGGAGCTACCCTCCTCAGAGCAGGCTAGGGATGCACATGACTAACATCCTTTATACAACTGTCCCCCATATCTCCACCATTCTGATACTGTCTCTCTCACTCAACTTCCTTTCTTTCATTCCTCTAATCTTTTAACGTCACAGCACTCCCTTTGGGTTCTGTACACGATTTCATATCGGCCCATCGTATTGTGTGCGTCGCTCTCATATATATTTTCATGTATTAGAATAGGCTATAAGGGTTCTTAGTCTATGGAGGTTTGATGACTCTGTGTGTGTCTCCCTCAGTGTCCTTAGTTTATGAAGGTTTGATGACTCTTTGTGTGTGTGTCCCTCATTATCAGTAGTGCTCTGCTGGGTTATTTAATGCTAGACTGAGATAGGGTTTCTGTTGTCGTTGTCAGCGATGTGTGTACGGTTTGCTTATACCTACACGACTTCGACGGTTACTGTGGTAGCCAAGGTTGTCCTTTTGGTGGTGCCTTTTGCGAGTGCAGCATCGTGTTGTAAGAGGGCATTAGCCTACTACCTTATAACACAGTGCTGCCTCTTTGCTTGACTTTAGAGGGATCGCCAGGGTAGAACCAGATACTTGAGATCTGGATCTACCAAGAGAGCATCCCCGTCATTAACATAACTATAATCATATCGCCTTAAGGACAACGCAAGGCTATGAGCCTGTCTTGCTCAGCCACAGTTTCCTAACCTTGATATCCCAGTTAGACTTTATTCGCCGAGCAGACACTAGTTAGGACATGAGCTCTTTATGATATGTATGCATTATTATTCACAGTATTTATTAGTCTAGGTTGTTGTTGAGTTGCACAACCATAGCAGACTGTTTCGTTGATGAGGAAGTACTTCTTTTAGTGTCGAGCATTACTGCCGTTGCGCATTTATAATATTCTTGCATCAGTTAACACTATCTGTTAGTGTATTCAGTCTACACGAGTGGTGTCCTGCCTCCTGCCTTTATATAATTTAAGATACGAGCATCTTATGAGCATCAGACTTTCTTCAGAAGTTTCCAGGATTATGCTGTAGGACTATACTTCACTTTCTTTCAGATAGGAGTGAAGAGTGTATTGTTGTTTAGAGTAAATGTATTGAAGCATATTTTTATTGTATTAAATCTTGCAGTGATTTAATTGATCTTTCCATAGCTTCCCTTTTATGCATTTTAACGCAACTTGCATCTTGTTTGTTATCAGGCTATACCAGTGTGGGTTAGCCTGAAGTAGAGTACATTTATGCCCAGTTAAGGATACCCCGTTATAGCAGATTAACTCTGGAGGGTATAGGTGTTTTTGTTCGCCGGCATATAAGTTCGAGGGTTTGGATCTAGCGTACCGTTGTTGCATAGTGCCAAATTACTAGTCCAATCATTAAGTGCCCTTGTTTTATTCGTAGCCCCGGTCGTAACACACCTGAGCAGCCTACTGTCCCTATGTTGGTCTGCAGTGGCCAAGGTGGAGAAGGAGAGGGGGGCAGTGGGGCACAGGTGGAGGAGAGTTGGGATTGTCATGTCTCGGCGGAGCAGTGGGCGGGGGACACGAGTCAGGTGGCTGTGGAAGCGCTAGAGCACCTGCCTGAGCGGCAGTATGCAGCGCTCCAGCACCGGTTCGGTTCATACCCCACTGTTTGTGCCGAGCACCCAGGCCTCACAACTCATACGGTGCACGATGTTCCGCTGACAGGTCACTTGAGTGTGAGTAGACCGTTGGCCTCGTGGTTTCGGTGGTTCAAGGTGGGCGACGAGGCTTTGGCATGGTTGTCAGGTCAGGGTCGACCCATGGCTGCCAAGGGTGGTGGTCAGAATTGGGACATTGAGCAGATTGGTGAGGTTGGCTGTGGAGTGTGTGTGCCCGGTCGTCGCATAGCCTCCCAATGCTGCTCTAGTAATATGCAACAGCCCTACCATAGACCGACTGTATCTGGCCATGTCGCTGAAGGCGGTGATGCTGCGCAGGCAGATGTAGTCGCTAGGAATGCAGGGGTGTGCATGTACAGTATAGGCGGGGAAGCCTTAGCAATTATGAACTATGGGGGTGACTGCACAGGTGGTACTGCTTGTCCCTCTCATGACCTGGCTGTTCTAGGGACGAAGGTGGAGAAGGAGGGAGACTATAGTTTAGAAGCTGCATTCTCAGCTGGGTTGTGGGAGGGCACTAGGCATGTTGTTCTTCGAGATAAGTTGCAACCTCTTGTTCCTGAGCGCCAGGAGAAGTTGTTTACTAGGCTGTGCCAGTACATCCGCATGTGTGTTGCTTCTCCAGGCCTGATGTACGGGGTAGAATCCGACATGGAGGCTGGAGACAGTGCAAGGCTCAAGTTAGTTCCCTACCGTATAAATCCTGCTCAACAGTCTGTCGTGAAAGCAGAGCTAGACTACATGTGGAAAAAGGGTCTGAGGGATAAGGGATATAGTGAGTGGTCGTTGCCAGTAACTTTGCAACCTGAGTTAAGTGGCAAGATCCGTGAGTATGTTGATTGCAAGAATGTGGAAGCATTATCCCTGACAGATGCCTATCCATTACCTAGAGTTGACGACACCATAGACCGCATCGGGGCTGCCTCGCTCATCACTAGGGTAGAAATAGTGAAAGGTTATTGGCAGGCCCCGTTGCCGGAGAGAGCAAAGAGAAGTGCCAGTCTTGTGATGGACTGGGCAGTTTATCAGTGCCAGGTGTTGTTTTGCTGCCGGAACACAAGTTGGATGTGTGGCATGTTAAGGGCACTGATAATGTTTTGGCTGATTGTTTGTCACGGGAGGGTATGTTTGCAGGAGAACCCTCGCCGTTCAGTCAGTGAGTGTTTGAGAGTGGAAACAAATTAGGCTTGCCCCTGTAGTGCAATGCCGCCAAAAACACTATAAACAAATTATAAAAACCTCACAAAAAGCTCTTTCTTTTTGTTAGTATATAAGTGCAGTACATCACAGCAAGCATCTAAGACACTCTGAGTTGCTGTCTTAGTAGGCTAGGCTTGGTGAAGCTTGCTCGTTGAGCGTGATATAATTATTATGATGCTATTATTTTGGGGAAGTGTTGTGCAGATTTTTTTTTATAATGCAGTGTTTTATGTTTGTGAACGTGCCTTGTTTTCACAACTTGGGAGAGTAGCTGGGTGATGCGGAGTTGGTGAGCATTCTGTCTGGTCAGATGTGGAGTTCACCTGAGGCTGAAACGTCCCACATCTTGGGCGGGGTGTTACACTGGCCAGCTTGCCAGAATGCACTTGTAACTCGCTAGCGCTCGCCAGGGCAGTGAAATGGGCTACAATAATCTAGAACGATGTTCTTTCGTTCATAGAGTTCATGTTGTCACAGACAGATCAGTGGTGGTCTTTATTCTTGTCTGTGACACTTGGAAGTATTTTATATCATTCATAGAATATATGATGCATTGTGTGAAGTTAAAGGAGAAAGAGCGAGGTAGGCAGCGAGGTGGTAATATGTGCGTGTGTATGTACGTTTGCCTCCCTCGCTCGGAGGAGTTTCCCACGCTTGTGAGTGGTCGGCAGGCCTGACGCGTCACGTGACGCTTGCTCCTCGTGACGTAGTCGTCTGTGATTGGGTGCCGCTGCCTTTGTTAGTCCTGTGGGGGCTCCTGCCGCGTTTCTCCGGCAGAGCTTGGCATAGCGTGCTTGGTCCTGCTTGTCCTTTGCAATCTGTCCCCCATATAACCCCCTATACTACTTTCTCTCTCTCTGAACTTCATCTTTTTCATACTTCCATCTTTATTCAATTACTTATCCCTTCTGGTTCTGCATACGACTTCCATAGTCGGCCAGTCGTATTACCAGTACCAGCTCTCACATTTATGTTTGCACTAGCATTAAGGATTATTAGAGTCATAGTCATATGGTAGCCTAGTGTTGGGGTGCTTCTAATTATTGAGCTGTTCTTTCCCATTATTTAATGCTAGACAGTGGAAGGTATCTTTGGTCGTTGTCTGAGTTATGTATGTGGCAAGTCAGAGCCTGTACAACATCGACGAAGCTAGCTAGCCTGTAACCCTTGTGCATATTTTCCTTTGCGAGTGTTGCAGTATACCGGTAAAGGGCTTTTGCCTACTCTTACCTGTATGATTACTACCTCATTTTGATGACCTTTGTGGAGCGCCAGGGTAAGACCATATACTAGAGATTGGACTTACCAAGAGAGCCTCCAAGTCACTTAACGTAACATAAGGGAAATCTGTTCAAGGGGAGACAGTAGGCTACGAGCATGCTTGCGCTCTGCCTAGTTTCCTAGTACCTTTCGTGCCACTTCTAGACTTTATTAGTGAGAAAGACAGCATTGTGTATATTAACTTTCATTGTGTATGCTTTAGGAATTATTCACGCCTTATTTTAGCCAAGGTTGATGCATAGTGCACAACCCAGTTTGGCTGTTACGTTGGCTAAGGAAGTACTGTTTCTGAGTGGATATTATTAGTGCTGTCACAGAGTTGTTGCACTCCCTTGTTGTATATATGTATCCTACTTATTGGTGTATTTAAGATACACGCTTTGGTGTCCTGCCCTTGCATTTATGTCTGTTCTATATTAACGAGCATCTTAGAGCGTCAGACCTTTTCAGAAGATTCCTTATCTGTTTGCTGTAGGACTAGACTTCCAGTGTTTTCGTAGAGCATTGTAGAGTTTAGTGTTGAGTACAGACTCACACTAAAGTTAACGTAAGCATATACTCCTTTATTAAATCTTATATAGTTTATTCAAGCGTTGTTATTGCTTAAGAGCATTTTCGTAACGTAAGTACTCCTGTTGTGAGTTGGCTTTACCGTCTCCGGAAAGCCTTTGTAGAAGTGCACTAAAACCCAGTTAATTGATACCCCGTTATCCAGTAGATTAACTCTGAAGGGTTTTAAGTGTTTTTGTTCACCGACGTAATAGTTCGAGGGTTTTGGAATTAGCGTACCGTTGTTGCAGATATAGCCTATCATCTAGTCCATCATTAAGTGCCCTTGTTTATTTCGTAGTGCCGGTCGTAACAATATATATATCATTATATAATTATTCATTAGCAACAAAGAAGCCATTTCATCCCTCTGTTCTAGTACATCTCTCTCGACTAGGAGTTTCGACCTTGGCCAGCTCACTCGACATGATTGTTGCGGGGTTTCGTTAAAAAAACCTGGGTGTGTAAGTAAAATACTGTCTCCATATGGAGCAGGTACTTCATGTGACAAACCAGTGAGTAAAATAGAAATAATCAGTCAAGATAGTGCGGATATAGTGATGTGTAATAGTAGTATCGATAACACTACACATGTAACTGATAGTAAAGATGAGAATACTGATAGAGTAGAATTTCCGTCTAGAGCTAGTAGTTCAACAGGACATAATAAGTTAGCTAAACACAATAGAAAATTAGTTGCAAATAAAAGTAATAGGTTGAGGGTATATTATACAAATTGTAGGAGTTTATGTAACAAAATGAACGAACTTAGAGCACTCGTTAGCACAGAAAATATAGACATAATAGCGCTAACTGAAACGTGGATTAATACAGAATCTAGGCATTTTTTAGCAGAATTTGATATTCCAGGATATAGTTTGTTTAAATATGACCGAACAAGTAGGAGGGGCGGGGGTATAGCAGTGTTTGTCAGGAGTACATTAAAAAGCTGTATTAAATCAGGTATTAGACTAAATAATGATAATGAAAGTGTTTGGGTAGAGGTTAACGAAGGTAGTGAGACCATAGTTATTGGAGTTATATATAGACCGCCTAATATGAGTAGAAATGGCGGAAAATCGTTATGGGAGGAAATTAAAATAGCATCAAGGTTTAGCAATGTGTGCATTATGGGGGATTTTAATTTTCCGAACATTGATTGGCAGCACCAAATAGGCGACTCCGATTCAGTAGAGTTTATAGAGGTAGTACAAGATAGTTTTTTATTTCAATTCATAGATACGCCGACTAGAGGTATTAATATTCTTGATTTAGTTTTCAGTAACAATGAACATATGATAAATAATGTAGAGATTGGTGACCACCTAGGAAATAGCGATCATAAATCTATTTATTTTAATATACAATGGACAGGGAATGCTAAAGAGAATACGACACTTATCCCAGATTTCAGAAAAGCCGATTATGGTGGGTTAAGAAGAGACTTAAGGGTGGACCCTATTGTTAAGCGATTAAGTCAGGATATGCCAGAGTTAAACTTGCCACCTACATATACCAGTTTATTGCTTCACTCCACAATGCTCAAAATAAATATCCCTAAAAGAAGATTTAGATCGACGCAGAACCAACCAAAATGGATGACTAATAAGCTAATAGATCTTATAGGAAAAAAGAAAGGAATATATCGAAAAATAAAGAAAGGTGAAAATCATTTACATATATACTATCAGACTCTATCAAGACAGGTCAAAAAGGAAATCAGGAAAGCAAAAAGAAATTATGAAATAAGGATAGCCAGCGACTCAAAAAATAATCCTAAAGCTTTTTACCAACTATATAAATCTAAAGTTAGAGATGTAATAGGCCCCCTAAAAACTTCAATAGGAGAAATAACAGAAAATGATTTAGAAATGTGCAGTACATTAAATAGTCAGTTTCTTTCCGTTTTCACTAATGAAAATTTGGCACAGATTCCAGAAGTCAATATGGTATATAGTGATAGTATAGAAAATATGTTAAGTACAGTTAGTATAAGTAGAAATGATGTGCTTAAGGAAATTGACAGACTGAAACCTCAAAAATCGCCTGGTCCTGACGAGGTATATGCTAGAGTATTAAAAGAATGCAGAGATGAGTTAAGTAGTCCATTAGCATTAATATTTAACAAGTCATTAGAAACAGGTTTAGTTCCAGAAGCTTGGAAGCTTGCAAATGTAGTTCCGATCTTCAAAAAGGTGATAAATCGATAGCATCCAATTACCGTCCCATTAGTCTCACATCAATCATAGGAAAGTTGCTAGAGTCTATTATTGCTAGGAAAATTAGAAGCCACTTAGTAAAATTTAACTTAATAAATTCTTCTCAGCATGGATTCACTCAGGGACGTTCGTGCCTTACTAATTTGCTTAGCTTTTTCTCAGAGGTATATGAAGCAGTAGATAGTGACAAGTCATATGATATTATATTTAGATTTCAGTAAGCTTTCGACAGAGTCCCTCATGAGAGATTGATGAGAAAGGTTGAGGCACATGGAATAGGAGGGTCGTTGTTGGGATGGATTAGGTCATGGCTAATTGGTAGGAAACAGAGAGTCAGCATAAATGGTACCAAGTCAGAGTGGGGAGCAGTCAAAAGTGGTGTCCCCCAGGGATCGGTATTAGGTCCCCTGTTGTTTCTTATATACATAAATGACCTAGATTTAGGTATAACTAGTAGGATAAGTAAATTCGCAGACGATACTAAAATGGGGAGATCAATTGATTCAGATAGCGATATAGAGTGCCTCCAAAGGGATCTAGATACCTTACATGAATGGTCAGTAAATTGGCAGATGAAGTTTAACATTGACAAATGCAAGGTATTAAAGATAGGGAAGATGCAAACAAATGTTAAATATAAACTAGCTAATTTAGAATTAGAAAATTCAGACTGCGAGAAAGATCTAGGTGTGTTTGTTAGCAATGCTTTGAAGCCTAGAAAACAGTGTATAAGCGTTCGTAATAAGGCAAACAGGATTCTCGGGTTCATCTCTAGGAGTGTGAGTAACAGAACTGCTGATGTTATCTTAAAACTTTACTTGTCATTAGTGAGACCCCATATGGATTATGCTGTCCAATTTTGGTGTCCTTATTACAGAATGGACATAGATTCATTGGAGAGAATTCAGCGTAGAATGACAAAAATGATCCATAATATTAGAAATTTTCCGTATGAAGAAAGGTTGAAGAAATTAGGTTTTACATTCGTTAGAGAGACGCAGAGTTAGAGGGGATATGATAGAGGTGTTCAAGTGGGTTAGTGGGATTAGCAAAGGGGACATGACAAATGTACTAAAGCTCAGTGATAGCGAAAGAAATCGTACCAATGGTTTCAAATTAGATAAATTTCGTTTCAGAAAAGATATAGGCAAATATTGGTTTGGTAACAGAGTTGTAGATGGGTGGAATAGGCTACCAAGTGATATAGTGGGATCAAGAACGATAGGGAGCTTTAAGAAAAAATTGGATAAGCATATGGACGAGAAGGGTTGGGTGTGAAGGGGGATCAGCCGGGTTGGGCCAATCAGCGCTCTGCAGACCCCCGTAATCCTGCGTTAATCTCTAACCGGTTTGGTAAGATGATCCTAAGGGTATTAGAGTGTTGAGCCTATAATTGGGCTTTGTAATTGGGGTTGTGTGGGACAGGGATCTGCCTTGCTTAGGCCAATCGGCTTTCTGCAGACTCCCATTTTCTTATGTTCTTATGTTCTTATGTTCTCCCGTTACTCCCTCAGAAACACCCCTTCCTCCCTCCCTCCCTCCCTCTCTCTCCTTTTGTTTTATCTGTCTTTGTTACCTTTTCGTTAATATCTTCTCCCTCGGGTCCCTGTTCATCTCTGTTGGTCCCTTAACCTCTGAAGTGCGCATGGGGGTAATTGGAAACGTCCCCCTGTGCTGACGTATTTGAGGTGTTTCCGTCACTAAAATATTCATTGTGCCATTAATAGCATTAATACTTATCCATATGCGCCTATTATGGGTTGATTATAAAGGTATTAACCTGAAACAACAATAAAACGAGTGAAAACAGCGTTTGGATGGTCAAAATCGGAGATATAGCCCGCGAGTTGTATAATGTATGGGTGAGGCAATCTGCTTTCCCGCCAATTTCCCCCAAGGCCACTGAGACACAGTGATACTCTCTCTCTCTCTCTTGCACTCGCTTGCCATCAGTGATGACAACACCCTGCTTGCAACTCGCTAATGTTAGCACGAAAATATACCTCAGAATAAGGGAATAACAGGGAAAATAGGTGATAACTGAAGGAGAGGAGGAAAGTGGGGAAGGAGGGGAGGTAGAGGACTGAGATTTTGCATGGCCCAGGGGCCAAAAAAAAATAAAAAAAATATAAAAAAAAAAAAAATAAAAAAATATTTTTTTTTCGATGTCAAAAGTTGATTTTTTTTTTCTCTGACTCTTAAGAGTCTCCCCGCAGTGCGCCGGGGGAACTCTTAAGAGTCTCCCCGCAGCTCCCGGGTTAAGGAGAGGTATTTAGTGTGTTCCCTAGACCTCCATCAAGCTTACAATTACACCCCCTAGACCCCCTTTCAAGATAAATTTAAAAAAATGTCGGTAGAACAATTTCCCGGCCGAAGGCCGGTTCCTCTTAAATTACAGGCTCGCTATCGCTCGCCAGGATAAAATAGACACCTGAATTGCACGAAAGGTCTTAATATGGGGTGAAAGTTCTTAAAATCGCTAAACTAATGGGGCAAACGTTTTATAATATCGAAAGCAATGGGGCTAAACATGAGGGAGAAAGGGGTCCAGAAAAAAATCCCTCAAGTGGAGATCTCCCCTTAAGTCAGAAACGTCCGTATAAAGAATAAAGAGATATTTTTGTGTATGTTGTTATTGTTTTAGTCAGATTATTGTTAGTATTTCTGTGTTTGTGTTTGTTATTAATATGTCAGTCAGAATATTGTCAGTATTTCTGTGTTTGTGTTTGTTATTAATATGTCAGTCAGAATATTGTCAGTATTTCTGTGTTTGTGTTTGTTATTAATATGTCAGTCAGAATATTGTTAGTATTTCTGTGTTTGTGTTTGTTATTAATATGTCAGTCAGAATATTGTCAGTATTTCTGTGTTTGTGTTTGTTATTAATATGTCAGTCAGAATATTGTTAGTATTTCTGTGTTTGTGTTTGTTATTAATATGTCAGTCAGAATAGTGTCAGTATTTCTGTGTTTGTGTTTGTTATTAATATGTCAGTCAGAATATTGTCAGTATTTCTGTGTTTGTGTTTGTTATTAATATGTCAGTCAGAATATTGTTAGTATTTCTGTGTTTGTGTTTGTTATTAATATGTCAGTCAGAATATTGTCAGTATTTCTGTGTTTGTGTTTGTTATTAATATGTCAGTCAGAATATTGTTAGTATTTCTGTGTTTGTGTTTGTTATTAATATGTCAGTCAGAATATTGTCAGTATTTCTGTGTTTGTGTTTGTTATTAATGTCAGTCAGAATATTGTCAGTATTTCTTCGTTGTATAATTATGGCTCGCCTAAGACGATGTTATCTTGTTTAGGAAAGATATATTTAGCATGACACAATCTATACACTTTCGATTCATGCTGGGCCCTTCTACGCACCCTTGTGATAATAGTGACATTACTACATTTGTCCACCATTTCCTTTCATTCTTAGAATAGTTGGTCCTAATATCTATCTATCTATCTATCTATTGCCTGACGCCGTGATCCCCGAAGGGGTGGCCACGAACGAACCGCCCCCATGCACCTCTGTCCCCAGTCAGTCGACGCCCCTCCCCCCAACCAGCACCTCCTTCGTTCATATACTTCCTCACTCCATCCTTCCACCTCTCTTTCGGTCTACGTCTCCCTCTCTGTCCCTCCACCTCGCTCTCGTACACCCTCTTAGTCATTCTCTCGCTTTCCATACGTTCCATAATTATGGCCGAACCATCTCAACTTATTCCTTTTCACACTTTCTAGCACATCTACCTCCACACCACACCTCCTTCTTACTTCCTCATTAGTCTGTCTATCCCTCCATGTAACTCCGCACGCACTTCTTAAGTAATTCATTTCCACTGCTCTCACTCTTGGTCTGAGTCTCTCAACCAACGTCCATGCTTCGCTTCCGTAAGTCAGTATCGGGATTACCACACTGTCATGCAAGGACTTCTTCACTTCCATACTGACCACCCTATTTCTTGTTACTGCTTTCAGCGTTCCTACAACCCTCTTCCCCTGTTGTACCCTCTCCCGCACTTCTTCATCCATAGTCCCATCTTTACTCAACACACTGCCCAGATACTTAAAAGAGTTGACGATCTCCATAGCCTGACCGTTCAGCTTCACCTCACGCTCTGTGACTTCACCCTTTTCGAAGACCACAATCTTGCTCTTCCCCGCATTTACCTTCAAATTCCATTTTTCGCACACTGTTCCAAACTCATTTACCAGACCCTGCAACTCCCATTCATTATCACTCATCAGAACTGGATCATCCGCAAACAGCAGTATAGGTAGCTTCCACTCAATTCCCTCCCTTTTCAGCAATACACCAACATCCACTGCTCTGGATAGTATTTCTTTCATGACTCCATCCATATATACAGTAAACAACCACGGGGACATCACACACCCCTGTTTCAAACCAACATTCAGGTCAAAGAACTCGCTCTGCTCACTCTTCACACATACTGCCACCTTTGCACCCTCATACATGCTCTTCACTGCTTTCAGCAACTTGCCATCTACTCCATATATCTACTTTTACATATATTATACATTTTGCTTTAATTTTTGACCACATACTAACATTCTGTATTAATTATTTAATCAATATTTGTCTTTAGGTCTTGCTGATCACCACTGTGTCCATCTTCATTCAATAAGATCATGTGCAATGTAAGTTAATCCTCTTTTCTCTCCCACTCACACACACAGACACACACTCTCTCTCGTTTGCTATCCTTTCCTTTCATTAGTCTTTAATGAGGTAGTGTTGTCTCCCATTAGAAGTCCTAACCACCTCACTTGTATCGTAAGGTCTATGTGGAAACTATATATAAGTAAATCTACGTAAAAACCTCTCTCTCACACACACTCACTCTCACCCCCCCCCCCCCCCCCGCCTCTCTCTCTCTCTCTCTCTCTCTCGCTTTGCTACTAAACATAATTGAATCTTGATCTTTGCATGTATACAGTTTCCTTCTTTACTTATTGATATGTTGTGTCAGGTACGATGAAGCGATACTGCTGATATCTGTAGACTTGCGTTGAAATACAAACTTTCCCTTTTTTTTTTAACTACCATATTTATTTTTTTATCTTCAGTACTATGGCTGGCCTTAAACAACTTATTTATATGTAGTATGTCCCACCCTCCCCAACACATACACACACACACACACCTCCCCTTTCACACTTTCCTCCTCCCTGGAGTACCTTACCTCCTCCTCCTCCCCCTCCCCCCTACCCCTCCTCCTCTCCCACCCATTCCTCTACCTCCTACAACCCCCCTCCCTCTCTCCCATAACCACACACCCTACTAAATATTATATTACTATCGCCATGTAAACTTCTCCACTGGGCATATTGCGCCAACTATCCCCTCAATAACCATTATTGTAATAAGAATTTGAACCATGTAACTCATGTTTGTAAAATATTTGTATTACTATAATTCCATTATAACTTCGGTAGTTGGTAATATTAGTCACATATGTATGTGACTCTTGTATTCAGCTAACTATGGCCTCAATAATGTGAAGTGTCCCTCATATGATTGTAATATAGTTGTGTTACTATTATTGCATAATAATTTATGTAGTTCGAAATATTAGTCACATCATGTATGTAATATTTGTATTCAGCTAACTATGATCTCAATAACCATTGATGTAAGAAAACATGAATGGTCTCCTCATATGATTGCACTAGTTTTGTAGTGCTATTATTTACCTGTCAATTAATTTGTTTTATTTTATTTTTTTTTTTTTTTCATGAGCACGTAGGCCTATATACTGTACAGCACATGTGGCAATCAAATGAGGAAACTATAATAACACCAGACGACGATACTGTTATTACAATAGAATAATGGTTCTTTGAGCAGTATGTATTGCCTTACGAGTGGTTGTCCCCTTATTATTATTATTATTTTATTATTATTATTGAAATACCACAGGAACAAAAATTCCTGGGAGCGAAACTTCCACCCCCAACGAGATCCCTCTCTTTCTACCACCTCCCTCCACATGTTACACGTCTCGTTAATCACAGTCTTCTAATATACAAATCACATTTCCTTACCCCCTGACATTCTTGAAATACCCACTAAGTATATTCAATCTCACAATCACACGCTAAAAAAAAAAAAAAAAAAAAAAAAAAAAAAAAAAAAAAAAAAAAAAAAAAAAAACAAAGCCCTAAGATTCGCCACAAACCAAAGATACCCCTATACAATGACGACACAACAAATACACGAATACACAAACACACTACCATTAAATGTCCGACTCCATAGACAAGCAACACAAATATGGCACAAACTAGAACTATCACAAGACCCAACTCTAGAGAAAATTAAGGAATATTATGCACAACAACCAAATTTAAGATTCAACAACTGGTTTAAAAGCAGTCTAAATAAAATAAACACAGAAGATGAACCACAGCCAATTTATTAAAGGAAAAAAAGAGGAAAAAAGAACAGGGAGGGAAAAAAGAAAATAAACAAACAAACACACAGTTTATGTTCAGCATATTAAGTGTTGGTTGACGACCGTTTGACTTCAATGTTCTCTCCGAGTGGTAGTCCCTGGAAACGAGTGCATTATTTGAAGCTTCATTCGGTGTTTAATCAATTCTTGACAATAATTGTATTCAGCTAACTATGATCTCAATAACCATTGATGTAATGAAAATATGAATAGTCTCCTCATACGATTGCACTAGTTCTGTAGTGCTATTATTTACAACCTGTCAATTAATAATTCAGTCACTACAAGCTTGCTTGCTTTTTTTTTTTTTTTTTTTTTTTTTTTTTTTTTTTTTTTTTAGAGATACGTATATACAGACCATGTGACAATTAAATGAGGAAACTATAATAACACATCTGAATAATGCCAACCTGATTTATAAACACAAATATGAATGTAACCAGACGACGATGCTGTTGTTTCAGTGGAATAATGGCTCTTTGAGCAGTATGTATCGCCTTACTAGTGGTAGTCCCCTCACAGGATGGGGGGCGCTGCTCAATAAACTCGCCCCTCGGGGCAAAATCAAAATCAAATCTCTCGCTCTCTCTCGCTCTCTCTCAAGCACATGATCCTTTCTTCAATAATCGATGAAGGCCCTTTGTCATACTTTATCACTTGTATCTCTGTTATATCTTATGCATTATGTTTATTAAACCTATTTGGTGCGATGGGAGTCTTTTTGGCCCTACGTTTTTTCGCTCCATCAGTTTGGAGATTTTAAGACGATTCACCCTATCAGTTTGGTGATGATACAACGTTTCTCCCTATTCCAATGTCGATTTTATTTCTGTAAGCGATAGCGAGCACGTGATTTAGAAGAAAACGGCCTTCGGCCGTGACATTCTTCTATCGAAAAATGTACACATTTTGTTTGAAGAGGGTTTGCGTTGGCATTTGTACTTGACAGATATATGGGAAGGCGTTTTTGCTATCCTAGGGGACACACTAAACTACAGTGCTCGAAATGACAAAAGCAATCAACATCCTCAATAATAAACACATATCATAATCACCCACAAGACGTCGGGTCAGATAGTGTTAAAGGAGGATAGGTATATTTATTAGCTTATATATTTATCTTTTTATATGTTTTGTGTTTCCTCCTTTGACCTCCATCAAGTTTAAAAAAAACACCCCCAAGACCTCCATTCAAGATAAAACAAAAAAATGTTTCGGTAGAAAAGTGTCACAAAAGGTCTTAATATTGACAAATAAATTGGGTGAAAGGTCCTAAAATCGCCAAACAAATTGGCTGAACGCCTTAATTTCTAAAAACTAAAGGGGCTAAGCATGAGAGAGAAGGGGGGCCATAAAACCGACCGATCTCCCCTAAGAGCCTATTTCATTATCTCTTTATCCCTATTTTCTTCCCGTGTGTTACTTGTTTACCATTTTCCTTGGCGTTCGTTGACCCCCGTCCGTACCAATATCGGAAATTATCTGGGAGTCTTTTCGATGGCAACAGAGCAATTTACATATATGTGTTTTTCTCTGTGTGTATGTGTGTGTGTGTGTGTATGTGTGTGTGTGTGTGTGTGTGTGGGTTGGTGGACGGGTGGGGGTTTGAGTGTTCGTGTCCGTGTGTAGATGTGTTTGTGTAAGTGTTTGTATGTCTCAGTGTGTGTGTGGATGTTTTTGTCTCTGCGTGTATGTGTGTGTGTTTGTTTTTGTGTGTCTGAATCGGTGTGTGTGTATGTGTGCTTTGACTGCGCGAGCTAAATACCAGTTACATACATATAGACATTGCTACACCAAATAATCTAGGGCGACCTTTGCCTTTCTATATTACAGTTCTATTGCTTCACTTCTAGGAATACAAACGTATATATATTATATATTGATTTTGTTTTATTTGTGTGTAAGTTGATAAAGTTGGGATAAGAATGTTGTAACCAGGTGTATATTTGATCTAGTAAATACAACTACTGTATATTGTCAAAATTGTAATATGTTTTTGTAACACAAATGGTACACTTAACCCCTTTTGTACCAGTGACGTTTGTTTTATTTGGTTCAGTGACATTTAGACCATTTTACGAAGCTTAGGATGGATATATGGTAGCTGTAATGATTAATTAAGATAGTCTGTAGCCTTTTAATGGGTACACATCCATGCTGATCTGAAAATAAAATCGCTTAATAGTTGCCAGAATATACGAAAAGGGCGACATCGGCACAGAAGGGGTTAAACAGTGTTTTTCAGTTTATCAGTTCACTATCTGAGGTACCCGGCGCTGCTCGGGGGAAAATCGAAGTATGGGCTGTCTATCTTGGGGTGAGAGGGGTGCTCCGTCCCCCTCCCCCTAGGGGGTGAGGGGACAAACAAAATGTTTGCTTAAAACCCCCATAGTATGGATGCCAAGTATGGGCTCTCCACCGTAAGAAACTGAGGGATTCGGTGGGGGAGGGGGATCTCTGCCCCCCCCCCCCCCTCCCCACACACACATACCCAGCTTAAAACCTAGTCTGGCACCCTCTTAGTATGCACGCCGAGTATGGGCTCTCCATCCTGAAAAGTGAAGGAGTATTCCCCCCCCCCCACACCCCAGCTAAAAACCTATTTTGGCACTCCCTTAGTATGCATGTCAAGTATGGGCTCTCCATCTGGAAAACTGAGGCAGTAGTTCGTCAACAATCAGAGAGAAAGTGTCCTTTATATAGTGCATAATACTGTTGAACACATACACAATTAGAGCACTGTTTATGATTACCACCATGTTTATTACAATAGACCCCTATAGGATTACCACCATGTTTATTACAATAGACCCCTATAGGATTACCACCATGTTTATTACAATAGACCCCTATAGGATTACCACCATGTTTATTACAATAGACCCCTATAGGATTACCACCATGTTTATTACAATAGACCCCTATAGGATTACCACCATGTTTATTACAATAGACCCCTATAGGATTACCACCATGTTTATTACAATAGACCCCTATAGGATTACCACCATGTTTATTACAATAGACCCCTATAGGATTACCACCATGTTTATTACAATAGACCCCTATAGGATTACCACCATGTTTATTACAATAGACCCCTATAGGATTACCACCATGTTTATTACAATAGACCCCTATAGGATTACCACCATGATGTTTATTACAATAGACCCCTATAGGATTACCACCATGTTTATTACAATAGACCCCTATAGGATTACCACATGTTTATTACAATAGACCCCTATAGGATTACCACCATGTTTATTACAATAGACCCCTATAGGATTACCACCATGTTTATTACAATAGACCCCTATAGGATTACCACCATGTTTATTACAATAGACCCCTATAGGATTACCACCATGTTTATTACAATAGACCCCTATAGGATTATGCCGAGTGTTGACAATTTATTCTGGCTATCATTAGGCAATTGTATGCAACTTAGGAAAGAGCCCGCACCCCTCTCTTAAAAAGTCTATCTATTCGACCCTCTTCCTCCTCTTCGCCCGTTATAGCAGCAAGAACATTGAAGCCATATAGGTTCTCATTATTGGAGAACGCCTTGCTTAAATGTCCGACTCTCCATCATTATTGGTTCTCTATATAGGGCGAAACTGCTATCCTGCTCTCTTTCTCTCTCTCTCTCAATCAGATGTTGTTCCTAAGATAGTGGGTGATCATGAACTAATCTCTATTAAACTCGATATGAAAAAACCTAAACTAGTGATTGTATGTACAAACTTTTCGCCACATGAGTAACTATGACGCTAACACCTTTTGCAACCTTTTGCTTAATAAAGATTAGGTTTTAAATCAAATAATGGCTACGGATGATGTAGATAAACAAGTCGACATTTTCAAAACTGTTTTTAATTCTTGCTTAGACGCATGTGCCCCTGTAGTCAGTAAGCAAGTAACTAAACCATTCGCCCTTGGATTAATGATGATATTCGCTCTCATATGAAAGAAAGACATGACTTATTAACATCCCTAAAGAAACAGAGATCCAATGAGGCTTTATAGATGCAATACAAAGCTAAAAATAAGCAATTAAGAACATTAAGATATAAAACTAGAACTGATTACTACCGCCAAAAGTTCATCGATAACAGTGGAAACATTTCAAGCACATGGAAAATATTTAATGATATTGTCCCAAATAAAAAGAAATGCATTAATAAAAGTGACTTCGAAAACGAGCGAGAGAAAGCAGAAGAGTTTAATAATTGTTTTGCTAGTGTAGGAAAACAAGCTTACGAAAATTCCCGAGGCAACGTAGACGATGCAAACAACACCAACTTACCTGCAACACAGAACATCTATCCCAATAACTTATTTAGACCCCAACCTGTGGACACTAATGACGTCACATTGACCATTAAACAGCTCAAAAATACGAGTTCAGCAGGAATAGATGGAATAACACCAAGATTTTTTAAAGACTCACTGAACGCTATTATACCCAATCTAATTTGTATGATTAATACGTCCATTGTGACGGGCAAGGTCCCCACATTATGGAAACAATCCATTGTAGTTCCCATCTTCAAAAATGGAGATCGTGATAACGTAAGTAATTACAGACCAATATCCCTCCTTCCAATTATATCTAAAATTCTAGAAAGGGTCGTGGCCAATCAGTTAACGCAATTCCTTGAATCCAATAATCTCCTTGCACATAGCCAACATGGATTTCGACCAAAACTATCGACTGAGTCTGCCCTTACTGTATTAACTGATGAAATATATAGGAATATAGATAATAACAAAAATCATTGCTGACTTTATGTGACTTATCAAAGGCTTTCGACAGCATAAACCATAAAACTGTAATTTATCGAGAGGACTTCCCTAAGTGGTTAAGGCCCCATTAATTGCTCTTTCCATTCACATATGCATAGCCTACGTGAGTTGCAGTTGGGATGTGTGTACATGCTTAGATTGATATGCAGGATTCGAAGTTGCATAATAAATCGTAGGCAGTGTCCACCAACCTTTAACTGTCTTCGTGGTACGATGTATAAGGTGTTGATTTTCGGTGTGAGCATCCTGGGTTCGAGTCCACGGACTGCCACATGTGTTTGTAAATTTCATTAATCGATTTTAGGAGTATGGTTGGTTGTTGGAAGGAACATAATAATTTATATTGGTTCAGGAGTAATTTATCGAGAGGACTTCCCTAAGTGGTTAAGGCCCCATTAATTGCTCTTTCCATTCACATATGCATAGCCTACGTGAGTTGCAGTTGGGATGTGTGTACATGCTTAGATTGATATGCAGGATTCGAAGTTGCATAATAAATCGTAGGCAGTGTCCACCAACCTTTAACTGTCTTCGTGGTGCGATGTATAAGGTGTTGATTTTCGGTGTGAGCATCCTGGGTTCGAGTCCACGGACTGCCACATGTGTTTGTAAATTTCATTAATCGATTTTAGGAGTATGGTTGGTTGTTGGAAGGAACATAATAAAATAAACTAACGGATCACAAAATTGACATATTCTGGTTCGAAAACTATCTTAACCCCTAAGTGTCGGCGCGCAACATAAGTCGAGTATAATAAATGTGGACTATCTGGCGGCGCTCGACATAGGTCGTGTGGCAATTTCAGCACGTAATGTTGCTGAGAGAGAGAGACAAGTGGTGGCAGGAGAGTAGCGAGCGTATGACTGCTCCAGACCACCGCGGCGAACCTACTGACACGAATCCCACCTCCTCCCTCCCTCTCTCACTCGCTATATACGGAATTGTATGGGGAAAGTGCCGAATTACATGCTTTTTGCACTCGCGTTGCGTGGTTGTTGCAAGAAAACTAACCATCATAAAAGGATCGTTATGGTGTCATTGGAAAGCTCTGTTTATGCCCTTTCAGGGATAGATACTTGTTTTACGCTCTGGGTCTTATTTAGGCATGAAAATGATCACGTAAACAGCCCTATTTTGGCTAAAAACACCCCGCTGGGCGGTACATATAAATAAACCGCCTAGCCCGCTAATAAGGTGTTAAAGACAGAACCCAGTCAGTACGCATCAATGACTACATCTCATCTTCCACTAAAAATTCTTATGGAGTTCCGCAGGGATCAATTCTGGGACCCTCCTATTTGATATTTTTTGTTAATGACATGAAGAAGGATGTAAATGATTGCCTATTAATTCAGTATGCCGATGACACTCAACTATTACACAATGGTACTGTAGATGAGCTGCATGATCTGATCAGGAGAGCAGAGACAACAATATGTAAAGCCAAGCAATATTTCTGTAAAAATCGGTTAATGCTAAATTCAAATAAGACACAATGTATGTTTATAGGATCTAGTCAGCTAATTAAGAGGATACCTAATGATACTGTTATTCGCATCGATAATTCTAACATTAGTCCATGTAAACATGTAAAAAATCTTGGTGTTCATATCGATAGTAATATGTCTTTCGAAAAACATATCAACGAAACGTCTAAGAATGGAATACTGTTTTATAATTTTGACATGCAAACTAGGAAAATTGTGGTCCAGTCGTTAGCTCTCTCTGTCTTGTACTACTGCTTGGAGATAATTATTATACGGAAAAGCTAATCACACACTTCTCCATAATGTCCAGAAATTGCAAAATTTTGCATCTAAAGTAATTGTAGGAGCAAAAAAGTATGATCACGTTACCGCTATTATTGATCAATTAGAATGGATGACAATATCCCAAATGCTCACCTTTGATGTAGCAGTACCTGTTTTTAAGGTTCAAAATAATATATATCCTAACTGGTTCTCGCAATTCTCTACCATAAACGATATTTCCAACAGCACCACACGACAGCAGAACGATCTGTATGTTCCTAGAGCCAGAACCGACTATGGGGCAAGTTCTTTGCAAGTATTGGGGCCTACGGTATGGAACGCCCTGCCCAACATAGTCAAAGACACTAATAGCCTGCCAGTATTCAAGGGCAGACTAAAGAGGCACATTTTAGAAGATCATATAGAGTGAGAAGTGATCACGTTCTATATATTTCTATATATCTTTAATCTATTTCTAATTTCTAATCTATTATGTATATGTTTAACGTATTTCTGGTAGGAGTCATTTATCTGTAAACTCTTAACTCTCTCTCTCTCTCTCTCTCCCGACTTTCACTTTCACTCAAAACCCACCCTTCCGCAGTCGTCACACCCAAAGTATAATATAGACACTGTCTATATACTTTGGTCACACCCCCCTTTACCTCCCCGACCAAATACTCACTCTCACTCCCACTCCTACTCTCACCGTAATGGTAGTTTCTAAATACATTCTATAATAATCCTAAGGCTACAGAGTTGTATATCACTAACGATCACTATCTTTCACTTTATCTCTCTCTCTCTCTCTCTCTCTCTCTCTCTCTCTCTCTCTCTCTCTCTCTCTCTCTCTCTCTCTCACACACACATTTTAGAAGAACATACAGTGTGAGAACTGATCACGTTCTACATATTTTTAATCTATTATTAATCTATTTTATACACGTTTAACGTATTTCTGGCAGGAGTTATTTATCTGTAAACTCTTAACGACACTGTTAATGTATTATGTATTATGCATTATGTAATTTGTTTAAAATTAATTTATTGTATGAACAGCCGTTGTATATTTAACAGAAGAAAATAATCTGAATCTAAATCTGAATCTCTAGGAGCACAGGGAATGGTTAGTATTACAAAGATCCTGCGGTTTATTCCGGGGAGATAGTCTAAGTGTCTATGTATTATGTAATTTGTTTAAGATGTTATTGTATGAACAGCCATTGTATATTTAATGGAAATAAAATAATCTGAATCTGAATCTGAATCTCTCTCTCTTAGTCCAGTCGGTCAGGGAGGTGAGTCATAAACCCTTTTCTCTCCCTCGAGGTCACCTTGAGCCACACCTGCCAGGAGCAGCTAACCCTCTCCGACATATGACGCGATGTTGAGGCTGTTGGGGATACTTTAAAGCCTTTGTTACCATCAGGGGTATTTAGAAACCTTTAGTTTAGTTACTTCAACCTCTGCAGTTGTCTTTGAGTTAGCTGTGGGCAGAAAACTAATTTTGGAGAGGTAATTATAAGAGTGAGAGAACTCTATTTCTTATTGCTAATCTGGCAACCTCTGCATCATAAATGCGTGAAAGGGTTAAACCAACGTAGTTACTTCACCCAAAGGGAAGTGACTACTATTTTGTTTTTTGTTTTACTTGTGTTTATCAAGTGTAAAATATCTCTATCATCATGCCAGCGAACCGAGTAATTTGTGATAAATGTAAAACCAATTATTAACCCGAGTAGTTCCCCAGGTACGGCTGCCTGGACGCCAAGTGTTTTATGTGCCTTTCAAACGAGAAATGTCAGTTTCTTGAATGCACAATTGAGGCATACAAGAATCATGTGGACAAACTCTGACACGAAAATTCAATTTTAAAGGAAAAGGTAGACACTCTTGGCATCAAGGTAAGCACTTCACACCAATCTGATTAATTCCAGGTGGTAAGTCACAGCAGGAAACAGAACAAGAGGAAACATGGTGATGGGCTGGTCTATCAGAGTGAGAACTGAACGATCTCCGCCATACCCATAGCTTACTCTGACTGTTCCTTTTACTTATATATTTTCTAGATCTCAAGTGACGGCGTCTCTTCCGTGGATTGACCTCCCAATCTACCAAGATTGGAAGCCAAAGCGTCACATTTTTCCTTTGCCCCTCAACTTTCTCTTCATAATTGCTGAGTGGCACAGGGCCCTGGGTGGGGCTTTAGTTTCCCGGGCGTTTCTGCACCCTCCTCAGCTCCCCGCCATGGAGTGGCTTCGGTCACCCAGGCTTTATTGTGGTCGGCAGGGAGGGTTCTGTGGGGGTGCTCGGTTATGGCCTTGGCCTTGCTTGGGGCCTTGGGGCTGTTCGGCCAGGCAGCTTGGGGAACAACAACAACAACAACAACAACAAGAGGAAACAGACACCGTGTATCCCTACAACAAATATTTATGCTGTTCTTGCGGATGACGATGAAAAGGGTAAACCAAATGATAAACACGAATCTGTCCAAAAGAACAACAACAAAAGGCAGAGCATCGAGCCAATAACAAACAATGCAAAAATAGCTAAGCCACACAAGTTCACAGTCAGCAAAAAAGAGTCATGCACCATAGCCTACAGTGATAGCTTTCTCCGTGGACAAGGAGTAGAGTTTGCCATGAAAAACAGAACAATTCCTGGAGGAAAACTCGAGCACATCACCTACGGCATGTGTAACTCTACCATACAGACAGTATCTTGTGTAGTAGCAAACGTAGGCTCCAATGATTGCTTCGACGGAAGTGTGGTCCCAATAAAAGACCTACCAGGTAAGTACAATAAATGTATCAAAATTATGAAAAACAAGGCAGAAAAATGCGTGATAAACGGAATTATCCTTAGGTTGGCCGGGAGCTCCTACAGAAATAGTCAAGCACAGAAAGTCAATAATTCAGTTAAAGAAATATGTAACACAGAAAATGTACTCTTTGTAGATAATTGGAGAGAATTCCAAGGTAAATCGTCCCTATACAAAAGCAGCAGTATTCGTTTATCCGAAGCAGGTTTGAGGTATATGGCTGGTATTTTGAGCACAGCTGTACACACAGGTCACGAATGCCCCACTAAGCCGGAAAAAAAAAATCTGAGTAATCTGGAAGATTATTGACCTAAAGAACTCCCTCCTCATCAACCCATTCACAGTATTCCCTCAGCCCCGTAATTACTGCAATTACCCAACCATCGAAACCACTGACCGTAAATAATCGATCCTTGACCTTGAACACTCTAACTAAAAACATACTGCCAACTGTGGCCCAAAATAAACGATTAACTCAAGTAATACAAACATCATATACCTTCCTCAATCAAAAGTTCAGTATGATAAAATTATAATCCTTTAATGCAAGTTCGATTAGTAACAAGATAGATGAACTAAAATGCCTTGTGTTAACCGAAACAATAGACGTAATTAGTGTAACTGAAACTCATCATGATTTTAAAAACAACGATATAATTTTTGAATACCATAATTATCGACTCGTACAATAATTGTTTTCATAAAGATAGATGTAATGGAAAGTCGAGTGGTGGGGTGGCTATGTGGATTGCCTGTCATCTAAATCCAACCGAGGTTCCACTCCCCAAAAATATTAAAGAAATAGTGTGTGTCAAATTAAACATGAAAAACTCAAACACTAATTCAATACTGCATACCGACCTCCAAGTCAATATGAGGCCGACGATAATCACCTATGCAATATATTACAACTAACCCTCATTGCTAACGAAAACATAATACTCAGAGACTATAATCTGCCCAACATTGACTGGTACTTCAAGATCGGAAATAATTCCAATTTGCGAAAAATTATTAATTTTATACAAGACAATTGTCTACATCAAAGCGTAACAGAACCGACACGCGGATATAAACTTGATATATAAACTTGATATATAACTTGATATCAAACTTGATATATAAACTGAATATAAACTTGATATATAAACTTGATATATAAACTTGATATATAAACTTGATATAAACTTGATATATAAACTTGATATATAAACTTGATATATAAACTTGATATATAAACTTGATATATAAACTTGATATATAAACTTGATATATAAACTTGATATATAACTTGATATATAAACTTGATATATAAACTTGATATATAAACTTGATATATAAACTTGATATATAAACTTGATATATAAACTTGATATATAAACTTGATATATAACTTGATATATAAACTTGATATATAAACTTGATATATAAACTTGATATATAAACTTGATATATAAACTTGATATATAAACTTGATATATAAACTTGATATATAAACTTGATATATAAACTTGATATATAAACTTGATATATAAACTTGATATATAAACTTGATATATAAACTTGATATATAAACTTGATATATAAACTTGATATCGGCGAACATTTATCCACCTCTGATCACAAGCTCATTAGAATCGACATAAATTGCAAATATACTATTGAAAAAAAGGAAATGAAGATACCAGATTTTAAAAATGAGAACTACAGCGGACTTAGGAAAGCCCTCATAATTATACAGCTTAGCAATATTGACAAGACAAGTGAAGTATGGGACAAATTTAAAGATATATTCATGACTGCACAGCAAAAATATATACCCACGAATCTTAATGTAAATACTGGCAAAAACAAACCTCTCTGGTTCAATAAGAATATGTTCAATTCACTCAGGGAAAGGAATAAATATCATAAACTAATTCAAAATACCATATATATGGAACACTGGAGCTATCTATACAAACTAAGTAGACAATCGTGAATATATTAATTAGGACAGAGAAGTGTAATTATGAAAGTTAAATAACAAAGGAAAGTGTTAAAAATCAAAAGCAATTTTACAAAGTTCGATGATGACACAAAGATAGGACATTCAGTATTGACCGAAGAAGACAGAAATAAACTTCAATATGATTTAAATAAAATAGTTGAGTGGTCAGAAAAATGGCAGATGTCATTCAATGTTGACAAATGACATGTCTTCCAAATAGGTAATAAAAACAAAAAATATGAATACAAGATGAAAGGCGAGCCAATCAAATCAAGTGCAGTAGTTAAATACCTGGGACGTCGTCGGTATAGAAGGAGTTAAATACAGGCAGCATCACTAGTAATTCTAATACTGTGTTATACAATGTCTCCTCAATTACTGTGGATACTTGTAATAAATTGCATACCCTTAAATTGGTACTAAAGTTAAACTTTAAATTAGTGCATTAGTATGTGTATGTGATTTTCTTTTTGTTATGCTGATTGCCAAAAATATCTCTTCATAATTAGTTCACGCAATGGCCTTGCACTTCATTGTTCCGAAGTAGGAATCTTGGAATGTGTTTGACAATATAAGTAAATTATCAATATGAATAGATTTGCCCTAGACATGCAACAATTTTTAAAATTTAGAACCGACCAGATTTACTACTCTTTGATGTATAACATAACATATCTTCCACCTGGAACCAACTTTAAACTGTAAACATGGCTTCAGAAGACTGGCTTGACCCTTTCAAGATCCGACTACGTATTTATGTTCTGCTCTCTGGCTATTATTAGACGATTTCATTCAGATTAGGAAGGGTATATTGAAATTAAAGGGTTACTTGAGATAGTGTTTACCCATATAAATTCCACAAATCCTTCCTAACTTATATACAATCGTCTAACGATAGCCAGAATATAATGTCAAAATGCGAAATAATAAGAGTAATGAAGAGACCCCTGGGACCAAATAGTATCAATTCACGGTTACTGAATGTCCATCATGACATTCATGTGTTCCTTACAGCGGGCGTGTCATCGGTACAGTCAGTATGTGCGTGGTCTTTGTACAGTTGGTTACATAAATATGCATCCCCTCCTTGATTTTAGATATGGAAGAACAACAGTACTATAAAAAAAAAGGTAGCGCCAACGAACTTGACAATTTTCTTGACCCCTTAACTTCTTATAATTCAAAAGGGCCCATACCAAACTGGCTGTAAATATCCACACCTATTTCCTGTTGGGCTCTTCCCTAATGATAGAAATGTCAGCTCGATTGCTTCCGTTAATTTTGAGTTATGAGAAGTTAAGGGGTCAAGAAAATTGTCAAGTTCGTTGGCGCTACCTACAGTATAGTATGTTTGAGTTGGACGTATATTTCTTAGGCATTGGTTAAATAATATGAACAATCTTGTTTACTTGTCAACGAATATAGTATAAAATATATGTTATCTAGAGTATCTCCCTGCAACTTCCTTGATACAATATATGTTATCTAGAATATCTCCCTGCAACTTCCTTGATACATTCTATAGTCGATAGGCCAGATTCCATAACCTCACAAATCAGTACCAGCCAGAGGGGGTAACATTCTTAGGTTAATCTTCAAGAAACGGCTATTATGGGATATGGGAGCTCAATGTCGAAGGTTATAATATCGAAATATCAACAACTCAACCAATATAATAGATCATCTCACCAGTAGCCCTCAACCAGTGTCATATCAACCACGGCCAACTATATAAGTGACAATTGAAGCTCTAGTCTAACTCTACCTAACCTAACCTAACAGTATTTAGCGAGTTATTACTGGTTGAGAGTTACTGGTTGAAATGGTCTACTGGTTGAGTTGTCCGGTCACCCGAACTAACATCTCCACAACATTAACCCTTTCTTACCGGCAACGTCGTCTTTATTATATTCTTGGTATATTTAGACGATTTGTTGCAGTTTAAGAAAGATCTGTGGTAGTAAAAACGGTTAAGTGAGATAGCTCTAAACCTGGACACCTTTTTTAAACTGAATAAAATCGTCTAATAGTAGCCAAAATATAATTGAAAAGACGTTGCCGGTACAGAAGGGGTTAAGAAAGCTGTGTTGTAGATGGTCCCAATGTTCACCCCGGCCCATGGACTATTATACATTGTTCCAAATAGGTAGGCCAGAAATCGTGAACCCTAACCTCTGCAATTTAGAAAAGGCTAGAACATATGGGCTGTAATTTGCCACACCTATTCCCTATCTGACCCTTCCCAGATGGTAGAAATATTTGCTCGATCACTCAAGTTGTTTGTGAAATTTAGAGGTTAACCCTTTCAGTACCGGTGACGTCCTTTTCATTAGATTCGGACAATTATCAGATGATTATATTCATCTTAGTACGGACATGTAGCAATTAAGGGGCTACAGACTATCTCAATTAACCCTCTTAACCTCCACTGATCCACCCTAAGCTGCACAAAATCATCTGGATATAGCTGAAGTAAAGTAACATTTATCCCCGGTAGTGAAAGGGTTAATATTAAAGAGCTTCGGCCTACTTATTCACAACGGGGCATAGTAAATCCTTGTAACTGCTCTTGTCCACTCTCCACTCAAATCCTCTCTCGACTCCCTTTTCCCTGAAGACATTGGTCCAGTGCTCCCGATGGGTTCCTTCCCTCAACCTTTTGTTGACCAGCCCACTTACTCTATCACAATAATTGGTATGTGTGTGTGTGTGTGTATGTAAGTATGTGTGTGTAAGTCTTTGTGTATATGTGTGTGAGAGAGAGAGAGTGGATGTTTATGTGTGTGTGTGTCTAAGTGTTTGTGTGTGTGTGTAAGTCTGTGTATGTAAGTGTTTGTGTATATGTGGGTGTGTGAGAGAAAGTGGATGTTTATGTGTGTGTGTGTTAGTGTGTGTGTTTGTGTGTGTGTGTGTGTGTGTGTATGTAAGTGTTTGTGTATGTGTGGGAGTGTGAGAGAAAGTGGATGTTTATGTGTGTGTGTGTGTGTTAGTGTGTGTGTTAGTTTGTGTGTGTGTGTGTGTGAATGTGGGTTGAGCGTGCCCTGCCTCCCAGAGCTCGATTTCTCTTTATCTCATACCAGATGTGTTTTCTCTTTGTATCATTTGTTTACCTAGCCAATTTGTGTGTATGTGTGTGTGTGTGTGTGTGTGCGCGCGTGTGTTAGAGATTGTGTGTGTTTGTGAGAGGAGTTTGAGTGTTCTTTTCAGTGTTTGCATATGCAATATTTATTTTCCCCAGAAGATGAGACGGTAAATGGATGACTGCGGTAGATTTATTAACACAATCTAAATAGACACAAATTGTTCCCAACATTATTGTCCAATATGATTAACCGTGTAGGTATCTGCTGTATAGGCCAAGTTATGTTATTGCATTTAATAAAATCCAATAGGAAACCTTTCTAAAATATAAAGAGAATGGCAGTTCATATATTGGCATTTAAATCGTGTTTTATCTCTAATTACATATATCCATAATAATATAATTACATACATCCATAATAATATAATTACATATATCCATTATAATATAATTACATATATCCATAATAATATAATTACATATATCCATAATAATATAATTACATATATCCATAATAATATAATTACATAATTATATCCATAATAATATAATTACATATATCCATAATAATATAATTACATAATTATATCCATAATAATATAATTACATATATCCATAATAATATAATTACATATATCCATAATAATATAATTACATATATCCATAATAATATAATTACATATATCCATAATAATATAATTACATATATCCATAATAATATAATTACATATATCCATAATAAGATTGACAGGTGCTAAGAACATGTTTAGCAATAGCTTGGCAATGGTTTGATTTGATGAAGAAATTATTGTGCATTTATTATATGTTTTCTAGGTATGTTTTGACGATTTATTCAGATTAGAAAAGATATCTGGAAATCAGATGGTTAGTTGAGATCAGTATTTACGCATTTAATATCCACAGACCCTTCCTAAGCAGTATACAATCGTCTACTGATAGCAAGAATATACTGTCAAAATGCGTCCTAATCTTGTAAGGGTTAGATACCGTGCAATACGGTATTAATTCTACAAAACAGACTGATTCAAAATTATGGAGAATAAAGCTGGCTGCAGGAATGAACTAATTTTGAATATGGCTTCTCAATTGGGTGCAGCCACACTCACAAAGGGTTCAAGGCTTTGTATGTGGTTATTACGAGTGTGTGTGTGTATGTGTGTGTGTGTGTGTGTGCGTCTTCACTCCATACAATGCTCAGTGGTCTCTCTCTCTCTCTCTCTCTCTCTCTCTCTCTCTCTCTCTCTCTCTCTCTCTCTCTCTCTCTCTCTCTCTCTCTCTCTCTCTCTTTATGATATCTTACTCTGGGGTTCTGCATGTAAACATTATTTTATTCACCTAATGGTGGTCTCCATTCAAGAACAATCTTAAACAGCTGATTTCATCTGTTGTGGATTTAAAGATGGTTGAAATGTACTCTGAGGAAGGGAATTCCAGAGAGATATGATTTTGTTTGTAACTGAATGAAACCCTCTCCTTATTGCATGTATAATTGTGTATTATACCATATTTTCTCCTTTGCATTATTAAACGTATACACTGTAGATCTCTTTTATAATGATTTTGTGGACGTTTTAGATATTCATATATGCCATCATTGTTTAATTTTTATTGAGGTTAATAATTAAACAAATTATCGAACAATGTATTTTAGTTTGTCCGCCAGGCTAATAAAAACACTTTTCCAAAAATTCTTTCAAACTAAAAAATGAGCACCCATGAAGGTTTAACGCCAATTTCTTCTAGGTTATATGCTTGTTAGTACTAGCCCATAGTAAACTCGACACCTGACTGGGGTGAAGCGTCTTATTATCGCGAAACTAAGAAGGTGAATCGTCTTAACCCCTTCAGCACGATGATGCCTCTCTACCTTTGATTCTGGCTACAACAAGACGATTGTATGCTGTTTAAGAAGGTCCTATGTTTTTCTGATGGTATATTGAAATCGTATTTACCCCTTCGCGTCTTGAAGGTAGATTAAAAGGTATACCAAATCGACTAATGGTAAATAGAATATAATGCAAATTACGTCATGGTGTTGAAGGGGTTATATTATCCATACTAAGGGCTCTGTCACACTATGCCGATTTAAGTGCCGACGCTCCACAACATAAGGAGTGGCGATACAAGGGGGAGACTACTGCCGAGTATCCTGGGTGATGGAGGGACGGGACGCCCTTGGTGGGCACTATGGACGGGCACGCCGCCAGCCAGCAACTGATAGGGGTCGAGCGGCTACCATGCAAGACCTAAGGAAGATAAATGACGCCACCGGGGCGGCGTCATGCACCGTAGCGCGCAAACTGGTTGGCGACAATGCTCCTGACGAGCGGCGAATATAGGAGGTAGGGCGGCGCCTAGATACTACGGCGGCGAAGCACAGCCACCCTGTCACATTTGACCCCGGCCGAGGCAAACTGGTCCGTCGGAGGCGACGTTTGTGTGTGTGTGTGTGGGTGTGCGTGCGTGTGTGTGGGTGTGGGTGAGGGGGGGGGGGGGGTGGTAAGCTTGAGATCTAGGGAGGAAACTAAAAACATAATAAAAAGATCCATAAATGATCAAATAAAAATGCCCATCTCCCCTTAATTAAGTTTTTTTTTTAGTAATTGGTAAAACAAGGCCATCTATAGTTAACCTGTTCAGTACCGGTGACGTCTTTCTCGTTATAGTCTGGCAACTATTAGGTTTTTGTATTATGCTTACAAAGGGCCTGTAGCAATCACAAGACCTCCATTCCTCTCATTTATCTTTCTTAACTCCCACGGACCGTTCTTAAGCTGCATAAAATCGTCTAAGTAGGGCAGAACTAAGGCAAACCAGACATCACCACCATTGAAAGGGTTTATAGATAGTCACTCGTTGATGGGATCGGATTAAGAGGACAGTGGTGATATTTGGGGTCTATTAATTTATATATTCATTTATTTTTTAGTTTCCTCGCTAGACCTCCATCAAGCTTAAAAAAACACCCCCAAAACCCTCTATCAACGATGTCCCGTGCGACGTTGCCAGGTCGCGGACTCACGGTATGCCCTCCCTCTATGAGGGCGCCTGGACGTTACCGGGTCGCTGCCTGAAGGCGACCTACCTTATAAGCGGCATCTGACGCAGACAGATCGACACCTTTGTACCGTCTGACGCCTACTGGACGCCACCCGCCTACCGTCCCCGTCTCGTCAATTTACTAGTCGCCGACTCAACTCATGAGAGTTGTGCATGTCGAACTTTTCCTGAGGCCTCTGACGACCTCTCCCGACGGCTCTCTTGAGTAGGCGCCCACCCACGTCGCGCGTTGATGTAGGCAAAGACCTGCTCCCGACCCTTAAGTTGTGGAGTGTCGGCACTTAAATCGGCATAGTGTGAGTGAGCCTTAATGGATCGAAACAGGGGAGGTCCAAAAAAGACCCCCCCCCCCCCTGCGACCAAATATAACGTTAATTCACGGTTACTGAATGTCTGTCACGTACTTGTGCGTTCCTTATATATGCGTGTGTTCCTTACAGCGTGCGAGTCATCGGTACAGTCTGCATGTGCGTGATCTTTGTACAGTTGTTTACATAAATTTGTATCTATTCCTTGATTTTCAATATGGGAGAACTACTAGTATGTTTGAGTTAGACATGTATCTCTTAGGCATTAGTTACATAATATGAACACATAATAATTGTATATCAAATAATTGGGGTAAGTATATTTTCTCATGCATTAGTTTATTAATGTGACCAATTAATGGTTGTACAGCAAATTATTCTGGTATGTTATTCAAACTATGTTTCTTTCCATGGATAAAATCTCTGAGTGGAGATAAATACATCTGGCCAACTGTACGTCTGATGTTCATGGCCACAAAATGCATTGGGAGTGAAGGAGACTCGATCTTACTATATTTCTGTCAAACTAGAGGCGTGGTGGTGTGATCTAGGGTTTGTTATAAGTGTGAATAATGTGCCCACTTTTGCATTAAGGGACTAAATTATATAATATTATCATGGTAAAACAAAAAATAAAGGGCCTTGAGAGAGAGAGAGAGAGAGAGAGAGAGAGAGAGAGAGAGAGAGAGAGAGAGAGAGAGAGATTGTTACTTGATTGTGTTTCTATCAAGCTACAGATGTGATGGTGTGGTATAATACAGTGGCTACTTTTGAAGTAAGGGACGATAAATATTTTCTTGGCAAAAACAAAAACAAAAAACTTGTGAGTGGAAGAGATTCTTGCTATGTTTCCGTCAAGCTAGAAGTGTGGTGGGTTGATTGAGCGTGTGCTACTGTTATGAAGATTATGTGGACGTTTGAATTAATGGACGAGATGTATTTCTAAGGCCAAAGATGCCTTGGGAGCGAAAGGTACCTTTGCTATGTTTCTATCAAGCTACAGGCGTGGTGGCGTGACTTACAGATTGTTTTATTTAGATTTAGATTTAAATGTGCGTGAATTGCTTATTTATTTATTTATGTATTTATTATTTATTTGTGTTTTATGTTGTGTTGTGTTGTCCATGTTCGGGCACTGTCTCGAGTCGGCCACCCCCAGCCATAGGGTATGTGCCTGAGGGTATACATACATACATACATACATACATACACACATACATACAATACATACATACATACATACATACATACATACATACATACATACATCAATACATACATATTTATGAAAATTGTGTCTACTTTTGAAAGAACTAATGCATGATATATACTAAATAAATAACAATACACACAATGGTTATACGGGATACACGACTTGCTTGGTACAGTCGCGCTCATTAATTTGAAACCTCGATAAAAGTAAAGAAACGTCCGCAATATGATTATCAGATTAATAATTGACAAGAACTGTCAATGTATTGGTGAGATTGTAGACACCAAGCGAGCAAGGCAATACCCAGGGGAGGCTTCACAAGCATGTGATAAGGAGTTACTGGAACTCCTGTTTCATTTGGCTGACCTCCCTCACTGTTTCTGTTTGTGTCTCCCCTACACATAAAGTAATCCAGCTAGCTTTCACAAACACCTCAACTTCTTATCCATTTCACTACACTAAACAAACACACCACTCTTCTTTCCAATAGTGTACACCAAAGGAAAGCAGCAATTTATAATTTGGCTCTCTCACACTCTCAACTTTGGGGGAGACACTTGTTACAGGCACTTTGCCGTTTGTCTCATTCATACACATATATAAACTATCACCCCCAGGCACTTTCGAAAATACATACATCAGCATTAATGACCACAACTGTACACTCGGGTACTATATTCTCTAGCCCACTCATACATGTTGGTAGACTTCACTTGTTTATAATTATGGAAGTATATCTCTGAAAAAGATGATATTGATAATATTTTCTGTACATCAACTACAAAACTATATATGCTATTTATTGATAAGCAAGTTCTATCAAAACATCAATCAGGAGTGTTATATTTGTGTAAACCTAAATGTAGAGGGTCCACAAATGTGCATGAGTGGGCTAGAGACTATGGCATCCGAGTGTACATGGTAAGCTAAATGTATCTCATCATAAAACAATAAGTGTGTTGTTGTCATTAATGAGTCCGTATTGACCATTTAACACTATCTGGTCCGACCTCTTGGAGGCTATTTTGATGTGTTGTACAATTATAACTAAGGATTTTGCTTGTTTAAAAAACAAATCGAGCAATGAATTTTAGCTTGTCCCCTAGGCTAGCAAACACGCCTTCTTAGACATTCTTCGGACTATTAAAAATGCCCCCCCCCCCAGACCCCTTTCAAGATAAATCTGTAAATTTTTCGATATAAACATTTCCTGCCCGAAGGCCGATTTCATCTAAGTTATAGGCTCGCTATCGCTCGCCCAGAGCGATACCTGAGTAGGGAGAAGCGTTTTATTATCACCAAACAAATCTTCAAAGTAATGGTCTTAAAGCTTCCCAAGTGATGAAATGAAACAGAGGAGGTCCAAGAAGACCCCCATTGGAGCCAAGTAGAGTTAATCCTGATAATATTGTTGTGGAGTAGCCCCTGTGAATCAGTACTGTCTCTATAATTCACCGTTACTGATGTCCGCGGCGGTGTTGGTGGTGGAGGTGGTATACTGTATATTGTTCCTTAATGCCTGCGGCGGTGTTGGTGGTGGAGGTGGTATACTGTATATTGTTCCTTAATGCCTGCGGCGGTGTTGGTGGTGGAGGTGGTATACTGTATATTGTTCCTTAATGCCTGCGGCGGTGTTGGTGGTGGAGGTGGTATACTGTATATTGTTCCTTAATGCCTGCGGCGGTGTTGGTGGTGGAGGTGGTATACTGTATATTGTTCCTTAATGCCTGCGGCGGTGTTGGTGGTGGAGGTGGTATACTGTATATTGTTCCTTAATGCCTGCGGCGGTGTTGGTGGTGGAGGTGGTATACTGTATATTGTTCCTTAATGCCTGCGGCGGTGTTGGTGGTGGAGGTGGTATACTGTATATTGTTCCTTAATGCCTGCGGCGGTGTTGGTGGTGGAGGTGGTATACTGTATATTGTTCCTTAATGCCTGCGGCGGTGTTGGTGGTGGAGGTGGTATACTGTATATTGTTCCTTAATGCCTGCGGCGGTGTTGGTGGTGGAGGTGGTATACTGTATATTGTTCCTTAATGCCTGCGTGTCATTCCTACATTCTGCATTCTCGTAGTCTTTATACGGCTGTTGTTTATGGGATATTTCCTTGTGTGGCTTCTTTGTGTCTGTCTTGCTTTGCCTGTTTTTCTTTCTCTGTTTTGCTTACCTTCTCTCTCTCTATCTCTATCTCTCTCTCTATCTCTCTCTCTCTCTCTCTCTCTGCTTATCCATGCATGTGTAGGTGTGTGTGTGTGTGTGTGTGAAAGAGATTAAATTAATACTATAAACCTTACCTAATACACAGTAGTGAAAGACGGTAACAGAGTTTCAATCTCTGCAAATGAAACTTGTGCAAAAGTAGAATTGCAGAGTCGCAGTGGAAGAGGAAATGGTTATGGAGAAAATGACAGAGACACTGAAAATAATGAAAGCCTAGACGAGCATTTGGAGTGAAAGACCTTGTTGCTGTGTTTCAATTAAGATTTAGACGTACTAGTGTGGATTTACCCCTTGAGGATTATGCTGAGTTTTGACAGTATAGTCTGGCTATCATTAGACGATTTTATACAATTTAGGAAGGCTCTGTGGGAATTTACAGGGTAAAAAATATCACAATTAACCCTCTGACATCCATATACCTTTCCTAATCTGAATAAAATCGTCTAATATTAGCCAGAAAACAGAAACGAAATGCGTAATCGGATCTTGAATGGGTTAAGCCGGCGTCACACGAGGGGTAAATTGTTTAGAGTCAAAACATACTAAAAAAGAAGGGTTATTATTCTGCCAATGCTACTACTTTCACGTTGACGCTATTTTAAACTTCGCACCTTAAAATCCAGACCAAACATCCTAACCTCTTCTGGCTACGATGAAGCTGTTTATATTCTGGTTTTTATTACACGATTGTTTTAAGTAATGGAGGGATCTGCGTTAGTCAAAAGGTTAATTGAGATCGACTTTATCCCTAAGATTGCTAAAGTTCCTTTCTAAGTTGTATAAAATCACCTTATAATAACTAGAATCGAGGATTATCGTGTCACTATCTTACGAGTGTTAAAATGCGAATGAATGACCCAAATACTAAAACATGAACTGTTGAATTATTACGCATACCAGAATCAAATACTCATTCTCGAACACTGGCTTTATTCTGTATATAAATTATGAAAATTTGGCTAGCAAGTGACACATGTATAAATTTAACCGGATATGCCAATAGTTTTAACATACATCTACATCTAATAGGGAATTTCTTCTCTAATGAAAGTATATATTAAGTAGCTTTACGTATGCTTGCGTATGTCAGTATATATACAGTATATATATATGTATTAGTGTTTTTACAGTGTTGTTATTACACATGCACACCCCATTAATTTAATAACAACGATGAATTCCTGCTGCACTGTCGTGATTCGGACAAATACTCCATTTGAGCCAAACTATGCTAACTAAACACAGCTGACACACGCCATCGTTAATCCCCCCGTTGCAAATAGCTCAAAAGGGCCCGTGTGAATGTTTACGATCCTGTAAGAAGGACGCGTATACCGAACTCTTTAAGAGGAGGTTTTTAGTTTGTTCCATAGCTCTCATAGAACAAGCTTAAAAGAACACCCCAAAGACCCTTCTCAAGACAAATTTGTACATTTTTCTATAGGAAAATGTCTCTGTCGAAGACCGGTTCCTCTTAAATTACAAGCTCGCTATCGCTCGCCAGGAAAAATCAACACCTATATAACACGAACACTCTTAATATTTACAAAGAAATGGGGCGAAAGGTCTTAAAATCGCCAAACTAATGGGCCGAACGTCTGGAAATCTGAAAACTAATGGAGCTAAGCATAAGGAAGAAGGGGGACCAGAAAAACGACCCATACCCCCTTAGCAGAGTTGTTCGATGCGTGTGGGGCAGTGCTGAGGAAACCAAGAGTCATGGAAAACGGGGCTAAACCACGATGCTCAGCACCACAACGCCGCTGTCACACGAGCGATTTTTCCGTAAATTTTCCATGAGCAAGTTTTTTCTCGTTATATTTAGGGACTTTCTGGACTGGTATCGGTAACTAGACTAAAGGTAGAGTAGGTTAGGCGGTTGAATGCTGATACAGTGTAATATTTGAAGCTGACAGACCATAATTTCCCGTAAAAATTGCTCGAAAAACGGATCGTGTGACTCCAGCTTAAAACAGAGAAACACGAGCAAGTTTATCGGCTTCATGTTTCTGAGCCTTGAAGCCGCTACAATATATCACTTTCAGTTGGCATCACATGAACAAGTGTATTGATTACATGTATTTGAGCCTTGAATCATTGTTAGTTATCATATTAAGTCGGTGTCACACTAGAACATTTATGGTCTACATATATCAAAGCCTTGAATCCGGTAAATGTTAACATGTTATATTGGTTGGTTTTTCTGTATGTTCTTGATTGGTGATAATATGAATATATTCAGGTTCACGAGTAATTCCTAGCGAGGCCTTCACTTGTGATTAAGTGCCCCATCAATTACCCCTTCCATTCGTGTAATCATTAGGCTATCATAGTGCACTTGGGTATAAGTACAGTCGTCAGGATTAATTCGTTTCATTTTCCCTGTTAGTAACACTGCACGGTGGAGAGGTATCCCCTTCACCTCCTCTCCTTGTTGTTCCCATACCCACATCGAAACCCTCCCATTTTCTTTCCAACCCCAGAACTACACCCACCCTCCCTTCTCTTGCTCTCACCCAGCTACGAGGTACTTCTGGGACCTCACCGATTACATTTATTCTGAGGACCTACTGAAGGAATGAAATATTTCACACACTTCTCTCGACCACCATCTCCTGCACATTAAACAAATGAACTAAACAAAACCTAACCTGAAGCTGCTAATTACTACCGTTACTAGTAGGGTTAACTGTATAATGATATGGATATACCAGGTATGAGGGGTAGAAATACACACTTGTATAATTATGTATAAGGTATAATGAGATTATTTGGTTATACACGACACTGTTATACAGAGTGGTATTGTAGTAGAAGAATTATTGATCAGTTCAATATTATAACTCTTGTAGTTAATCTGGGATTTAATAAATTGGCGTTATATAGTTATTTAGTAATTATTTTAAACAGGTGTGACTTCAAATTATCTTGAAAGTTATCTCAAGAGAATAAGCTTGAATAGGCGTGAAACTTTCAATAGTATTATGTGGAGTAGAGACCCTACGTCTTGCCATTACTCAGGGAGTATTTAACGCAATTTGCTGTTTCAACCCATATTGCTACATAGCCATAGTGAACGCCCCCCTTAACTTGATTACAACACAAGATACCTGATCCAATAGAGTAACCTTATAGCAAGGTAAGGTGACAAGATGAATAAGACCTTCCCTAATGTATGGGTGAGCGTACGTGTTGGGGGCATGGGAACTTTAAAATAAGACCCTCCCTAATGGATAGATGAAGGTAAGAGTAACCAAGGGGTAGTTAATTAAAATAGGGCATATATATTAGTTATCAACCCTTCAGGATTATTAAGCCTGTTTCTGTCAAGTAATATTTTCAAGCCTGGAGCCTCTTTTCGAAAACCCCAGCACCTTGCCCGAGAGTAGTTCGTGCCCCGTTTATATACAGTAGTTTTACATTATGGCCAATTAGGAAAACACTATGGCCCAATGATTGGGTAGATAGCTCCGTTAAGAGGATGAGTGTTGAGTTAGTGTAATGAAGTCACATGACCGACTCACTGGGCACATTCTCGGCAATAATTCATAGCATTTATTGGCAAATTGGCTGCTTACACTTAATGAGTCCTGAACTGTCTGGAAGCAAAAAGATGTGTGGTGAATATGATTAAGCAAATGTGTTGTTCCTGTATACGGTGTTAATAAGTAGTGATATTAGTATTTAATAATTGTATAACAAGAAATAATTCTAAATACTTGAATGGTTTACTTTGTATGTTCATTGATGGGAGAGACTCATGGTGGAATTGACACAGACGGTCCTCGTTGTCTCAAGCTTCTTACGTAGCCCAGACTGAGCCATTACAACGATGAAAATTAAATACAACTTCACGTTGGTTAGTTTGGCAGCTATATTAGAGTATGATACAGTTCTAAGCCATCAGTACATCGGTATGAACCTTTCAGGGGTCAATGGTAAATTTAGCGGTATGAATTACTCGAATCATAATTATGTAAAACATCCCCCCCCCCCCCCCGCTGTCTCTCTCTCTTTCTCCCTCTCTATTTCTTTCTTTCTTTCAAATTTAGTAAAGCTAATACTTGACTCTGCCTATGATACATTGCATTCCTTCATTAGGTGTTCGGAATACATGCAATTGGTGAGGTCCAACAGTAGTCCTTAACTGGGTGAGAGCGAGAGAAGGGAGGGTGGGTGTAGTCCTGGGGTCGGAGAGAAAATGGGAGGGTTTCGGTGGGGGTATGGTAACAACAAGGAGAGGAGGTGGAGGGGATCCCTCTCCACCGTGCAGTGCTACTAACGCCTGTGTCCAGGGAAACTGAAACATTTAATCCTGACGACTGTACAGTCACGAGCATAAATGCTGCAACATCAACCAGATCACGTCAACTCCTTCATCACGAAAGGTTTATACCAAGCTGAATAAAATCGTCTGACGGTAGCTAAAATGAAATATATAATTGTGAGTTTGAATAACAAGTTTAGCAATACTTTTGGAGACGAAGGGGCGAACATTATCTGGTTGGAGTCTCAGTATTTATGCTCGTGACTGTACATGCTTAGATTAATATCTAGTATTTGCAAATGGATACTATATCGCAGGCTTGTGCTTAAACCTATAACTGTCTTTATACCGTAATGTTTAGTACGCGGAATTTGGGTGTGAGTATCTTAGATTCAAATCCTTGGAGTACCACATGTATTCATAAGGGTCATTGATTTGATTAGTTAGGTGTATTTGCAAGTTAATTGGTTGGTTGGTGATAATATGAATTCAATTGGACTGTACACGATTAGTAGATGTAAGATACTAACTACAGTCATAATGAAAGTAAACATTCTTAGACAATAGACTCTATTTTAGCTACTTTATCACTTGGCTCGAAGAAATCCGCCGCTTAAGTGCTCGTGTCAAACCGGCTTAGAACATACTAACCCCGTAAAACATAAACACGCGATATGATATGCGTCGGGCATTATTCTGCAGCTAAAGGTTGTGCTTGCAGGATTACCATTCAAATACAGGTGATTTTATGAAAGAATTGTTCGATCATTGGTATATTTGTATATATGTACTAAATTATGACAAATTAACCTGGCGGAGAAGACCCTCCCCTATTTTAATTTTCGCATGCAAACTATACGAATGACTGGCTGCAGTGTATAGATGTACAGTACAAAGGTAATCTTCTTAATTTCATCCGTTTCTATTATAATATGCAACTGCCAGCAAATTTGACGATTAAGTGTTGATCATAAGGATATACGAACTCGGAGACCGAAGCAATTATACATTAATTATATTATCAACATGGGTATTAGATTATAAATATCTATCAATGTTGTCCGTGAATCAGTCAGGGGGATTCGCTCATCATTATAACCAAGAGGACATTTGAAGTCACCTGGCAGAACTTGGAAACGCTGTCTTTCTATACCAAGCAGTAGGCTGCGTGAACTGTCCTATGGATGTTCTGTTTTAATAAACAATATCTTCACAACTATTATATACATTGCTTTGCATATTGACCCATTAATCGCAGAATAGATAGTACAATCTACTGGTGTTTATAAAGTTGCAATATCAATAAACATATATGAATAATGATGAGCATAAGACGAATAATGCACAAATAGAGTTTATTCTTACACATACGCTAATTCTCTCTCTCTCTCTCTCTCTCTCTCTCTCTCTCTCTCTCTCTCTCTCTCTCTCTCTCTCTCTCTCTCTCTCTCTCTCTCTCTCTCTCTTGAACCGGGTACTTGGCGGTCCAGGTGGTGGAGAGTAAGGTTGGTTGGAATATAGTTTTGTGTTATGCATGCATTATTATTCTGTATTTTGTTTTGGTTTTAATAGGTTGGAAATACACTGTGAGAATGAAGAGCATAAAACGGGTATAACAAAGGTACATATCTATATATTTTGTTTGGTTTTATGTGGATGAAGGAGACAAACGGCAAAATTGCCTGTGACGAGTGCCTTCCCCAGAGTTGAAAGAGTGACAGGCCCAAAATCAAGGAATGTTCGAGCCAAAATATCTGGACACGCGGAGTTTGAATTGTGTTAAGTCATAGGATGAGGGAAAGATGGATTCAGGGAGAGAGTTCCAGAGCTCAGCTGTTGAATAGAAGAAAGATTGGGAGTAACGTTTCTCTCTTGAATTGGAAAATTGTATAGATTCGGGGTGGGATTGCGTTGCAAGACGGGTACTACGTACCCTACGTAGAGGAGGTGGTATACACTGAGATAATTCTGAGGAACACTGATTATTGTAGTAGCGATAGAATAGCGAGAGAGATGCAACATTGCGGCGAAGAGAGAGATATTGCAGAGAGGTGGTGAGTGGACGAGAGTTATTGATACGAAAGGCTTTCCTTTCTACTTTGTCAAAAAGTACTGGTTTGAACAAAACATAAAAACAAACAAATTTAAATTTCTATGAAAACATTGGTATTAATAAATACTGTACATCTATCGGATATATACGTCGTTAGTGATTTACCGTTTTATCTTTGTATATGATGGGTATATTTCCACCAACATACCTTTAACTGGATATATGTGTACTGTATATACTATTAGATTGCTCTTTCAATACCCATAATTTAAGGTCAATTGATTAATATATTATAAAAAACAAAGATAGATTAGTAAATCATTATCAATATACCCTATACAATGTATACATGTAAATATCCTCTTTTTTCCTTTTATATATCGATGATTTGTTACTTTGTTCATTGGCAGTAGAGAGTGGTATATTAGGAAGCTCTCCTTGTATCGCTTCGTTACTCTGGTCACATCCACCTGTCGATGTTTTCCTGACGAGTGAAAGCGAGCCTACAATTTAGGAGAAACCTCTTATCGTGTGGCATTACTTGCTCTAAAAAATAAAGAATCAAAATAATAAATCATAAATATTTATTTTTTTAAATTTAGATTGAGTGAATACATATATATATATAATTATATATTCATATCTAAAGAGGGATCTGAGGAGGCAGTATTGTTTTAATGGTAGAAGAGAGTCTAAGTAGGAAGCCAAAACAATAAAAATAAAGTATAAACATAAAATAACCATATAGATAAATAATAGATAAATCTTGATAACTATGTAAAGAATGAAAATTCTCAATAAGAATGTTAAAACACTTCAAAAAATAAACACGTCGGATGATTTAGTGTTAACTTGGGAACGGCGAGGAGACTCTTAAGAGGTTTTGGTGGCGAACGGCGACGGGACTCCTAAGATCCATGGCCTAAGAAAAGCCTTTTAACCCTTGTCTAGCGGGGTGTTTTGGGCTCATTTGGGCATATTCAGGCCCTTCTGCATGATAAATCAAGCATCTGCATGAAAAACAAAAATATTTAGCAAAACACTAGGCACTAAAAGCTTCTAAATGAGACCAGAGCGAGCTACGTAGCACTCGTGGTTCTCTTGCAGTGATGCCACGAACATGGGAGTTTAGCATATATCGGTATATTTTTCCCAGCTATGCTCACTACTGGCTACACTGCCGGCCTCTCGAGAACACAGGGAACATGAGTTAATGGGCGGCGGTAAGCCCTGGGAGTCGGCTGTCTGGCCCGCTGTGCTCCCGGCTATTTGCACTCAATTTTAACCCTTTAAAAGCCTTAATAATGCTCCTAACTTGCTGCAAATTGGTGCACGACTTAAGTCGAGCGCCGCCAATAAGGGGTTAAAAGACCTCAGTAGCACTCAAAACAGAGGAATACAGTATGTGATTAAGTGAGATAATTCCCTTTCATATCTACTACCACTCCTCTACATGCACAAAAAAAAACTCCTTTCCCCCCCATCTTCAATTGTCATAAATTTTTCCTCTTATTCCCTTGTTTAACGGTTTATTTATCCCGCCAATATCTTCAACCCGGTTCCAGGGTCATCTAGTGCACATATAGAGAGTGTGGGAAGAGAAAGAAAGCGAGAGAGAAACTTCAGTCTGCCATCAGGCCTCGAAGAGGGAGGATATATGTCTCGTTCGCCTCTCACCTCATGACTGGAGGGTCATCAATAATTTGTCTTTTTCACCCTCCAAATACTATTCTCACTTGTTTTATTGCTGTTACATGTTAATATCTTCATATTAAACATAAAATAGGGGCATATGAATAAGTAATAACGATATTTATGGTAAAATGACGATTTTAGGCGGGAATGAACCAAAAGATCCTCGCTTGGCGGGATGATTTGAACTACCAATGGCACGCCGCTCTCGGGTTAAAGAGCGTATGGGGAGGTAGGACTGGGTGGTGGGATGGGTTGGGGGTTTGTTAAGGAGGAGAATCGAACTGTGTGGCGTTGCGATGGAGCTAATCTCTCATTATCCTGCTTTATAGGCAGGTCATTTGAGTATAAATTCGAAGAAGTAATCCAAACTCTTTACAATTCCTTAGTCCGCCCTCTTCTGGACTATTGTGTTCAATCCTGGTGCCCTTACTACCAAAAAGATATAAACAAGCTAGAACGAGTTCAACGTAGAGTTACCAAAATTATACCTACTGTAGACCAAAGAACAAACCATACGAGGAGCGTCATAGAGAATTGAATAAATTTCCTTTAACCCAGCGCAGATTAAGAGGTGACTTCATTCATATATTCAAAATCATCAAAGGCATCCACAATATGAACTGTAGTAAGTAGTTCACTATCAACCAATCTAATTAAATGCGAGGAAACGTTTGCAAAATGATTGGTAAATCTTGTAACTAACACGAATTTAAGAATGTCTTTTTCAATCGAGTTGTCAACTTGCGGAATGGGCTTCCCCGGGACGTTATTGACTGCAGCACCGTTGATGCTTTTAAACTTCGCATAGACAAATATTTTGCCTCAAACACGCGACTGATTGCGTTTGTAAATTAATAATTTAAATTTTTTCCCTCAGACTCACCAAGGATTATTGCGTATATAAATTACTAATTCTCTGTTTTCCAGATATACGAAATATCACTTATAACTGTGTTATGTTACTAACCCAACTGTCCTAACCCAACATCTCCTAATCCTGCCACGGACAATAGTTCCAGGGCAGTAGTTCCTTTCCATTTTTCCCTTATCCACTCTAAACCACTGTTTGGACACTTGATCCTTAGTGTTTTGGAGGACAAGCGGCCTAGAGGGGTCGCAAGACCTGTTGTTGCTTGATTTCTTTGTACTCTTTGTACTCTCTCTCGCTCTCTCTTTTCTCTAACTTTTCCTTGTATTCGAGTTTGCTATCTGTCCTAAAACTATAAGCCCTGACCACCTCGCTGGAATTACCAAGTTTGTGTGGTTAGTACATATATGTAAATCCATATAAATCTCTCCCTCTCTCTCTCTCTCTGAAACAGCTGGATCGGTGGTGCAGATGGTAGAGAGAGCAAAGAAAATACGGGTTATTATTTTGACCCCCTTTTCGCCCCATTAGTTTGACGAATTTAAAACGTTTCCATCCATGAATTTGGCGAATAATAGATGTTGTTCCCTACTTTGGTATCGGTTACATTCCTAACGAACGAAAATCAGCCTGCAAATTAAGAGAAACCAACCTATACAAACCAATTATGAATATAATATATTATAATATCCCCCCCCCCACATACACACATACACACATACACACATACACACATATACTATACCACAATAAACCAACAAAACGTGACCACACCCAGTGTAGCTCGTTATCCTGTTTTTGTTTATGATTGTGTTATTGTTTTTTATTTTTTATTCGAACAATGGATTTAGTCCCCCCCCCCCAGCTCCCCGAGACCAACCTTAAAGACCTCTACAGACCCCCTTCAATACATATATACAACATAATAATATACAAAACTCCCCCTGATCCCCTTCAACCTAAATATGTACATTAGTTACAGATGGCAATTTACTCCTGATATGTGTTTCGTTTTCGCTCGCCAAAAAAATAATCGAAACCTGAATGGGGTGAATTACTTTATAATCGTAAAACAAATTATGTGAAGCGTTATAGAATCTCATAACAGGCCCACCACGCACCGGAGAGTGTTAAGGTGTCATGGTTGATTTTTCTGGCCCCCTTCTCCCTCATGTTTAGCCCCATTAGTTTTCAGATTTTAAGATGTGCGGGCCGCACATCTTAAAATCTGAAAACTGGTGATCTGGTGATTAGTTTGAAGATTTTAAGACCTTTCCCCTATTTTTTGGCAATATTTAGACTGTTTCTGCCAATTATTAGGTGTCAATTTTATTTCCGGGCGAGCGTAGCGAGCCTGTATTTTGAGAGGAACCGGTCTTCGGCTGGGACAATTTTCTATCGAAAAATTTACAAATTCATCTTGAAGGAGTTTTTTTTTTTTTTTTTTTTTTTTTTTAAAGTTCGATGGAGTTCTAGGGAGCAAACTAAAATAATAATAGAAAGATGAATGAATAATCCTACAAATACGCCCAGGCCCCCTTAAAGTGAGTGGGTGGTGATGATGACTGTGGTGGGCGGGGGAAGGATCGATACGGGCGGGAGGGAACCAATAGAAGCGGAAAGTGCTGTGGACGTTCCGGACGATCTCTCGCTTTCTTGTTATGGCTTTCTTTCGGTCTTTCCTTCTCTCTCTCTCTTTCTGTCTCACTCTCTCTCTCTCTCTCTCTCTCTCTCTCTCTCTCTCTCTCTCTCTCTCTCTCTCTCTCTCTTAGAAAGACATAAAGGCAAACAAGAGTACAAACAACAAAGGTAAGACACGTAATTTCAAACAAAGTAATAACAACAGCAAGAATATCAGTTCCAAAGAGACCTGTATAATGATGTTCAAAGAGACCTGCACTCTGGTGTTCAGTGGCAGTTTACTGCGTGGATAATGGCCTTGCTTTTGCTGCAAGGAATGCTAAGACAAGGTCAGTAAAGGTTATCCCTGGTGATAAACTAGAGCACATCACCAGTGACGTAATCAAAGCTCATATTCCTGCTAACGCCTGTGTTATGGTTAACGTGGGAATTATCGATTGCTTTGATGGAAGTAAGGTCTCAACCAGGGTCCAGAGAATATAGGGTCAACCCACCGCTCAAAGAAAACGCACTGTCTTTCGCGCATGACGTCATTCTCCCCACAGTGGGGACAGAGGCTAGGGGTCAGTGGGAGGTCGGTCAGTTCATTCACTTTGAGAACTCAATCACGAACATACAGGTGAAACAAAGCGGATGTTTTATAATTCTAGTTGTGTGTGGTATGATAATGATTTGGAATTATGAATGCTAAGATACCTATCTTGAAATATATAGCATAAAAACAATGATGTTAGTTACTATACAGTTAACCCATAAAGTACCGGTGATGTCCTTTTCTTTATAGTGTAGCCACTATTAGACCATTGTATTCAGATTAGGAAGGACCTCTAGCAATAATATGGCTTCCAACTATCTCAACCAACCTTTTTAACTACCGTAGATCCTTCCGAAGCTGCATAATATCGTATTAATATATCCTAGCTAGAATACAATATAACACACGTAGCTGGTACTCAAAGGCTTAACTAACAACATCAGAAGTTGAGACAATTACAATGTGTGTGTGTGTGTGTGTGTGTGTGTATTTACCTATTTGCCTATTTGTAGTTTACAGGAATTGAGCAGCGCTCGTGTTGTCCTGTCTTAGTTACTTTATAATCAATCCATTTTACTTAGACAAGTATCGTAATGGATATTCCCAGTTCCCAGTATTTTGGACTAACATGTATGTGTGTGTGTGTGTGTGTGTGTGTATTTACCTATTTGTAGTTTACAGGAATTGAGCAGTGTGTGTGTGTGTGTGTGAATTGAATTGAGTTGAGTTTATTTTGCTCAGACTTTTACAAAAAGTATGGAGCACAGCCCCTTACATGCTACACATGTAGGCTACAATATGCCTTTGCTAACTAAATTAGCGTACACGTAAATACACTGGTACATCTTAATCAAACTATATTAAATGTCCTAAGACTTGATCTATCTATACATAGTAAACGTTCTTTTGAGAAGAGGTGACAGATTCTTCATACATTTTAAGTTAGCATTATTCATTAACAGTATATATGTATACTGTGTTGGGTTATGCCTGTAATAATGAGAAATATAGTTATTCCTTAACTGTACAACATCCTCATATTGACAAATAAACAACAAATTATATTCGTCCCCCACCACATGCTCATTACATTTAGTACATACCCTGTCTTCTCTATCAATATTTCTGTGTCTACCAGTATTAACTGGTAATTTATTATTACTTGCTCTCAGTTTACTTATAGCTAGTCTCTCCCCCTTATCCAATTTCGCAAGTTAATCCTCCATACTGAAGACAAATGTATAAGTTCTATAGCTACTACAAATGGCCCTACTTGACAAATTACTATTCCATTGTGTTATCCGTTGATCTTTAAGCTGTTGTTCTATTGCCAATCTGAACCAGGCTGGGGTTATTACATTGTGTGACAACCAGACTCCAGACATCCCACAGTCATTACAAATACTTTTAACACAATTCAACCAAGGTGAAGTATAAACACCAACCTGATCCAAATGTAACAAACACTTGTACATTATATAACTTAACTTACCGTACTTGTTTTACCAGTAATGAATCTCACCCAGTAATCGATCATTGAACACTTAATATTTATGTCTATAGGATATTCACCAAGTTCACCATACAACAAGTCATTACTAGTATACTTATGAACATGTAATGTATGCTTTAAAAACCTCAAATGAAGCTGTTCTAATTTTCTCCTAACATAATGTCCCCATACCTCAGCAGCATACAGTACAACATAACTGGTCTAACCATTGCTTTAAACAATTCCAGCTGTATATCAACTGGTAAATTAAATTGTCTGCATTTACTAATCAATGAATAGGCTACATAGCCCTTGTAGCTTGCTGTTTTAATATTAATTCTAATGTGGGTGTGATAATATGGCAGCTGGTAATAGTAGAAACAATCATCAGCTTAACATGGGCAAGGTAGAATTCAAAAGCGCGCGCGCACACACACACACACAGTTTGTAAAATGCAGTGCGTGTGTGTGTGTGTGTATGACGTTAGGAAAATTATTCTGCTTAACATTGACAAGCTAGAATTAACCTCAACCCACACACACACACACAGTTTATAAAATGTAGTGCGTGTGTGTGACTGTGTGTATGACGTTAGGAAAAATATTCAGCTTAACATTGACAAGCTAGAAACTAACCCCAACCCACACACATGAGTTTGTAAAATGCATGTGTGTGTGTGTGTGTGTTAGTGAGTGTGCGTAAGTGTATGTGCGTGTGTGTGTGTGTGTGTGTGTGTGTGTGTGTGTGTGTGTGTGTGTGTGTGTGAGTGAGTGTGCATAAGTATGTGTGTGTGTCCCTTCTACTTGGCGGAAAATTCATAGGGCATTAAAAAAATGTATCAGCTTAACATTGGCAAGCTAGAATTCAACACACACACTCATGGTTTGTAAAATGCAGTCCTTTTGTCATGATAAAGGTGAGCAAGATACGCACACACAAACACTCATTCCCACTATCCCATACACACATACACTCACAGATTTTCACTCAGATCAACACACACACACACATCACCGCTTGTCCACACACACAAACACAAGTCTGTGTGCGTGTTTGTGTGTGTGTCCGTTCCTTCACTAATGACATTATAATATGCCCTTCCTTAGGAATAAGTAGCCCCTAATCAGGTATCAACCACTCCCACTCTCTCTCTCTCTCTCATATGAAGTTAATGTAAGCACTTTCTTGGTGTAGCCTATAGCCTATATGTTATTCATTGGTATGCTCGCTATCATCCATAATATATTACCTCATATTTATGCACATTTAATTGTAAAATATACTAAGCTTGATATATTTTAATGTTTTCTTTTGTCCTGTAACATTAAATAAGATTCTATTTACACGCATAGTTCAATATATCACAAAAACAAGATGTCTTATATGAGGGGTTCAGGCAGAGCGTGGGGCCTGTGACGTCACTCATTCACAGGTACATGCGCGTGGGTTGACCCTATATTCTCTGGACCCTGGTCTCAACAACAGATATAGTTGATAAATACAGAACTCTGATCAAGGAAATTATAAATATGGCAAAGAAATTTATATTAAATGGCATGGTACAGTAATAATAATAATAATAATAATCTTCTGGTTACTTATATAGCGCCCGTTCTCCTCCTTCGAGGATTCACAAGCGCTTGGCTTTCCTTAGTCTACCAGAGACCATTACCCCTCCCCCTTGCTCATGGGGAGATGGTAACCGCCGGCTATATCCCAGAAAAACTTTTCAATCTGAGCGGGGATTGAACGCTAGACCTTCAAGATGGGAATCAGGCACGCTATCAACTGAGCAAGCCGGACGGCTGGCCAAGACTTAAGACAGGATCATATAGTCTGAACCGAGCCACTGATGTACAGTCGTCTCCATTACAAGTGTCATAGGGTACTCCCCCCATCCACCCTCAGGGAGGAAGGGATTATTTGGTAATGTTGGTATCCCTACACAAACTACCGGAATCCCCCACTCTCCAATGTCTTCCCTCCCTTTACCCCAACACTTTCCCTCTCCCTCCCCCGGTCACCCTTCATGTAGCGTTCTTTACCCTTAGCGGGTTTTTGTTATTTACGTGTATTGTAAATCTTGCAACATTTATTTACGCGTGACCATAAATACCCCTTCTTTCTCTTTAAACACTTTAAAACCTTCCACTACAGCTAGGCTATCATTAGAAGATTTTACTCAGGTTAGGAAGGACCTTTTCGAATCAAAGGTGTTAACGCTAAATCAGGTAACCCTCTGACTCTCACATGTGCTTCCTAACTTGAATTAATTCGGTTAGTGATGGCCAACATGAAATCCATAAAGGCATGTCGTATTGAAGAGGTTTATTTGTATTGCATGTATCCAAGTGTGAAGATGAATAATTGCAAACACATCTTTTGGCTCAAATGTATTCTGTAGTATACTAAATTTCCAATACACAATTAAAATATTGTTTTGTGCATGATTAATACAGTCACACAATGTTAGTTAATAAAAATACAAATACATACAATACAACAGCATACCGGTTGTGATATCATCTTTTGCAAACAATAGAGAACAATAATTCAAACACACCCACATACACAGCCATATATACAGAAGGTAAATACACAGAAATATAAACCAAGAGAGTTATATAGACAATACAGAAATATAAACCAAGAGAGTTATATAGACAATACAGAAATATAATTATGATATAAATATTGAATTGTTAATGTTGAAATTGAGTGATTGGTACTAAATCACCAATATTGACTGTTAGTTAAATAATCAAAGACTGACATGGAAAGATATTGATAGACACAGATTGTAAGAAGTAATTGTATATAAAACATATAAGCAAACTAATATGGAAATATACAAATAAACGATTGGGTCAAATAAAGCAAATCTCTTGTAGATCCAATTCATAGGTTCCAATGCATTTTGAGGAAAATACAGCACTTGATCATAATACCAAATAAAATAAAACTGATGTTAATCATGCGAAACCATTAGTACAGATTTACTAATAATTCGGTAATTCCTTATTGTCCCCTTTATAAACTTCTTTATAGGACTTATTGATCATACTTTGTAACCTTGCAATAAGCAGTCTTAAATAAACTAAGGACAATGGCGGATACGTTTCTTCAATTAATGGGGGGGGAGACTATAAACAAAATAATTATGACTTAACATAATAGATGCATTTAACCCTCTCCGACATATGACGCGATTTTGAGCCTATTGGGGATACTTTAAAGCCTTTGTTACCATCAGGGGTATTTAGAAACCTTTAGAATAGATACTTCAACCTCTGCAGTTGTCTTTGAGTTAGGTATGGGCAGAAAACTAATTTTGGAGAGGTAATTATAAGAGTGAGAGAACTCTATTTCTTATTGCTAATCTGGCAACCTCTGCGTCATAAATGCGTGAAAGGGTTAAGCAGGTCATGCATACTAAAGTGCACAATAGGCAGTAAAGCTTACTTAATGCAAATAACATGTAACCCAATAATAGGGTATATTAATTTATGACAATATGGGAAGTCACCTAAGGCCAGGGTAATAGGTCGGAAAAAAGAAACTTAAAACAAGCTTGGGAAAACGAATTGGGGTGAAGTAAATTGTGATTAATAGACAGGAGGCAAACTCATGAGATTGGATGAAGAAGAGAAACGCACAAGACAAAGGAAAAACATAATTACAGAAACTATCGTAAGGCAAACCAATGGACAGACAAGAATAAGGACGAGTAGTAAAAACAATATGAAGACATTTACATACAGAAACTGAGGAATGTTACGCGAAAAGCGGTACGGAGTCGTAAATTTAAAATAATAATAAATATTGTAGGCATGTATAGAATGTAATAAACCGATAAACGGTAGAACAGCTAGAAGAATGTCCAAAAAATAAGAAACATAACTAGAGGGGCACTCGGGAGAGCGCATACCTCCACCACCGCTGGCGGAGGTATGCGCTCTACCAACCGCCCCCTTGATGTAATCACTTCGTCATTGGCGCATATCCTATCTGCTCACCAAGTTTCGAGAACATTGGTTGATAACTTTGTGAGCCGCCTATGCTGGCGGAGGTATGCTCTCTACCGATCACCTCTTAAACTGAATCACTTCTTGCTTGGTGCATATCGTATCCGGCCACCAAATTTCGTGAACATCGGTTCATAACGTTTGAGAACTGGTTTACAGTCAGACAAACAAACAGAAAGACAAACAAAGGCAAAACAATACCTCCCGAACTTCGTTGGCGGAGGTAACAAATACACAAATGTGCAGTGGTCATTATAGAATGAAGACTTAAGAGTGGGCAAGTGGAAAAAGCATGATTGACGTAGTTGAAAAACAAAACAAAAATAGTTTGGATGTAATTTACTTATGTAAGAGAAGGAAATGAAATAAGATGAAACGGATACCTTAAATTTTAACATGTTTAATGTAATGATTTCACATGCTACTAAGTGGATATGTTGTATCTCATATGCTTTAAAATCTTGGAATTTGTAATTCCGGATCTACTGAATAATATGAGGAATCCTTTATATTCGAAATTAACTTCTATCACCAAAATTGTTTAATTACATTCTCCCATTTAAATTATAACTTCAGCAATACAAATGTCCGTTGTGCATTAATTATAATTTATTGTTATGTATTCATTCTCTCTCATTCTTGGAATTCAATTATATTAACCTTAACTAAGATATTGTTTTCATAACTGGGTATCAAATGACGCTTGCTGTTCGCATGTCTTGTGTCGTGACTACTGTAAGTGCAATGCTATCTTTCTTTATAATCGTGCGAAATGGTGATCAGTAACTTGTTAGATAATACCAAAAACCTAATAATCAGGGAACGCACTTTGCCACATAACTGCATGCATATCGAAAGTAGCGAGGAAGCAAGACAATTTTGGGAACAAGTCAGCGAGTCATAGATAGCACCAAATGAAAGGTTCGTATTATTTTAGTGTTATAAAGTGAATTACCTTACGGTAGTTCATAATGTGTCCTTGCTACTATAGGCCTAATTAAAATATCAATGTCCTTTTCCTGAAACATCAAAAACGTTGCAGTTCTTAATAGGCATTCCGACCTTAAATCTATAATGGTCGTTGGCTACCAAATTGATGAAAAGATCAATGAAGCTCACACGAGAGAGAGAGAGAGAGAGTACAAAGGAGTACAAAGGAAATCCAGCAACAACAGGTCTAGTGACCCTTCTAGGTTGCTTGTCCTCCAAAACACTGAGGATAAAGTGTCAAAACAGTGGTTTAGAGTGGGTAAGGGAACACTGGAAAGGGAATTACTGCCCTGGAACTAATGTCCGTGGCAGGATTAGGAAGTTAGTAGAGGACAGATGGGTTAGTAACTGAGGGGGGGATAAAATAAAGTTATTCATTTACAAACGCAATCAGTCGCGGGTTTGATGAGAGATATTTGTCTAGGCGGAGTTTAAATGAATCAACGATGATGCAGTCTATAACGTTTCGGGGAAGCCCATTCCACAAGTTGACAACTCGATTGAAGAAGAAATTCTTAGATTCGTGCTAGTTAAAAGATTTACGAATAATTTTGCAACCGTTTCCCCGCGTGTAATTAGATTGGTCGATAGTGAAGTACTTACTACAGTTCATATTGTCGATGCTTTTGATGATTTTGAGCACTTGAATTAAGTCACCTCTTAATCTGCGCTGGGTTAAAGGAAATAGATTTAATTTTCTAAGAAACTCTGAATAGTTGAGTGAACACATGGTAATTTGGAGTAAGGGGTCGGGCGCAAGTTCGACTAGATAATAGTCCATCAGGCGCCTGGCCCGGGGGGACGATTAATATGAAGGGTGTGCCTGGAAGTGTGGTGGGAGGGCTTGTGGCTTTGGCTCCGCTGCAAGTCTGCCTGCCGAGATCGGAACCTCTCCGGGTGGTCAGGGGCCGGGGGAGTGCTGGAGCGACCTTGGTAACCCTGGTCTCTGGGTCTTCTCCTGGGTGACCTGGATGTGTGTGAGTTTGTGTTTTTTATCTGTGTTTATTTTTTGTTTTATGTTGTTTTTGTGTTTTCCCTGTTCTTGCTCTGTCTTGAGTCGGCTACCCCCAAAATGGGGATTGGGCCTGAGCATATAGATAGATAGATAGATAGATAGATAGAAGACGCTCTTCGTATGGTTTGTTCTTTAGGCTAGGTATCATTTTGGTAACTCTACGTTGAACTCGTTCTAGCTTGTTTATATCTTTTTGGTAATAAGGGCACCAGGATTGAACGCAGTATTCCAGAAGAGGGCGGACTAAGGAATTGTAAAGGGTTAGGATAACTTCTTTGGATTTATGCTCAAATGACCTGCCTATAAAGCCAATTATTTTGTTTGCCTTCTTAACAACTTCTGAACATTGTTGACTCGGTTTTAGGTTACTCGATATTGTTACTCCCAGATCGGTTTCTCTGTTTACATTCTTAAGCTGAGTGCCATTCATCGAATAGTTTGCTTTCTCATTTAGGTATCCGACATGTAGTACTTTACATTTATCCGCATTGAAACTCATTTGCCAAATTTGGGCCCAACATGACAATTTATCTAGATTGTGTTGCATATCGTCAACTTGTTCTTTTGAGAGTACGCCATTTGCAATTTTTGTATCGTCAGCAAATTTTGAGATTGTACAGGTGAGACCCTCATCTATGTCGTTGATGTAAATTAGAAAGATAATTGGTCCTAGTACCGATCCCTGGGGTACCCCGCTACTTACATTGGTCCATTTAGATGCCTTACCGTTTATGACTACCCTTTGCTTTCTGTTGCTGAGCCAATTTTCTCTCCATTTCAACACACCGTCTTGTATTCCATGCGCTTTTAGTTTTAGCAGTAAACGTTTGTAGGGAACTTTGTCAAAGGCCTTTTGAAAATCAAGGTATATAATATCTACAGCTTTACTCTCATCGTAGAGGTTGAGGATATCGTGGAAGAAGTCTAAGAGGTTTGTTAAACAGGAACGTTTTTTACGAAAGCCGTGTTGAGTATCTTTAACCCTTCTGGCCCGGTTGTCATTTTAAAATGACACCACGAATGAAGGGCAGGTGCCCGGTTGTCATTTTAAAATCTGTCAGCTTGAAAGCCTATTCAGCTTGGTCTGAACGCCATGCGTCCGACGCATGTAAACAAAGCCGATCGTTACGTCACCGCACCTCCGAAAACAAGAAAGAGAAGACTCGTTTGTTATTGTATGTCTGTATGTCGTTGTTTCAGTAGTGAAAAATTCGTCATATTGCTAACATCGCCTGCAAGTGCTCTCCACTGAAATCGTCATCACAACTGAACCAGTTGACATAGAGAGCTCTACTCAACGCCAGTCTACAGATTGGAAACCGCACTACATTTATAGATGTGTGGGAAATTTCTAGCAGTTAAAGTAAACAAAAATACGGTAGCCTAGGCCTAGACGTTTTTCGGCCAGATCGCCCGGGTAGCCCACACTGTCATTTTGAGAGCCTGCCCGGGCCAGGAGGGTTAAGTATGCTATTTTCCTCTAAGTGATTTACGAGTCTGTCTCGTATCAACGTTTCTAGCATTTTACATACAACTGAGGTTAAGCTAATTGGACGATAGTTACTGGGTAGGGATTTGCTGCCTTTTTTTAATATCGGTGTTACGTTGGCTAGCTTCCACTGATCAGGCATAGTTCCAGACTGCAAGGATTTATTGAATAGTAATGTCAGTGGTTTGGAGAGCTCATCCTTAGCTTCCTTTAGAACTCTAGGCGAGATTGTATCAGGTCCTGGCGTTTTATTTACCTTGAGTTTATCTAAACAATTCAATACTTCTCTCTCTGTAACGGTGATATTGCTTAGAACATCTGAATTATCAATCTGAATCGGCGATGGTGTAGGGATATCACTGAGGTCTTCTGTTGTAAAAACTGATGCAAAGAAGGTATTGAGGGCATTACTCATTTGTACTTCGTCTTAGGTGTATTCTCCATTGTCATCGACTAACGGTCCAACAGTTGAAGTAACTACTTTTTTCTTTCTGATATAACTATAGAATTCTTTCGGGTTTGTTTTACTTTGATTCGCAATATGTAACTCTAAGGTCTTTTTACTTTGCTTAATTAACTTTTTGGCTTTGCGTCGTAGCTCTACAAATTTCACCCGTTCTTCGTCATTTTGTGAGGATTTTAATCTATCATTAGCAAATTTTTTTAGCAAGCAGGCAGTTTGAAATATCTTTATTCCACCATTTGGGCTTATTATTATGGCCTGGACGCCGTATTTTCGATGGTATGCAGTCTTGCACTGCTTTTAGGTAAGTGGTTTCGAATAACTTCCAAGATGTATTTATGTCGTTATTGTTAATTAAAAAGCTCCAGTCAGTTTCTTTAAACATAGCTCTAAGTTTATGGAAGTTTGCTTTCTTGAAATTAGGGACTTTTTCGATGCTACTATTTGGTTCGTTACTAGTAAACTTTAAAGTGAAATTTATCGTACGATGGTCGCTGTTACTGAATTCATCACCAACATTCAAATTCTCTATCAATTCTTCTTTTGTTGCAAGTACAATGTCAAGAACGTTATTACCACGGGTCGGCGTTCGAACAAATTGATAAAGCAGCGAACTCTCTTGCAAGTTCGTATACAAGTCATGTCCGGAGTGTGAAGTAAGAGTATTGCCCCACTTGGTCACAGGTAAATTAAAGCCGCCAAAAATTACGGTATCTTGTGAGTTACTTACATCTGCAATTTGTTCGTAAATTTTTCGGTCAGTTTGCACTGATTGAGCTGGAGGTCTGTATATTAATGCAAGTATTATTTTTGTACCTTTATTATTCTTTATTAGCACAAAAGATGTGTCGACGTTCACAATTTGAGATTTTGACACGAGGGTCGGGTTAAGACTTTCTTTGATATATATATATATATATATATATATATATATATATATATATATATATATATAGAGAGAGAGAGAGAGAGAGAGAGAGAGAACTAGTTAATGTAGATTGTTTCCAGAGGTCAAAGATAGACGATGGTTCAAGTTGCTAAGGTAATAATAAAAACAAACAGTACAGAGACACAAGGGAAGGCCATGGCAGAATCCCCTCCCCCCCACCCCCCATTCCACACACACACAAACACACACGCGTATACGCCGATGTTAAGAAATCCTCATATATTAGTTGTAAGGAAAGTTGTGTGAGTAGTTATTACTTGTTAATCATACTTGTATTATTATGACACATAAATACTAAACGAGCATAACGAATACGAGATGGTCTTCCTTCGTTGTAGAATTGTGAATGCTAATGCTCTCCAGTATGGGATATATAGGGGCATCATAGGTGACTAAACATTAATGTAATAATGCTCTCCAGTATGGGATATATAGGGGCATCATAGGTGACTAAACATTAATGTAATAATCATCTTACTTAAAGTATAAACAAGCATAAATACATAACGCAAGAAAGACAAGGAAAACGAAATACTTCAGTTACGCACCAGTCACCATTAATTATTTAATCTGGATAATGTAAGCGGTAACATAAAAACAACCAAACATTACCCTTTTATCTGCAAGTAATAGACAAGGGATTATGTGGCCATATACAAACACACACACACACACACACACACACACACACACACACACTCTCTCTCTCTCTCGCCGGGGGCGGTCGTAGCGTGGTGGCTAGCGCGCTCAACTTTTGATCAGGGGGTCACAGGTTCGAGTCCCGCCGCCGACACGTTACCTTGCAGGTGGGGTAGCGCCCATCCTAACTTACCCAAGTAGTGCTATATGGTCTCTTCAGGTCTAGCGTGGTGGAATCATTTCCATTTCTCTCTCTCTCTCTCTCTCTCTCTCTCTCTCTCCCACACATGAAGATAATTAATTGAATCCCTAACATAATGCTAAGGTCATCAAACTATGCCACATATCTAATTTGAAGCACATGGCATAATGTGTTATCAACTGCTACGGAGTAACAGGATTTATTTGATATTATATACAACATAATATACAGGGTGTTCTATAGATTGAGTAAATACTGTTACATTAAACTGTGTGTGTGTGTGTGTGTGTGTGTATATATTATTTAACATAGACTGTGTTCTTAAACATAGACGTAACAATACCTTCATAATTATACAAAGAATGCAGTGTAATATTGACATTAAGCAAATACAAAGATATGTAGTAACGAATAGATGATGAATATTTACTTGCTTGCTTTAGAATTATGATAAATTGAATGACAGCATAACATATATTAAATATATGTTCAGGAAATTAAACGAGCATGGAAAGTTCCAGTTACTTAGAATTGGGGAGGGAGAGACAAGTGTGTGTGTGTGTGTGTGTGTGTGTTGGAGAAGGGGGGAATACTGGTGGAAGGGAACATGGAGGGGGGAATCAGGGGGGGGGGGGGAGGAGGGGGGAGGGGGGAGTTCAGGGAACCAACAGAACACCGTTTTTTCTCCTGGTAAAACAGGGGAGAGAGGAGATGACCACCTGAGCCGGAACATATGCTCTTAACTGTACATGATGCAGTCCAGGCTATGTGTGCAAGCGAAAAGGTGCACTTTGTACACAACTGGAGGAATTTTGAGGGAAAACCTGACCTATATAAGAGAGATGGTGTTCATCTTTCAGACAAAGGAGTTGAGTACATGAGTGAAATCCTAAACAAGGCGGTTTATGATGCCTATGCAAAATAACAATAATATTAAGTTATGAATTCACGCATCTGAGTAGGCCTACTGACAAAATCCACCAGCGTCCTTCTCCCGCCACCGTAATACTTCTATGACCCGCAAAATGAAAACCCCAGTAATTTCCTCCCAGATCAACAATTATTCCATTATTAGCGAGGATAAACCTCCCTGCCGCGCATCCACCTTAGCCCCCCTGCAAACCAAATCAGGACATTCCACCGAGGATTATCCACCAATTATTTCGAAGATCACTATCACTGCTGACCACCATGAAACTACGGAAACACAGAAGGGATGTAAATTCCATTAAGGTAATTTCTTGCAGTGCCTGCTCTATTAGAAATATTATAAATTAATTATAGTGTATATTATTAATTGAGCAAGATGACATTATAAGCATCACTGAAACTCATCTTGATTTAAATAACAAAAACCTAATTTAAGAATACAATATTAATGGTTACCAATAAATTCATAGAGACCGCACAAATAGAAAGAAAGGCGGTGGTGTTGGAAATATATATGTCATCTAATTTGATGCCAGAAGAAATATCCCTCCGCCCAAGTAATCTAGAAATAGGGTGTGCCCCAATTAATATCAATAACACGGAGAGTCATATTACAACAGCATAGAGACCACCAAGCTATGGAGAAAGTGACAAAGTTATATTTTACGATATGCCAAATACTACTCTTTCCGATAACATATGTATTCTGCTAGACGATTATAATGTCTCTAATATAGAATGGAATCTTGTTAGTGGAAATAACGCGAGTTCAATCAAAATGATAGATTTCATATATGATTATTTCCTATATCAGTGTGTAAGGGAAGCTAAAAAGATGAGAATCCCATTACTTCCCTAACCTCGGGCGACAGTCATGATGCCTCCTCCCTCCCTCCTTCCTTCTTACCTCATTTATTCACTTTCTCACGCATCATTTTCATATCTATATTACATGTATTGTCTATATGCACCTTATTTCTTGCTATGTAATATTCAGATGGGTCGCCTATATATGTACATGTACATTATATAGCATGAAAGTGCTCAAAATACGATATATGCGTAATATTTCGTATCACCGCTCCCTTCAATCCCTCGCCATTGGTTCCACCCCCTGTACGCCCGGCTACGCTCGTAACAATCTCGATATGCGATGCCATTTGCGCCACGTTTTTTAACTAAAGACCCCCCACACATTATTGGTATCAATATGTATATGGCTGGATGTGCTCATGCATTTCTTACACGCTGATGTAGTTTTCGTCGCAATTTGGAATAGTTGCCCAAAGGGCCATACCTTCGCCTGGGGCGATGGTGGATGATACCATGGGATTGCGCTCCTCGGGTTAAGGGGCAATGCTTGTTTTTGGCCTATATATATATTTATACATTTATTGTTTAGTTTCCTCGCTAGACCTCTTTCAAGCTTAACAACAAAATACCCCCTTGACCCCCCTTCAGGATATATTTGTACATTTTTCGGGTGAAAAATGTCCCGGCAGAAAGCCGGTTCCTTCTAAAGTTACAGGTTTACCTTCGCTTGCCAGGAAAAGATCGACACATAAATTGCATGACAGGTATTAATATTGACAAAGAAATAAGGCGAAAAGTATCTAAATCGCCAAACTAACGAAAGGAACGTCTAAGATCTCAAAACTAATATGCTAAACATGAGGGAAAAGGGGGTCCAGCAAAAGCGACTACCTCCCCCTTAACCACCATCACAGACAACTCGCTGACCCAACCCATACCTCAGATCACCGCCCTACCATCTATTTAATTTCCTACAAAACACAAAAAGGACTTACAATACTTTGACATCATACTTCAACTTAACTAACTAACAACACAGAAAGCCGTTCAACTCCTGTGCAACTATCTGAAAACACTGTGAGTCCGTGTACATTACACATCACATGTTTATGAAGAAAAAAATAAATAGACGATTTTTAGTGATTTGTTGTTAGTAATCAGCTAAGTACAAACTATCTCAATTAACTCTCTACCATTTACTGTAAGAATATTAACTCTCTACCATTTACTGTAAGAATATTAACTCTCTACCATTTACTGTAAGAATATTTTTTGTAGAAGCGACTTGCAATAATGAAGAGGTTTGTCATCGCACAAAAAGGATTGAAGAATAAAGGAAGTTGGAAGGAGGTATAAGGAAGATTTACATAGATTGATATAGATACACTGGCCCCACAGACCTTACGATCTCAGCGAGGTGGTCAGGACTTAATTGTAGTAAAGAGACCAAGCCCGAAAGTAAGGGGAAGTGGAAGGAAAGGATAGCCAGGAAAGGTATACAATATAGCAGGGAGAGAGAGAGAGGAGTTGTGATCAATAAAGTTAGCAGAAAGAGAGCCGTTCTGAGAGGGGTGTCATAAAGAGCTAGCTATCAGAAAGAGAGTTCATAGTCAATGACAGCCACTGTCCAAAACGGCCACAGTTGCTTAGTCTATTTAACCCTATTTGATAAGCGGAGGGTTGTTTTCGAACTCCCCTGTTTCATCCCATTAATTTGGAGATGGTAAGAAGTTTCACCTTGTTAGTTCGGGGATATTAAGACTCTTGACCCAAATTCAGGTGCTGATTTACTATATATTTTATTTGTTTATTTTTCATATATTTCTTATTTATTATATGATTTGTTGACGAGCGATAACAAGCCTGTAGCTCAATAAAATCGGCCTTCGGCCTGGTCATTTTTCAACAATTTTATAAATTGCACTTGCAAAGGGTCTGGACGGGTAGGAAGTATGGGAAGGCATTTGTATTAGCCTACGGGACAAACTGAAATACATTGTTCGAGAATGGCAGAGGCAAGCAAAATTATCAAATACAAACTTAACAAAGTATCATACTAACTCACAAGATGTCCGACCAGATGGTGTTAACCTCAACACCTCTTGTTTTAACCCTTCCTGTACCAGCACCGTCTATTATATTGTATTCTACCTGTAGTATGACGATTTTATGCAGCTTAGGGAGGATCTGTGGTAGTGAAAATGGGTTGATTGAAATAGTTCGAAGTCTTATAATTGCTAGAGATCCTTCCTATATGCTGAATATAATCGATTAGTAGTAGCCAGAATGAAGAGAACAAGTTGTCGCCGGTACAGAAGAGGTTAACCATCTTCCACAGAATACACCTCTCTCCGCCGAGCACTTGGAGGAATGATACTAAAGGAGGTAGTGTCAAGGTTAGCCGGTGAAGCTAATCCACCGCGCGATTTACAGTCGGCCTAATAAGTAATGTCTTTGCACCAAGTATATTTGTATCAATAATTGGTATCAGCAATGTCTAAAACTTTATTTATTAGTTTCGAGTGAGATACACAAGCATGTTCCTACAGTTACCCACTCTATTCAAAATATGACTCACATTAACACAGAAGAGTGACCAAAAGGTAATTAAAGCTTAAACATGACTTATTACGCCACCGTACAGTCCTGTCAAAATAATGTCCTGTCGACCTTACATTATCTCGGAATATCAGGTGCAGCTCACGCAGAAATGCATATTTTTATTATAGATTACCATATAATAATAGCCAATCAATATGATATGCATATATACGCAAGACAAAGGAGTACAAAGGAAATCAAGCAACAACCGGACTAGTGACCCTTCTAGGCTGCTTGTCCTCCAAAACACTGAGGATCAAGTGTCCAAACAGTGGTTTAGAGTGGGTAAGGGAACATTGGAAAGGGAACTACTGCCCTGGAACTAATGTCCGTGGCAGGACTAGGAAGTTAGTAGGGGACATATGGGTTAGTAACTGAGGGAAGGATAAAATAAAATTATTCATTTACAAACGCAGTCAGTCGCGGATTTGATGCGAGATATTTGTCTAGGAGGAGTTTAAATGAATCAACGGTGCTGCAGTCTATAACGTCTCGGGGAAGCCCATTCCACAAGTTGACAACTCGATTGAAGAAGAAATTCTTAGATTCGTGTGAGTTAAAAGATTTACCAATAATTTTGCAACTGTTTCCCGCGTGTAATTAGATTGGTCGATAGTGAAGTACTTACTACAGTTCATATTGTCGATGCCTTTGATGATTTTGAACACTTGAATTAAGTCACCTCTTAATCTGCGCTGGGTTAAAGGAAATAGATTTAATTCTCTAAGACGCTCTTCGTATGGTTTGTTCTTTAGGCTAGGTATCATTTTGGTAACTCTACGTTGAACTCGTTCTATCTTGTTTATGTCTTTTTGGTAATAAGGGCACCAGCATTGAACGCAGTATTCCAGAAGATGGCGGACTAAGGAATTGTAAAGGGTTAGGATAACGTCTTTGGATTTATGCTCAAATGACCTGCCTATAAAGCCAATTATTTTGTTTGCCTTCTTAACAACTTCTGAACATTGTGGACTCGGTTTTAGGTTACTCGATATTGTTACTCCCAGATCGGTTTCTCGGTTTACATTCTTAAGCTGAGTGCCATTCATCGAATAGTTTGCTTTCTCATTTAGGTATCCGATATGTAGTACTTTACATTTATCCGCATTGAAACTCATTTGCCAAATTTGGGCCCAATGTGACAATTTATCTAGATTGTGTTGCATATCGTCAACTTGATCTTTTGAGTGTACGATATTTGCAATTTTTGTATCGTCAGCAAATTTTGAGATTGTACAGGTGAGACCCTCATCTATGTCGTTGATGTAAATTAGAAAGAGAATTGGTCCTAGTACCGATCCCTGGGGTACCCCACTACTTACATTGGTCCATTTAGATGCCTTACCGTTTATGACTACTCTTTGCTTTCTGTCGCTGAGCCAATTTTCTATCCATTTCAACACACCGTCTTGTATTCCATGCGTTTTTAGTTTTAGCAGTAAACGTTTGTGGGGAACTTTGTCAAAGGCCTTTTGAAAATCAAGGTATATAATATCTACAGCTTTACTCTCATCGTAGAGGTTGAGGATATCGTGGAAGAAGTCTAAGAGGTTTGTTAAACAGGAACGCTTTTTACGAATGCCGTGTTGACTATCTTTAAGTATATTATTTTCCTCTAAGTGATTTACGAGTCTGTCTCGTATGACCGTTTCTAGCATTTTACATACAACTGAGGTTAAGCTAATTGGACGATAGTTACTGGGTAGGGATTTGCTGCCTTTTTTTAATATCGGTGTTACGTTGGCTATCTTCCACTGAACAGGCATAGTTCCAGACTGCAAGGATTTATTGAATAGTAATGTCAGTGGTTTGGAGAGCTCATCCTTAGCTTCCTTTAGAACTCTAGGCGAGATTGTATCAGGTCCAGGCGATTTATTTACCTTGAGTTTATCTAAACAATTCAATACTTCTCACTCTGTAACGGTGATATTGCTTAGAACATCTGAATTATCAATCTGAATCGGCGATGGTGTAGGGATATCACTGAGGTCTTCTGTTGTAAAAACTGATGCAAAGAAGGTATTGAGGGCATTACTCATTTGTACTTCGTCTTTGGTGTATTCTCCATTTTCATCCACTAACGGTCCAACAGTTGAAGTAACCACTCTTTTCTTTCTGATATAACTATAGAATTCTTTCGGGTTTGTTTTACTTTGATTCGCAATATGAAACTCTAGGGTCTTTTTACTTTGCTTAATTAACTTTTTGGCTTTGTGTCGTAGCTCTACAAATTTCACCCGTTCTTCGTCATTTTGTGAGGATTTTAATCTATCATTAGCAAAATTTTTTAGCAAGCAGGCAGTTTGAAATATCTTTATTCCACCATTTGGGCTTATTATTATGGCCTGGACGCCGTATTTTCGATGGTATGCAGTCTTGCACTGCTTTTAGGTAAGTGGTTTCGAATAACTTCCAAGATGTATTTATGTCGTTATTGTTAATTAAAAAGCTCCAGTCAGTTTCTTTAAACATAGCTCTAAGTTTGTGAAAGTTTGCTTTCTTGAAATTAGGGACTTTTTCGATGCTACTATTTGGTTCGTTACTAGTAAAGTTTAAAGTGAAAGTTATCGTACGATGGTCGCTGTTACTGAATTCATCACCAACATTCAAATTCTCTATTAATTCTTCTTTTGTTGCAAGTACAATGTCAAGAACGTTATTACCACGGGTCGGTGTTCGAACAAATTGATAAAGCGAACTCTCTTGCAAGTTCGTATACAAGTCATGTCCGGAGTGTGAAGTAAGAGTATCGCCCCACTTGGTCACAGGTAAATTAAAGTCGCCAAAAAATACGGTATCTTGTGAGTTACTTACATCTGCAATTTGTTCATAAATTTCTCGGTCAGTTAGCACTGATTGAGCAGGAGGTCTGTATATTAATGCAAGTATTATTTTGGTACCTTTATTATTCTTTATTAGCACAAAAGATGTGTCGACGTTCACAATTTGAGGTTTTGACAAGAGGGTCGGGTTAAGACTTTCTTTGATATAAAATAAAACGCCACCTCCATTTTTATTTATTCGGCTTTTCTCAAACATTACATAACCGGGAAGTGAATACTCTGCTAAAAAGTCTCTATCTACTGTATTGAGCCAATATTATGTTATACCAATCACATCAAAATTTTCAGCAAACACTAGTTCCTCTAAATCTGAAAATTTATTGCGTATGCTACGAGCGTTTGCATAGAAAACCTTTAAAGTTGCGGTTTTAGAACTCACAGAACGTTCTTTAATCAAATTTTTGGTTCTGGTCGGATCTACATTTACATTCATGGCTGACATCGGTCCTCGGTCGTTATCCCTGGCGGTTTTGAATTTGGGTCGTGTTGGTGGAGCTTTATCCAAATTCGCGGTTCTTGACAGATTAGAATTTAATTCCTTCGCAGGTTGCCGCCCTCGCTGTCTTCGGTCCTCCTTCCTGGTTGTCCTGTGCTGAGTCGATTTCTTCTCCGAAAATCCTTCACCGCATCGTTGAGAAGACGCCCAAAACGTGCTGCTCCCACCTGGTTCAGATGAACTCCATCGTCCGAAAACAAATAGTCATCGTAGTAGAAATTGTCCCAGGTGTCGACGAATCCCACGTTTTCCTTCCTGCAGAGGTTTGCTAGACAACGATTTGTGCTGGTGGCTATGTTGTAAAATCGGCTCTCTACACCAAGCCGGGGGACGATTCCTGAGACGATGATCCATGATGACTTCTCCTTAAACGACTTGATCAGCTGCTGGTACTTTAAAAGCAAATCTTCCGACCGGGTTCGCTGTACATCGTTGGATCCAACGTGGATGACGTACATTGTATTAGCAGGGGCCAGCTTAGATACTTCGTCAACTGCAGCAACTACGTCGTCCACACCACCACCAGGGATACAAAAACGCTTCCTGGTCTTAGATGCTCTGGCGCAAAACTCTGTGAGCTGACCACGTATCATCGAGTCTCCCACGAGCCGGACTTCTTCTATTTCCGCTTCGTCATCTTAGTCTCCGAGTATCTGGAAGCGGTTTTGACACTCGGTAATCGGTATGGGTTTCCTGGTCTTGGGGCAAACGTTGTTCCTCACGACACGGAAGTTGTCTTGAGGGGGAAGAGAGTTACTATTTGTTTCTTGAGTATCGGAACCATCAGATGAAATGGCTACTGCAGGCGTTGAATTGTTGGCAGTTGACGTTGGGGCGTTGGTGGCTGCTGGAGTTGCGGTGACAATTGAAGTTTGTGGTACTCCAACGTTGAGTGTTACAAACTCTTGAAGTGATTCCAGCTTCATGGTGAGGACGTTGATCTTGTTGTAGGCTTCATCTAATTTCACTGTCAAATTCTCTCGTTGCTGGCAGAGACGGCAGACTTGAAGATCGACAGTAACAAACATGGACTCACCAAACCTACCGGCGCAGTTCGTACAAGTGCGAGGCATGGTAACAGTCAGTTTCTTCAGATCACTTCACTTCACTCACTTTAAAACACTTAACTCACTTTAAAACACTTCACTCACTTTAGAAACACTTCAATCACTTCAACCGAAAACAAATATGTTGAAATACACAACAATAGGTTATCAGGGGTGATAGCCTAACCGAAAACAACAAATTTGAGATACGCAGAATTAGGCTTCCAGGGGCGATAGCCTAACCAAAAGTTTTTAAAATATTGAAATACGCACCAATAGGCTACCAGCGTTGAATAGCCTAACTGAAAATAATAAAATTGAAATACGCAGAAATAGGCTACCAGGTGTGATAACCTAAACTTAAACGAATATATATATATAACAGAATATGTAACTAAATATACAATTCACCAAATAGAGATTATATAAAAATAAAGTGTGACTGCACACAAGGTGTTAATATACTGTATCAACAGATGGCCCTGGTGTCACTGTAGCCTAGTAAAGCAGTAGCCTACTCTTTTTAGATAAAAAAAAAAAAAAAAAAAAAAAATGTATCAGTCAAAGGTTACTACAAGATCGTGCAAGCAACAACTAAAATTACAGATATATATAGCTACAGTAGGATACTAAATACAATATCTACTAGAGTTAATAAGAACAACAGATTGGCTGGCTATAGGCTAGGCTAGGTTTGGATTAGGTTAAAAGCTTGGCAGGTTGGGTTAGGCTAGGTTAGTTTGTACAAATACCACCCTTAGCTTAAAGTAAAATTACTCTGAGGAGAAAAAGTCAAGAATATATCTAGGGGGAAAAGATAAATGAATGCACTTAAATTTACTACAAAATTGGCTGGAATTTAATATGTATAATCCCCCCAAAAAAAATTGATTACAAAATGGCGTCGGCGTTCGTTCCTGTAGGCAGGTTAGTTAGTACACAATATTGTTTATTAGCAAATTAATATGCAAAGCTTTACTTACATACAAGGCAGTTTAATTGATACTTACTACAGTAGGTAATGGGTAAAATTAGGGGCTAGGATTTTATATCAAATAAGAAGAGAGCGTTTGTTTACAAACAAAACAAAACAAAACAACAGATGGCGCTAGTGGCGCCCTGTCCGAGCAGGAGTCTTGTGATAAACACAAAGTTTATCAGTCAATACACAGCGAAATATCGAAATATCGAAAAGACAGTGTTGGTCAGATCCGCCAGCACCTGCCGTAAGCTGCACCTCATAATACTTCCCTGCATTTAACCTCCTTGGCCGAGCACACATCTCTCTCTCTCTCTAGGACACACCTCTACTACCATCTCTCTATCTTCTAACGTTATGTGATCACTATAGTCTAGTGATCATGATAGTCTATTCACTATATGTAGGCCAGCAATCTTTTCCCAAACCTCTATGACTATAATATATTGCATACACATATTTTTCGACTTTTTCCATAATTAGCAGGTTTTATATTACTGATTTCTAACAACTTCTAGACGTATCGCGTTTTGTGACTCCTACCGTCTTCTGCACGCTTATTGTTATTCGTCTCAGGAAAACTATGTTTCTTACACTTTTATCCAACGTCTTCTATACTTAGCACGTGTTTTTATTACTGCTACCCAAAGGCCGATTTACACGAGCATTAACTCTCGCAACGTTTATTGGATTTACACGAGCATTAACTCTCGTAACATTTATCGGATTTACACGAGCATTAACTCTTGCAACGTTTATCGGATTAACACGAGCATTAACTCTTGCAACGTTTATCGGATTTACACGAGCATTAACTCTCGCAACGTTTATCGGATTTACACGAGCATTAACTCTTGCAACGTTTATCGGATTTACATGAGCATTAACTCTCGCAACGTTTATCGGATTTACACCAGCATTAACTCTTGCAACGTTTATCGGATTTACACGAGCATTAACTCTCACAACGTTTATCGGATTTACACTAGCATTGACTCTCGCAACGTTTATCAGATTTACACGACCATTAACTCTCGCAACATTTATCGGATATACCCGAGCATTGACTCTCGCAACGTTTATCAGATTTACACAAGCATTAACTCTCGCAACGTTTATCGGATTTACCCGAGCATTGACTCTCACAACGTTTATCAGATTTACACGACCATTAACTCTCGCAACGTTTATCGGCCAGCTCTCATCTGGCAGCATCTATATTATATATTGATTAAAGAGAAATGGGCTGGTTTTTCTGGCCTTCTTTTCCCTCGTGTATTGCCCCATTCGTTTTTAGATTTTAAGACGTTCGGCCTATTAGCTTGGCGATTTTAAGACTTTATGTCCCATTTATGTGTCAATATTAAGACCTTTCGTGCTATTTACATGTCGATATTTTTTTTCTGGCGAGCGATAGCAAGCCTGTAATTTAAAGAGAAACCGTCCTTCGGCCGGGAAATTTTCTACCGAAAAATGTACAAATTTATCTTGAAGGGGGGTCTAGGGAGTGTTTTTTACAGGTTGATGGAGGTCTAAGGAGGACACAACATAATACTAAAACAAATATAAAGATAAGCAAATAAATGCGCCCATCTCTTTTCAAAATATCATCACCTAAGGCGGATTCACGCTTTGTTGTCTGGCAGCTTCAAAATATAAGTCCCGTAAACATTAACCTACCTAACATAATATACATGCGATTTAGTTTCCTATTTCAATGCGATAAAAGCTTCAAAATGGTACAACACAAAACTTGATCATCAAAAGTTGCCGGAAAATTCGCTCGTGTGACATTACCTTAAGAATAATGTACCTTCTGTCTAGTTGTCGATACCAGAAGAGACCAGGCTTGTTGGGGATTCCATCCTACGAGGACAGGTCGAAGAGTTCTGCGACAGAGTCCCAAATCAACGAAAAAGATTTTGCATCCCAGGAGCTGGACTGGACGACATTGTGGAAGCCTTCGAAGATACCACAAAGGATGCAAATGAAAATACCTTTTTTGTCATCCATGCTGGTTCAAATGACGTCATGCGCACCAGATCCGAAGAGTTGATGGAGAAATATCGCAAGATGATCCAGCACTACAAAAACAAGTCAAGGAATATCATCATCTCAGGCATTCTCCCCAAGATCGACGCACCTGACAAATTCTACGACAAGGCCTTCAGCACAAATAGCCGACTAAAACATTTGTGTCTGAGGGAAGAAGTTGAATTCATCAACCTCTGGGACAACTTCTACAACCAGCCTACTCTGTTCCGCAAGGATGGCACTCATCTAAACCCTGTGGGTTCAGCACGCATGGGTCGTCTCCTACACGAAGCAGTCCGCAGCCATGGATCAAAAAACGCCATCCGAGAAGAAGCAGCAGTGACATAAATCATCCAACGCCAAGAAAAAAACAGAGGCAACCGAGGACCACCAGCGATAAGGACCGAAGACAGCGAGGACCGAGGACAGCCATGAACATAAATGTAGATCCGACAAGAACCAAAAATATTATTAAAGAGCGTTCCGTGAGTTCTAAAATAACAAATTTAAAGGTTTTCTATGCAAACGCTCGTAGCATACGCAATAAATTTTCAGATTTAGAGGAGCTAGTGTTTACAGAAAATTATGATGTGATTGGCATAACAGAATCTTGGCTCAATACAGAAGATAGAGACTTTTTAGCAGAGTATTCACTTCCCGGTTATGTAATGTTTGAGAAAAGCCGAATAAATCGAAATGGAGGTGGCGTTTTACTTTATATCAAAGAAAGTCTTAACCCTACCCTCTTGTCAAAACCTCAAATTGTGAACGTCGACGCATCTTTTGTGCTAATAAAGAATAATAAAGGTACCAAAATAATACTTGCATTAATATACAGACCTCCAGCTCAATCAGTGCAAACTGACCGAGAAATTTACGAACAAATTGCAGATGTAAGTAACTCACAAGATACCGTAATTTTTGGTGACTTTAATTTACCTGTGACCAAGTGGGGCGATACTCTTACTTCACACTCCGGACATGACTTGTATACGAACTTGCAAGAGAGTTCGCTTTATCAATTTGTTGGAACGCCGACCCGTGGTAATAACGTTCTTGACATTGTACTTGCAACAAAAGAAGAATTAATAGAGAATTTGAATGTTGGTGATGAATTCAGTAACAGCGACCATCGTACGATAACTTTCACTTTAAAGTTTACTAGTAACGAACCAAATAGTAGCATCGAAAAAGTCCCTAATTTCAAGAAAGCAACCTTCCATAAACTTGGAGCTATGTTTAAAGAAACTGACTGGAGCTTTTTAATTCACAATAACGACATAAATACATCTTGGAAGTTATTCGAAGCCACTTACCTAAAAGCAGTGCAAGACTGCATACCATCGAAAACTCGGCGTCCAGGCCATAATAATAAGACCAAATGGTGGAATAAAGATATTTCAAACTGCCTGCTTGCTAAAAAATTTGCTAATGATAGATTAAAATCCTCACAAAATGACGAAGAACGGCTGAAATTTGTAGAGCTACGACGCAAAGCCAAAAAGTTAATTAAGCAAAGTAAAAAGACCTTAGAGTTACATATTGCGAATCAAAGTAAAACAAACCCGAAATAATTCTATAGTTATATCAGAAAGAAAAAAGTTGTAACTTCAACTGTTGGACCGTTAGTCGATGAAAATGGAGAATACACCAAAGACGAAGAACAAATGAGTAATGCCCTCAATACCTTCTTTGCATCAGTTTTTACAACAGAAGACCTCAGTGATATCCCTACACCATCGCCGATTCAGATTGATAATTCAGATGTTCTAAGCAATATCACCGTTACAGAGAGAGAAGTATTGAATTGTTTAGATAAACTCGAGGTAAATAAAATGCCTGGACCTGATACAATCTCGCCTAGAGTTCTAAAGGAAGCTAAGGATGAGCTCTCTAAACCACTGACATTACTATTCAATAAATCCTTGCAGTCTGGAACTATGCCCGATCAGTGGAAGCTAGCCAACGTAACACCGATATTCAAAAAAGGCAGCAAATCCCTACCCAGTAACTATCGTCCAATTAGCTTAACCTCAGTTGTATGTAAAATGCTAGAAACGGTCATACGAGACAGACTCGTAAATCACTTAGAGGAAAATAACATACTTAAAGATACTCAACACGGCTTTCGTAAAAAACGTTCCTGTTTAACAAACCTCTTAGACTTCTTCCACGATATCCTCAACCTCTACGATGAGAGTAAAGCTGTAGATATTATATACCTTGATTTTCAAAAGGCCTTTGACAAAGTTCCCCACAAACGTTTACTGCTAAAACTAAAAGCGCATGGAATACAAGACGGTGTGTTGAAATGGATAGAAAATTGGCTCAGCGACACAAAGCAAAGAGTAGTCATAAACGGTAAGGCATCAAAATGGACCAATGTAAGTAGCGGGGTACCCCAGGGATCGGTACTAGGACCAATTCTCTTTCTAATTTACATCAACGACATAGATGAGGGTCTCACCTGTACAATCTCAAAATTTGCTGACGATACAAAAATTGCAAACAGCGTACTCTCAAAAGAACAAGTTGACGATATGCAACACAATCTAGATAAATTGTCATGTTGGGCCCAAATTTGGCAAATGAGTTTCAATGCGGATAAATGTAAAGTACTACATATCGGATACCTAAATGAGAAAGCAAACTATTCGATGAATGGCACTCAGCTTAAGAATGTAAACAGAGAAACCGATCTGGGAGTAACAATATCGAGTAACCTAAAACCGAGTCAACAATGTTCAGAAGTTGTTAAGAAGGCAAACAAAATAATTGGCTTTATAGGCAGGTCATTTGAGCATAAATCCAAAGAAGTTATCCTAACCCTTTACAATTCATTAGTCCGCCCTCTTCTGGAATACTGCGTTCAATCCTGGTGCCCTTATTACCAAAAAGATATAAACAAGCTAGAACGAGTTCAACGTAGAGTTACCAAAATGATACCTAGCCTAAAGAACAAACCATACGAAGAGCGTCTTAGAGAATTAAATCTATTTCCTTTAACCCAGCGCAGATTAAGAGGTGACTTAATTCAAGTGTTCAAAATCATCAAAGGCATCGACAATATGAACTGTAGTAAGTACTTCACTATCGACCAATCTAATTACACGCGGGGAAACGGTTGCAAAATTATTGGTAAATCTTTTAACACACACGAATCTAAGAATTTCTTCTTCAATCGAGTTGTCAACTTGTGGAATGGGCTTCCCCGAAACGTTATAGACTGCATCACCGTTGATTCATTTAAACTCCGCCTAGACAAATATCTCGCATCAAACCCGCGACTGACTGCGTTTGTAAATGAATAACTTTATTTTATCCCCCCCTCAGTTACTAACCCATCTGTCCCCTACTAACTTCCTAATCCTGCCACGGACATTAGTTCCAGGGCAGTAATTCCCTTTCCCAATGTTCCCTTACCCACTCTAAACCACTGTTTGGACACTTGATCCTCAGTGTTTTGGAGGACAAGCAACCTAGAAGGGTCACTAGATCTGTTGTTGCTTGATTTCCTTTGTACTCCTTTGTACTTTGTACCAGTGAAAAATTATCTCAAAATGTTTGCTAGAAAAAAGTTGCCGATTTATAGTTGCTGGAAAATGAGCTCTTGTGAATCCAATCGGGGTGTCGAACCGGAGCAACTTTGTTTTCAAGAATTGAATGAATATGAACAGGAATACAAGAAAAATACCATGAAACAGTGTTGATTTGGGCAAATACTTATCCCTTCCATAGACATAATCCGAACTATTAACTTTCATTTTATCTCTCCGTGTGCAACACTATAAACTAAAAAGAATATACTTGGCTTTCGTGACACCCAAAATCCACCTTTACGTTTTCTATCGACCACAGCTATTTATGCATGCTTCATATTCTGACACTTCCTGAGCTATTCATTTCCAAACACTCGTATTAATGTAACCGCGGCAGACGTCATGATGTTTTGCTGTATTGTACAGGCGACGTCTTTTATATTATATTCTTGCTATAATTAGATGATTTTATGCAGTCTAAGAAGGGCTAAGTGAGATAGTTCGAAGCTTGTTAATTGCTGGAGGCCCTTTTTCAACTCGACATAGGCGTCTAATAATAGCCAGAATAAAGTTAAAAGGACGGCACCGGTACAGAACGGGTTACTGATTATTGAAGAAGTTTCTTTCCTTTTGAAATCTTCGATCAATGTATTTTATGTTGTCCCCTAGGCTAGCATAATCGCCTTCCCATACTGCCTAAACAGTAAATAAAGGCTTACCCAGGCCCCCTTCAATCAAAATAAAGGCTTACCCGGGCCCCCTTCAATCAAAATGTGTACCTTTTCGATAGAAAAATACAAATATGTAAATGTCTAGAGGGTCAATCTCGGATTAATAGCCTGGAGGAAACTATGCAAATTAACTATATAAACAAAGGTAATGAGGAAAAAACACTGTTTGTTTTCAACTGTAACAAATAAGGCATAATTGAAAAAGTGTATAAAATAGTGCATATAACCCAGTTAATCACGTATTATATGTACCATATATGTTATAATTGATTGTATGTTACAATGTATAAGGCAGGCTCTTCGGCGAATGTACACCTACTACGAAAGTTGCGTGAAGACTATCCCTGGGGTTACGACTTGGTTTTGGAGGGGAAGAGGTCGGCCGCGCGTATGATCGAAACTTGGCGCTGTGGTGGTGGTGGCGGTGGAGGAAGGCGGGTCGGGGTCGGGCTGGCAGTGTGTCGTCAACTTTCATACGGTGAGGGCTGCTTGACGTGCCGCTCCCGTGACCGTGGGACTCTCGTTTCTGACACATGGTACTAAGGGACCCCATTTCTTCCTTTAATTGTGGCTGTTATTAAACGATTATATTCAATTCAGGAAGGAAATGTGGGAGTCAGAGGTTTAATCTAAAATTGACTATGATTCATAATGGGTTTTGCAAAATATAATAAAATCGTCTAACATTAGCCATACTGAAATTAAAAATCGTCCTTGAATAATGAAGTGTTAGTGTATTTATTTTTTGACTGGATATAACATGCGTGTTGGCTCTTGGTCGTGCTATTTATTGTATTGTGATAGCATTTATCTGTATCTTTAATATATTAACGATTGTAACACCTTTAGTAGTGCACATACAGAAAACCAATGCCATGCTAACGTAGAGTAATACATGTTTCAGAACTTGGAGGAGCAATTAATGAAACTTCTTTGAAATATGAACAAATACGTATATAGTAAAACATATATCATCCATCTTAAGTGATTAACTGAACATAGAGGGATTAATGAAAACAGTGAATCAACCAAAACTCACATATTAGCGGTAAGGCATAATTAATGTAGAATCTGCAGTTCATATGTGTAGCTTCAAACGTGTAGGTGTCTAATATATATATATACATACTGTATATATACAGTATATATATATATATATATATATATATATATATATATATACGGTATATATATATATATATATATATATATATATATATAATATATATATATATATATATATAATTATACAGTATATATATGAAATATTTGCATATGAACATTTGTGTAGGTTTGTGTGCATTTTCTGCTTAACCCCTTTTGCACGATGACGCCTTTTAATCTTTAATTTTGGCAAATATTTAACTATTATGTGCAGCTTAAGGCTTATGTTATTCAGAGGGTTTATTGAGGTCGTATTTACCCCTTCCAGTCCTAGAAGTAAACAAAATCGCATAGGCTAATGGTAACAAGAACAATATGACAGTTTCGTTATCGAGCTGGGGGATACATTTATTGGTTACCAGTCTTGAATTTTGTTTATGCATACTTAGGAGTATAGGCCTAGGCCTGTTTATAAGTGATGCCTATTAATTATTTAATATTATTACGTCATCTTCAGTGAAAATCTTGTATGTAGAATTTGAGAAACTGGAACATTCTTGGTGAATCCAGTTTCTCAAATTCTACAAACAAGATTTCCACTGAAGATGACATAACACATGTGTCGAAACGTCTGGTACCAATAAAGCAAATATATATATATATATATATATATATATCTCTCTTTCTCTCTCTAATATATATATTATAATTATAAGCTGCAGAAAACCGGTGAATGTTGAGTACAATATAATGATACACTAAGTGACGCTAAGCATAATTATGTTTTTATATAATTTGTTTTATTCTATAGGCCTATGTATGAATATTTGTGTTTAATATATGGACAATAAGTCTGCTAAGTTATTTGGTGTAAAACCAATTAGTTTATCAGTTGGCCATCACTCGATCATCTGATCGCTTACCGATAACGTACATGTTTTCAGCCAGGCTCTAGTTTGGGTAAATTGATTTTCAATGGATCCACAATCATTAATTAATTACATATCCGGAAGTAGGCGTAATATTTCAATTCATATTTTGAAAACAAAATATGTAAGCTTTATATGTATGGATGATATTGCAAAATCTACCTATTCATGTGGAAAATTCAAGTAAATTCTGTTGGAGAGTTATATACTATTACAAAATCATCCAAATATATATACAATATGTTTGCAATATATATATATATATATATATATATATATGCAGTATATATATACCGGCATATTTAAACACACACGTAACACATGTAATTAAATCATACTAATTTTTCTCGCATATATATACAGTATATATATATAATTTCTGAAATAATATATTAAAGTCAACATTTATGGCCTATAATTTGTTTACCTTTTCAGGCAACATGTTAAATACTCAGCTATTACGAACAGTTTGGAGCCAAATATGTTGCTATATAAGCACACTTAACATATTATGCTGTAGGGTAGGCTAGATTAGGATAGGTTATGTTATCTTTCTATATAACCGAATCTGAACTCTGCTACTTTGCTCCAAACGGGACGCAAGGTCTGAAAATAGCCAAACTAACGAGGCGAACATCTGAACATGTCAAATTTAATGGAGTTAGGCATGAAGGAGAAGAGAGTCCAGACAAAATACACTTTCTAAATAACACTGTCATCTGCTAACCAGCCTACGAGGAAGAAGTGAGCGCCGATGTATACTGAAATACGTACAGAGACACTAGCTTTCTGGAGTGGCACATGCTTAACAATATATTAGGCGCTTAAGGGGAGGTATTTAGTTTGTTCCCTAGACCTCCATCAAGCTTAAAATTACATCCCCTCGAGTCCCTTTCAAGATACATTTGTACATTTTCGGTGAAAAATGTCCCGGCCGAAGGCCGGTTCCTCTAAAATTGCAGGCTCGCTATCGCTCGCCAGGATAAAATCGACACCTGAATTGCACGAAAGGTCTTAATATGGGGTGAAAATTCTTAAAATCGCTAAACTAATGGGGCAAACGTTTTATAATATCAAAAGCAATGGGGCTAACCATGAGGGAGAAAGGGGTCAAGAAAAAAAATCCTCAAGTGGAGATCTCCCCTTAAAAGAGGGTTGCTTTCCTGGAACGCCTTCTCATGTTTAGCCTCACTAGTTTTGACACTTTAAGACGTTTGACTCGTTAGTTTGGATATTTTAAGACCCACCGGGCCATTTATTTTAAGACCCACCGGGCCATTTATTTGTACATTTTAAGACCTTTCAAATTTTCTAGATGCTTATTATTTTGTAGGTGTCGCATTTAGGAGGATCCGGCTTAAGGTCCGGATATTTTAGTAATGAAAAATGCACAAATTCATATCGAAATAGGGTTATAGGGGTATTAATTTCAGTTTGATACTGGTCTAGGGAGGAAACTATGAACAAAATATTACCGGTACAATCATATATTTTCGATTATCTTAATCGTTTTGTTTACTGAGTTTGGCAGGCACTTAAATTTAGTTGTGGAGTTTCTACAATTGTCTTATGAAGGTTGTTTTGACTCTGCATATATTCCGCTATTATCTGTGTAATCTTCAGGATAAATTCATGTATCATAATAATGTAAACACTATTTTTATTGTATTCACTTCGAAATGGTGGTGATAACATATACATGTTAATCAACCTTTGTGGTGTATGAGAGTATCTCAAGCTGAAAATGATGGTTATGTAGAATATAATATATATATATATATATATATATATATATATATATATATACTGTATATATATATATAAGTCTGTATAATTGCCGTTTCAAAAATGACCCACAAATGCTTGACCGGTACTGAGCGTAATACATAAGCTGTTTTCACTTTAATGAATGACAAAACCCGTAATTTAATAAATGGAGTTACAACATTTAGTTAAATTGACTCGCATGAAATTGTACTGTAGTTGGTGAATTAAATGTCATAAGAACCGTATTCCTAACTATGTGGAAAGAGTGTTGCCAGTTACATATTGAATATAGTAGATGGTATTTCATGTGTACAGTAATTTAGGAAAAAAATTAAACTTAGTGTCTTTTTGATGGCAGTGCATTTGTATGTATTTGTTCTCTGCATAGATTTAAAGAGAGATTGCTATATACAGTATTTACTAACTTATTAGAGAGACGCAGAGATAGAGGGGATATGATAGAGGTATTTAAGTGGGTTAGTGGGATTAATACAGGGGACATGAAAAATGTACTAAAGCTCAGTGATAGCGAAAGAACTCGTACAAATGGTTTCAAACTAGATAAATTTCGTTTCAGAAAAGATATAGGCAAATATTGGTTTGGTAACAGAGTTGTAGATGGGTGGAATAGGCTACCAAGTGATATAGTGGGATCAAGAACGATAGGGAGCTTTAAGATAAAATTAGATAGGCATATGGACGAGATGGGTTGGGTGTGAGGGGGATCTATCAGGTGTGGGCCAATCGGCGCTCAACAGACCCCGTAATCTTGTGTTAATCCCTGCCCATTTTGGTGGGGGCAGTACTCAAGGTATTAGTGAATTGGGCCTATAATTGGGCCTTGTAATTGAGGTTGGGTGTGACAGGGATCTGCCTTGTGTGGACCGATCGGCATTTTGCAGACTCCCATTTTCTTATGTTCTTATTATTAATGTATGTTAATAGTTTCCTACCTAGACCTCCATCAAGCATTGACAAAAACACCCCCCAAGATCACTCTTTGATATATATTTGTACATTTACTGGTATTAAAAACACCCCCCCAAGATCACTCTTTGATATATATTTGTACATTTATTTTCTGGTATTAAAATGGTCTGGACCAAAAACCGGTTCCTCCTAAATTGAAGGCTCGTTATCGATTTCCAGGAAAAACTCGACATCTAAATATTACGGAAGGTCATAACATCAACAAGAAAATGGGGCGAAATGTCTTTAACATCACCAAATGTATGGGGGGGAACGTCATAAATTATCCAAATTACCGAGAAGGCGGTCCATGAGAAAAATAAATAAATAACAAAATATTGAGGGTGATTACTGGGTGTCAAAGGAAATATTAGTTCCCCTTGCCATAGCAGAGTCATTAGTGTTACCGGTATAGTAATTTTTGTTATATAAACATAGTTAAAGTTATGCACGATAGTCGCCTTTATGTCACTGGAAATTATTAAATTGCCGAAACAATGCAACATCATTAATTTGTTCAAGTATGTCCTCACATTCAATCCAGTCTCAAAAACGAGGTCTAGCGAAGAAATAAATATACAAATATTAATAAAGTTGAGGGGGATAAACAGGTTGGGAAGCTGAGAGGTCTCTAAGAAATAGAGAGAAGTAAAGGTTGAAAGAAAGAGTAAAAGGCAGAGGGCATTCCTTAACATCTATCCATCACAGTTTGTATAGTATTGTTCTGGCTGCACACTCAAATGTCTCTATGTATGCCCCTGGAGAACTCTAACGTTATTAAATAGTCTAAGATCGTCTTAACCAGTAATATTATTGTGTTGATGTGGTAATTACTAACCTCAGTATATACCTAAAGATAACAGTACAGACAAATATGTTATCAATTATGTTTATTATATATATATTTTGTTTTCAATCATTATTAGACTGCGCGGGTGCGCGCGCGCGCGCACACACACACACACACACACACAATACAATACACTATTAGCGCTATCCCGTTACTCCAGTCAGCCACTCTTCTGTCTTACCGTCTCACTTACACTGTACAATTAATCAACACAAGTGGACCCACCTGTGCACACAAACTGTTCATATATAACTATGAAGCTACACTCTAATCATTCCCTAACAATAATCTATATAGTGTGACGCCCATTCCCCATGTAGCATAGGTAGGTAGGGGGTGGTTAACCAGAGTAGTAGTATTAGTATTATCTAAGCTACTGAAACCTCCCACTAGGACGCAGAAAGAACGGTGAACAAATAAATAATTAAAACACCCGAGAGTACTGCAGAGAAGCATTGGCGACAAAGTGAAACGGGGCTAGCTAGAGAGCCTTGAAGCAGAACATCAGATATTCAACTAATACAGTAGACTGGTGGTAAACCCTTGAGGATTATGACACGTGTTAGTAGTATATTATGGCTATCTTTAGACGATTTAATTCAGCTTCAGAAGTATGTGTGGAAATCCGAGGCATAATCGAATTGGTTATGATCCCTTAGATTCCTAGAGGTCCTTCCTAAGTTACATAGATATGCCTAATGGTATCCAAAACTAACTGCAAAATCGAGGCATGATCCTCAAGGGGTTAAGGAACATGGTCATCATAATATAAAGATGAGAAAGAGCGTTTTAAAATTGTAGAGAGAATAAAACTAAAGAGGTATGATGAAACTAGAAAATTATTGAAACTCCGACACACCTTTACTGACCTACTGAAACTGTACAGGTGCATCATACACTGTACAGGTGCATCATAAACTGTACAGGTGCATCATACACTGTACAGGTGCATCATACACTGTACAGGTGCATCATACACTTTTTAAACCCGACTGCACACACAAATAGTTGACAAAGAGCCTGCAGAGTTACATTTCAATCACCCCCCAAACTACCAGTAACCATTTAGTTTTATATTATGTTGATAATAAGACGCTTCACCTCATGCAGGGTGTCCATTTTTCTTTTCTGGGTGAGCGTTTGCAGCCCTGCAATTTAGAAGAAATCGGCCTTTGGCCGAGAAATAAACAAAAAACACAAAAACAAAAAATAATAAAAACATTTAGCTTGGAGGGGGTGTGGGTATGCATTATTCTTTAGTATGAAGCACATCTGGGAAGGCATTTTTGTTAGTCTAGTGTTCATACCCTACAGCCTGAATCTCCCCATTACTTTGGCAAAAATACGAAGCTTCACTCCATTTAGGTGTTGATTATTTTTTGCGAGCGATAGCGATCCTGTAATTTGCAAGAATTCTGGACATTATACTATCGAAAATTATACAAGTTCAGCTTAGAAGGGGTGTGGATGAGCATCATTTATAGTTTGAAGCAAATCTGGGAAGGCAATTTTGCTAGCTTAGTGTACGTTTTAACCTACTGAAATGGTAGAAGTGTACGGTAAGTATTGGACTCGACTGTACACATGAAAAAGTAAATAAATCCCCCACAATCACTCCCCAAAAGAACCTCCCTATATAGTGCTCTGCCCCAACCCCGCCTGCAAGTCAGCCGGGCGAGAGATATTGCAAGACATGAAGGGGTACAGTTACGGGTGTGCAATTGAGCTGCCAATTCATCACTTACGGCACTTAGCCATTCTTAGGACCGGGGTAATTGATGTGTGTGTGTGTGTGTGTGTGTGGACGGACTGCGCTGCAATGTCAAGTGTGTTTGATGAAGGGGTAAAGCTTGTTGGATTGATACTGAACACTAAATTGTAACAAGCATTGTTTACACAGACAGTGTTTTTATTGTTCATGTGTTCTACTATAAAGTGATAAATCAATGAACATTTGTTGTACGTTCGGCGTACGTCGGTTGTTCGGTTCAGCGTAATATGCTCTATTCATACTTAATAATTATGAGAGTATATGTGTGCTGCTGGATGTATACTACAGATGAAAAGAAGACTTGGTACAGCCGTGGTTAGGAATACTTGAACACCTCTTGATGATAGATAGAAATAAGATGGCGAACATTAACTAGTGAATTCCAGTACCGGTAATTTGATCAATGCGGCTCAGGCACTTTCTCAAAATAGCTCGTCTGTGTATCATATTTACAGCTCCAAATAAAGGCACATAAATTCCTGACTACGACTGTAAATGCAGAAGATAAACAAACAAATCACTCCCCATTAACCCGTACAGCCCCAGCGACGCGTCTGACGCGTCGGCGATGTATGTAACGCACAGCCCCAGAGACGCGCCTGACGCGTCACCCTAATTGCGCCGACCGTAACCTCAGGTGTAGCCACTCAAGAGGGCTCAGATTTGTATGGGAACTGTGTACGTATCCCACGCAACCGTGCCGATGGTTGAAAACTCTCAAAGTCCACGTGCGTGCGCGCGAGCGCTCAATAACCTGTTTTTTTGGGATAATTGCCTTCAATTTTTTACTCTTGTAAAACCCATTTTCGGGGGCTCTGTAGGACCATTTTTTAAGCTTTTTGAGCAGTTTTTGCGTGGTTTTTCCTTCATTCCTAACCCCTTCGCTATTGTTTCTGGAATAAAACCATTTTTTCAATACCGGCCGGGTTCTGGTGCGCAAACATTACAAAACTAGCCGGGGCTCCACGGGTTAAATAGCTTCAAAATATTTTCGTTTCTTGATATAAGGACGCAAGTCCTGGCCAAAGCTTGAATATATAAGGAAACTTTCACATGAATTAAAGATATATTCAGTTCCAAGCTAGATAATTTAGATCAAAGCTGCATTTGTGGTCATGAATGTGCGAGACCATGAGCATTGATCTGTGGAAATCAATATTTTAATCATTAACACCACCCCACCCCACCCTCCGAGCACCATAACAAGGAATACCGGCAACTAAAGAAAATATATTTAAGAAGAATGAATAAGTAAATAAATAATATAATATATGGATATATTAATAATTCGCTAGTTGATCTTATTTGTATGCATTTGTGTGCATCCTAATATTGTTTAGGCAATTTACATTTTGTCAGTCTGAAATAACCCTTTTGCAAATAATTTCGACAGTCCAACAAAATTGATAAGCGCTAATTGTGTGCTTTAGTGTAAAGATTACTCATTTGATTATGACATTTACGATTATACATTCTAGGATATACAACGTGGCCTAAGTTTTTCGAAGCTATTTCGAACTCAACCGAATCTTTTCATAAATTCTTTACCTAAAATGTTACTGTTTGAGGTTCTTTTTGCTGTTTAAAGGTTCACATTTGACCAGGATTCTTGTCTCAGAGTGAACATATTCTATACACAAATGACACATTTGTACAAGGAGAATATTTATGATAATCAATGAGAAACGTCTATCAACTCTCTGGATTTTCGAAATTGGTTGCGGTAAAGTAATTCGGGCTAACAAAAAGGTATCTTGGCCACGATTATACACTCTGGGACATAAATCGTGGTCGTAATATATCAGAGCAATCCCGAACTGACTCGAATCGTATCAATAGTTTATTATCGTATTAATATATTAAGTTCGTTTTGATGTTCGAGGGTTCATATTGGGCTCGGTATTATGTACGACACATATATTGAACATGACTGCAAAAATGACCCAACCGAACGGGGGGAAAATCACTGTGGTCGGCTATATTCGTTAATGATGACTGATGACATTTGGTAGTACAAAGGCACAAAGGAAGGATTACAAAGGAATTCAAGCAACAACAGGTCTAGTGACCCCTCTAGGCTGCTTGTCCTCCAAAATACTGTGGATCAAGTGTCCAAACAGTGGTTTAGAGGGGGTAAGGGAATATTGGAAAGGAAACCACTGCCCTGGAACTAATGTCCGTGGCAGGACTAGGAACTTAGTAGGAGACAGATGGGTTAGTAACATAACACAGTTATAGGGATCTTTCGTATATCTGGGAACAAAAAATTAACGTGTTAGCACTATATAAACGCAATAATCCTATGATGAATCTGAGTGGGGAATAAAATAAAGCTATCCATTTACAAACGCAGTCAGTCGTGGGTTTGATGCAAGATATTTGTCTAGGCGAAGTATAAAATAATCAACGGCAGTGCAGTCTATAACGTCTCGGGGAAGCCCATTCCACAAGTTGACAACTCGATTGAAGAAAAAAGATTTACCAATCATTTTGCAACCGTTTCCCCGCGTGTAATTAGACTGGTCGATAGTGAAGTACTTACTACAGTTCATATTGTCGATGCCTTTGATGATTTTGAACACTTGAATTAAGTCGCCTCTTAATCTGCGATGGGTTATAGGAAATATATTTAATTCTCTAAGACGCTCCTCGTATGGTTTGTTCTTTAGGCAAGGTATAATTTGGGCAACTCTACGTTGAACTCGTTCTAGCTTGTCTATATCTTTTTGGTAATAAGGGCACCAGGACTGAACGCAGTAGTCCAGAAGAGGGCGGACTAAGGAATTGTAAAGAGTTAGGATAACATTTTTGGATTTATGCTCAAATGACCTGCCTATAAAGCCAATTATTTTGTTTGCCTTCTTAACAACTTCTGAACATTGTTGACTCAGTGTTAGGTTACTCGTGGGGTGATGGTGAGAAAGATGTCACCTGCTGCATTAAACGTTTTCGGTCTTGGTGTTCAAGTGCTGGTGTATTTTCCATGTTTAGTTTATATATATATATACTGTATATATATATTATATATATTTCATTGATATGTTTTGAAGTAAATAAAAAGGTTAATGTAAGCTATGATAAATAATAGCGCTCTCTTCCTCTCTCTCTCTCTCTCTCTGATGCAGTATATAATTATGTATATACTATATACATATATATATATATATATATATATATATATATATATATATATATATATATATATAAGAATAAGGATAGTACTACGCCATATGCCATTTGTATTGAATGAGGCGAATTTTTTGACATCAACAAGGTACCGGCAGCAGACACAGACTTGATTCTTAATATACAAAATATGTATTTGTACTACAAGTAAGAATACGGATCTAATTTAATATATGTCTAATTTAATATGTCTTGATAGCTTAGTGGATAAGTGCGCGGAGTTTCGATGTGAGTGTCCTAGGTTCGAGTCCTTGGAGTACCACATGTATTTGTTGATTTCATTAATTGAGTTTATAGGTGAAGTTGGTTAGTGGAAAAAAACATAATAAATAATTTAACCATTAGGCAAAGCAACTAGTCAAACAGTTATATCTCACATACGTAGAAAATAGCCCACATGCAAACACAAAACAGCTGAATATCTTAACAATTGATTGCACAAAATTACACAAAATACACCTTCGTACAGTAGCTTATAAACGTAAGCTGATTATAAATACCCACCCTCCACAACAGCTAATGGACAACTAAACTAACCCAAACTCAGCCAAGCGCAATAGTTCATACAACCCCAAGCCTCGGACACTATATACTGTGCATTGCATACTATTAGAATCAATTGTCATGAATTATGTGAAACCTTAAGTTCAGGATTGACCTTTTTTATTAGTAATATTTCACCAGTAACTGCTTAATATTGGCTCTGAAACTTGGCAACCATTAGACAATGCTCAGGAGAGTAAGGAATGTTTTTATATACAATTATTCTGTATTGTGTTTTTATATATAATTATACTGTATTATGTTTTCTTTTTTTGCTACCATGACTACGAATGGCCACCTGATCGGTGGTTCTAACCAATATACTTTACCCCTATTTTTCCTCTTATTATACAAAATTCGGTACCCTAGGCCAACTACTGATGCCTGTATTAAAAGACCTCCGTCTACGTATTGTGAAAAACCTGTTATCCTCCGGTAAATTACGGGGGTGAGTGAGTGAAGTGAGAGACAGTGAATTGTCTTATATATATATATATATATATATATAATTATATATTACAGAGAGAGAGAGAGAGAGATTATATTTGAAGTTTTGAACCGATGCAGGCCAAGAGAGGTGTAGGTCGCTGGGCCTCAACAGATGGCGGTAGTGGCGGGTCTGGTGCTAGTCTGCTTTACCCCGCCACCTAACGCCAGGCTCCCGCACTAACTCCAGGCTGCGAGGTTTTCTGACTAACTCGTATTGATGCCTCACTGTATTTGGGGCCAGGTGGTTTTCGCAACAAATAATGCATTTTTGGCCTGACAGTGGGGCTATGATACAGCACTGACATTAATTGTAAGAGAGATATAGGCCTACAGAGCTGTACAGTAGATTAATAGTCAATGCCATGACCACTCAGCAACATACACTCGATCGTCATAATAAGCGCACACTAACACATATACATACATGTATAACTTTAGCTTTATCTTGGGTCCCGCAGAGGGCTGCACGTGGGCAGCATGATATGCGGGGGTTGTGCGGGGAGTTAAGGGGATAATGGGAAGGATAAGGATAAGGAAAAGAATGTTTGGTGATCCTAGCTTTAAAACTATCAAGAGTGGGACTGTTAACTATCAAGAGTGGGACTGTTAACTATCAAGAGTGGGACTGTTAACTATCAAGAGTGGGACTGTTAACTATCAAGAGTGGGACTGTTAACTATATGAGATGGAAGGTGATTCCACTCTTGGATGCTGCGGGGAAAAAATTAGTACCGGGTACCCAAATATGTCAGTGCTTGCCTGGTATGTGTGGTATTTTTGGTTGTGGCTGCCTCTTATGGATCGTATGTTTGTAGGGTGTAAATATGTGTCTTTGTCTATGTCTACTAGATTGTTTGTGATTTTGTATAGCATTTGTTGTCTGTGTATTTGTCTTCTTGTTGCAAGTGTGTCTAATTTAATGTCTTGTTTGACCAAAGTGATAGATGTAGTGTGTCTGTAATCACGTCTGATCCATCTTAGCCGCCTTATTTTGAATGGCTTCTAATTTATTAACCCTTTCACTACCGGAGATGTACCGGTATGTTGTTTATATTTCAGCTACATTTAGACGATTGTATGCAGCTTGGGAAGGATCTGTGGTAGCTAAAACGGTTAATTGAGGTAGTATTTAGCCTCTTAATTACTACAATGTCCATCCTCAGCTGAATAAAACCGTCTAATACTTTCCGGAATATCATGGAAACAGTCATCGGTACTGAAGGGGTTAATGTTGTTGTGAGTGTGTGGATCCCAGACGGTGGTCGATCTAGTTAAAATATTGATGTCTGCGTTGCACCTCCTAAGGTTCCTGCGTAGGAACCCCAGGGCTTTGTTAGCTTTTGCCCTGACGCTACTCACATGTGTGTTCCACCTCATGTGTGCTGAGAGGTGGACATTTTGTTACTGGGAGTCCGTGTAACCAGGGACTACACGAAAAGCCTAGTGAAGTCGTGAAATTAATTATAAATATACTTATGCAGTAATCCTATGTTTCTAACATTTGAAATTGCATTATGTAATAGTAGGAGCTATAAATGTTAGGTTAAGTTAAAATCAGCCAAGCTAGATAAGCTTATGATCAATATGAACTTCTTTAACCGTGTACTGTACTAAAATGTTAAAACATTATTTTGTATCCTCCTCTATTATCAAATTCGGAAAGGTACATGGTTATTTTGTTGATATCCCAAATATACCGGTAGTTAATGTTCTCAGATGAACGGATTCATCACCTCAACTGTACACACACACATAATATATATACAGTATATATATGTATATATATATATATGAGTGTGTGTGTGTGTGTGCAGTCTCTTTCTGCACCGGGTATTGGGTATGGGCTTCAGCATTCTCCACCTGCCTGGGTTTTGTGCAGCCACTGAGAGTAAGCCTGCAACTGGCTGCTATGACCAGTCTAGTAGTTTTAACTATATTTTGTCAGAGACTCAGAGAGGGTGCTTTTTGGACTTTCCCGGTTTCACTCCATTGGTTTGGTGATTTTTAAATATTATTTTGGCCAAATAGGGGGCTTTTCAGACCTTCTCTTTTTATTCCTCTTAGTTTGGCGATACGAAGACGGTTAACCCCATTCATGAATCGACTTTACTGTTTAGGCGAGGAATTGTGAGCCTATAACTTGTAAAAATTCCGCCTTTGGTCATGGTATATTTTCTCAAAAAATTATATATTTAGCCTGAACAGGGTAAGGGTGGGTGTTTTTAAGATCAAAGGAAGTCAGGGAAGGCATTTAGCCTAAGGGATAAACTAATAATCTAGTGCAGCAATCTCCGCCTGGCTGAGTGTTGTACAGCCAGCCAAGAAAGCCATCATGATTGAGCTTCTAACTGCCGCCAGGGCCAGATTCTTAACACTATCTGATCCGGCCTCGTGTGGGTTAAACATAAGAACATAAGAAACATGGAAATCTGCAGAAGGCCTATTGATCCATACGAGGCCGACCCCTTCTTCCCTAAATCCCTATAAGTTCTTGTCCTACACTAAAAACATATCTCACTACAACCTACAGTATGTCCCCTACACTTCATCAATATATATGCTACCTAAGAACATCTTCCACTACATTTGATATCCCTTACACTTCATCAATATACAGTATATGCTACCTAAGAATATCTGCCACTACCTATATCCCCTACACTTCAACATATATACAGCTGCCTAATACCATCTCCCACTAAAACCTATTATCATGATAGTTTGTATAATTACCATTGAGGATTTTGATTTTGTTTAACATTTTCGAGGGATATTTATCAGTTTGTCCACTAGGCTAAGAAAAATGTAAAACAAATAAAGGTGACGAGATAAAGCGATGCGAGAGAGATCAACTTAGGGCTGAGGGGCTGGTACGTGTAGGAAAAAACACATTATTAAATGATAAATGTGCAATAGAGAAACCAGTGGTGGTCGATTTTGTTTTCTTTTCTGGGCGAGGGATAGTATAACACTTTCGTATAACCCTTCATATAACCTTTTTTGGTCCACGGTCGCCTGTTTTGATCCATTAGTTTTGAAATATTAATACGTTTCACCCCATTAGTTTGACGATAATAAGATGCATCACTCCATTCAGGTGTCGAGTTTATTTGAGGCGAGCGACAGTGAATCTGTGACTTAGAAAAATCGGCGTTCGGCCAGGAATGCACTAGGCTAGGGGGTCTGGGTGGCCATATATTAGTTTGAAGGAAGTTTGGTACGGCGATTTTGTTAGCCTAGGGGAAAAACAAATATACATTATTCGATAACAGCAACAACAAGAAAAATCCTACGTAATAATTAAACCAAGAATCATAATATCCCCCAAGACGTCGGCTCAGATTGTGTTAACCCAAGTCTCACCGTCAGATATACACACACACTTACCCACACACATACTGTACCTACTGATACTGACATACACACATACACTCTCACATTCACTTACACATAAACACAAATACGCACACTCATACTTATAGATACTGACACACACACACACTTTCTCTCTCTCTTGCTCTCGTTCATGTTCTCTCTCTCACTCTCTCTCTCTCTCCCTCTCTGTGTGTGTGTGTGCGTGTGTGTGTGTGTTACCCGATACTCCCCCTAAAGTTTGATAGAATAGCTTGGTTAATTGAACAGCTCGCCTTAGTCTACAGTTCAGTGAGGGGAATTATTCAATGACACAGACACAACTCCATTGGGAACGTTCGGAGAATGTAATGATTTTCGTATTTGGTAGAATGGTGGATGTATAACTGTCTTTCCCTTATCCTATGACTTGGACTGCTTCGAGCTCCGTATATCCAGACATTTTTAATGTAACGCATCTTTCATTTTTTGGGGGTAAGACTTATTACAGACAGCTTTATAACTATGGACATCGCAGAGAATGTTCACGACTGTATCATCATGTGTCCTGGAGTTTTCTCCAATAATCATATCACCAGTACATTCATTTGAACACAGTTTCTAAATATATACTATTAGGAGCATATAATAAAAAAGTCTACGTGTTCAGTGTATACGTAGCAATTAGCATCATTCATTATATATTATATCATATCAGCAAAAACTATAACTGTATATATTTGTGTTGATTAGAACACGTTTTTTAATCAAATACCTTATGTCGTAGTTTCAGTCTAGTACCATGAAACCTATGCCAATATCTCACCGTTTATAGTAAGTACCGGTTTATGTCCATAATTATACAATAAAATGAACGGCGAGAAATCAGTACATTTGGAATATAAACGACCTGTGCAGTGAGTGATCCTGTAGTAAGAGAGAATAACCACATTTTTCTTTGGATGCCCTTTTAGTGTCACGATTATCAATTAACGAGGTTTTAGTATATTCTTTATCATGTAGAATGTATTTCCATAGAATAAACTATTATCTTTCATCAGTATTCTCAAATGTTTATTATAGGCAAGGAGATACTTCAGTGCAAAAATATCACCATTGGGACCAAGATGGCGGAAGTTGGCCGAGCTCAGTTACTATAGGTTCTCTAGGCCTGGGTGTGGCCGTGATTGGACGTGACAGTGGGACTCCAACAATACCAAGAGGAGTGGGGGAGAGAATAAAAGGAATTAGGAAAATATAAGGAGTATGGAACGTTTCTGTCATATTATTTAGGAGGTGCACAATCGGGCGGTATATTTTGATAAGTGAGTGTGTTGATGGTGTTCTGTCTGGGTGGATGTAGGTGTGTGTGTGTGTGTGTGTGTGTACCAGTTATCTGTCACTATCAAACAATAATATACACAAATATAGTGTTATTTTGTTTGATTTTTATTTGATAGTGACAGATAACCTGAATGTAAAAGCGATAGTAAAGTTGGGTGGTGGGTGATAACAACCGTGTTTGATGGAAGAACAATAATGGTTTGGTGGTTTTCAGAGGTATGTCACGGTAGCCTTGTCCGTTTCCTGGGGTGACAGGTCAGTTGAACCAGGGCCACTTCAACCAGTGCCACTTTAACCAGTGACAATTTTAACCAGTAGGATAGGTTAGGTTAGGTTAGGTTAGTTAGGTTAGGTTAGGTTAGGTTACTGGTTAAAATGGTCACTGGTTGAAATGGTCACTGGTTGAAGTGGCCACTGGTTGAATTAGCACTGGTTAAAGTGGCACTGGTTGAAGTGGCACTAGTGCGGTTCAACTGACATGGAACCGTTTCCTGGTCATTCAGGTGTGACTTTAACCTCATGACTAAGGGACGTGAGGCTTAATTCTCCAATTTTGGTAATGCATTATATTGACTAAAATTAGGGGACGGTGTGAAACAAGCTCTGGCAAAATATCATACTGATCCAACTGTTTATTAATAAGCTATTCCCGAAAAACGATGCAACACGGCCTCTGAAACCCATAGTAGGCGTAATTATTTCCCGGTGAGCGATAGGAGGCCCATCTACCAATAAATGTACACATTTAGCGTGAATGGGGAAATAGGGGGTGTTTTTCTTAAGCTCTAATGAGGTCTAGCGAGGAAACTCAACGTCAATTCCTATATAAATAAACCACCCCTGGTTCGCTCATTTAGTTTGTTAATTTCAAAATGCTTTGGCCCATTAGTTTGGCGAAAACAAGATGTTTCACCCCATTCAGGTTTCGATTTGTTTTGGCCAAGCAATAAGAAGCCTGCAACGTCAGAAATATGGATTTATCAAATCTTGAGAAGAAGAATTGGTTAATCAGGCAATTGTGATAATAAAGCGTTGACAGAACATCTTCTTAACCCATTTTGTACCGGCGACGTCTGTTTATGTTTACTATAACTGTATTTACACAAATGTATGCAATTTAAGAAGGATCTTGTGTAGCAAAAAGGTTAAAGCGAGATAATTTGAAGCCTGTCAATTGCTGGAGACCCGTCTTAAACTACATAAAGTTAGAAGGACGGCACTGGCACTGAAGGGATTAACTATACTGTACAAGGTAAGGACCAACACCAATGTGGCAGCTGCTACTTAAGGGCAGATTTCCATTTGATGGATTTTTTTCTGGACCCCTTTCTCCCTCGTGTTTTGCCCCATTGCATTTGAAATGTTAAGACGTTCGTCCCATTAGTTTAGCGATTTTAAGCATTTTTTCCCCATTTATTTGTCAATTTTAAGACCTTTCGTGCCATGTGAGAGTGCAGGCTCTCAGCCTATGCCCGAGAGGGAGTAGTTGGAATATAGAACAAAATAAAATTGGGTGTCAAATTTTTCCTGGCGAGCCATTGCGAGCCTGTACTTTAAGAGGACCCGGCCTTCGGCCTGGAAATTTTTCTACCATTAACATTGCACATTTATCTTGAAAGAGGGTCAAGGACTCTAGGAGGTGTATTTTTAAAATTGATAGAGGTCTAGGGAAAAAGAAAAATAGAAAAAAAAAAATACAAAAATAAGTATATATAGTATATAGCCTACTGTATATATATATATATATATATATATATATATATATATATATATATATATATATATATATGGGCAAATAAATTCGCCCATCCCCACTAACTTCTTTAGGCCTACGGAGGTCTTTGTGGTCTAGCCCTGTTTTGCTCCATTTGTTTGGAGATCTTATGAAGTTTTATTACCCTATTCGTCAATTTTAATTAACAAAACAATTGTATTTACGCATACAAATATGTTACATTTCCTTAATCGGTATTTCTTTCTGTTTCAGGTGTACTGTAAAGGTGAAAGTGTTCAAGACATCAACTATTCAATCCAGTATACAACTGCACAAGCTAATGTTGAGCAAGTGGTTTTCTATGTATAGGTCATGCTCCTCTAGAAACGTTATCTCAACTGCGTTTAAGTGGAAATAGCTCCGAAATCCTTGTAGATCATTATTTTGAGATATCAAGATTTATAAATGTCAGTGCAACCTGAATTCAAAGTTAACGGTACAGCGGATAATTTAAGTGAATTCTTAGAAAGGAAAATCATTTAAAGTTTCTACTTCAAGAATATTAAACAAACAAACTAAAATTAGTTATTTTCCACACATATTTGTAAATTCCATATATATAAATAAAGTAAAATCTGAAAATGTTGTCTTTCCTTAGTGTTAGGCCAATTCTACAAACGAGTGTTTGCTCGACCTTGAACATCCACTGAGCGCCCCTCAAGTTTGAAGAAAGTAGTTTGAAGGAGGGGATCTGGCATTACTTGGAAACATTTTGAAGTTAATCAAGATCGGTTGAAACGCGTGAAGTAAGCGAGCAACGAGGAACAAGGTGCTGAATTGCCAAATATCAGACAAGTGAAAATATCAAATAAATATGGTTGATATAATAACAAAAATAAAATAAATGTGATTATCAGTTGAACAGATAGTATAAACTTCATTAAGGAATAGCAAACAAATCAAGTTAATTAATACAGGAAAAACTTATACACTAAGACTAAGTAATAATATATAATTATATAGACATAATCAAGGAAGTTAACAATGCCAATTCATTGAACAGACCTTTACATTATTTGAATGTGTGTACAAGATTTACTAAATAGCATAACACAATCAAATTGAGCAATTAGAAAACCACACCAATCGCAAAATATAATCCCACTAGGTGCATTAGAGATAAACAGGTTGTGTACATTACGGGAATTATCAGAGAATAAGAACATTTCTTAATCAAGCTGTGAGCCAATTATCCTGTCGCAGAAGACGAAAGCCCAAAATAAATTGGATTATGTAAATCAGGGGAGCAATAACAAATAATTATGAAGTTGTGAGCCAATTATTCGGTCGTGGAAGCATAAACTCCAAACAATTTGGTTCACCGAAAAAGCCCCCTAAAAAGAAAATAGCAAAACAAATATCGAATAGTGTGCACGGAAACACGACAAGCATCCAAGAAGCCCCCAGGAAAGTACGTTAACCCTACAAGCCCAAATTACATGGGATGATGGGAGTGCGTGAGTGCGTGAGTAAAGGAGCACCAAGATGCAAGTGTGGTGGGCGACCCAACTCTTCCTCCTCCTGACTCCCTACACCGTGCTCGCTCCTCCACCACCAGACTCAGGTGAGGAAGTCTAGCTTGGGTCTTCAATGAACACATATAGATTATTTAGATCATTTTTGTCCTGTGTATCTCTCTCTCTCTCTCTCTCTCTCTCTCTCTCTCTCTCTCTCTCTCTCTCTCTCTCTCTCTCTCTCTCTCTCTCTCTGTCGATCAATCGATCGATCGATCAATAGATAGATAGATAGATTATATTTTAGAGTGTTTTCCTATTAACCCTTCAGTGTCATGGCGCCGTACTGTATTATGGTTATCATTGTATTATTCACTCTGATATGTAAGGCCTTTTAGGAATCGAAAAGGGTATTGCTTATTTGAATTAGCCCTCCAATTTCCACAAATTTATCCTAAGGTGAATACATTTGACTGAAGGTAGGCAGAAGACAAGAAAGGAAAATTCTGCGTACACTTTAATATTTACTTATAATGAGCATAAATTATATTCACCATACACTGTACATATTCCAGATATTTAACTATTAGCTTACGCTGTAAAACATTATATATAATTAGAAACAAAAAGGGTACAACAGATGTCATGCACGGTGATCCCCCTCCGCCGTGCATAGGGAACTACAGCCGGTGTCATGGGAGACATTGTTAGCGGAGGAATGTGCGGAATGTTGAATTTATCTACGAGTTTACACGATTTGTTTTGTTATAATTTGCTATAATTTATATAATTTGTAAAACCCATGTGCAGTTTCCTCCTTAGACCTCCATTGAGCTTAAAAAAACACCTCCGATACCCCACTTCCAGATAAATATTTCCTGGTTGGTTCCTTCTGAATTGCAGACGAAAGTTACATAGAGTTACATACATACACAGCCTGCACAGACTATGCGGTCCCTACTAGGAAGTCCGGACTTAATGCTAACATACAATATGCTGAGAGAGAGAGAGAGAGAGAGAGAGAGAGAGAGAGAGAGAGAGAGAGAGAGAGAGAGAGGGAGAGAGAGAGAGAGAGAGAGAGAGAGAGAGAGAGAGAAGCACTGCCCCTGCGTGTCTAGGACCACTCAGTCTGGACGTGACCACGGTTCAATATAGTTGTAGTCCATGTCTTGGTATTTCTACGTACAGTACAGTACGTAACTTTTACTCTCTCTCTCTCTCTCTCATCATATACTCCTCTGGCTCTAGTCTTGCTTAAATGTTTACTTATTATGCTCTTTTTACTTAATCTCATTTTACATTTCAATAGTAATCTTCACATTAGCAGTACTTATTGGAATCAGGCTTTCATTCCCTTTCCAATACTGTTCCTTTTATTTTGATTAAATCCATAATTCACTCTCTCTCTCTCTCTCTCTCTCTCTCTCTCTCTCTCTCTCTCTCATCTCAGAAGGTTGGGGGCTCAGAGAAAAGATTAGAAGAGATTGGGTGGCAAAAATTATGCAAGGTTTATGTGGTTTAATCGTGAGAAGCTTTCTAGGGCAGCGTACCTGTATAAGAGGATAGTACCTTATTGACGCCATACCGTTTGTATCTCACGCTGTACCCCATAACACACCATTATTTTTAACACTTCATTGTTCAGCTTATATGCCTTACATTATTTTGTGCATACTGTTACGACCGGGACTACGAATAAAACAAGGGCAATTAATGAATGGACTAGTAATAGGGCACTATGCAACAACGGTATGCTAGATCCAAACCCTCGAACTTATATGCCGGCGAACAAAACACCAATACCCTCCAGAGTTAATCTGCGATAGCGGGGTATCCTTAACTGGGCATAAATGTACTCTACTTCAGGCTAACCGGCACTGGTATAGCGTGATAACAAACAAGATGCAAGTTACGTTAAAATGCATGAAAAGGAATCTATGGAAAGATCAATTAAATCACTGCAAGATTTAATACAATAAAAAGATGCTTCAATACAGTTACTCTAAACAACAATAAACTCTTCACTCCTATCTGAAAGAAAGTGAAGTATAGTCCTACAGCATAGACCTGGAAACTTCTGAAGAAAGTCTGATGCTCATAAGATGCTCGTACTAATCTTGAACTATATAAAGGCAGGAGGCAGGACACCACACGTGTAAATCGAATACACTAAAAGATAGGACATATAATGTTAACTGACACGAGAATACTATAAATACGCAACGGTAGCAATGCTCGACACTAAAAGAAGTACTTCCTCATCAACGAAACAGTCTGCTATGGTTGTGCGACTCAACAACAACCTAGACTAATAAATGCTGTGAATAATAATGCGTACATATCAAAGAGCTTATAATAAATACTAACAAGTGTCTACTCGATTAATAATGTCTAGCTGGGATACTCTAGGTAAGGAACAGGGGTTGAGCAAGACAGGTTCGTAGCCTAGCGATGTCCTTAAGACTGCATCTTTTAAGTTACCATACGTTAATTGACTAGGGAGCTCTCTTGATAGATCCAGATCACAAGTATCTGGTTCTATCCTGGCGACCCTCTAAAGACAAGCAAAGAGGCAGCAAAGTGTGGAACTGGTACAGGCCAAAACCCTCAGTCAACACAATGCTGCACTCGCAAAGGACGCAACCGAAAAGACAACCCAGGCTACCACAGGACCGGTCGAAGTCGTGTAGGTATAGGCAAACCGTACACACATCGGAGACAACGACTACAGTTACCTTATCCCAGTCTAGCATTAAATAAAAGAGCAGAAACACTAAATCAATAATGGAGACACAAAGTTCTTAACCTATACTAACTAAGAACCCTCAAACCTATTCTAAGTACATGTAAATATCTCTGAGGACGGCGCATGCAATACAATGGGCCGGCTATGAAAACCGTATGCAGAACCCAAGGGGAGTGTTGTGCAGTTAATAAAGGTTAGAGTATGGAAATAGAGAATGGAGTGAGAGAAACAGTGGTAAAGGGGGTGATCGGGAGAGAGTATGCAAAGGGATGTTAGAAACACGCGCACAAAGCCTGTCCTGACGAGGACAGCTCCTGGGGACCCTCATGGAGGAGGTAAGTTACACAGGAGCCCGCAAAGGCGCGATGGTCGGCCAATCACGGGCCGATACATCACAAGACAGCAGGTGTCACGTGACACAGCCAGACACGCCGGCCAATGGCGAGCGAGAGGCAGGAATGCACCCGTGACTCAGACACTCACTACCTTCTCGCTCTGAAAGTCTTTCTCATTCCCACGCTGGTACTATCATCACTACTGATGATATAAAATATAACTCGTTGTCACAGATGAAAACAAAGACCACCACTGGACTGTCTGTGACAATGCGATTACTTGGAAAGAAAGAACAACATTCTCTGATAACTGTAGCCCATTTCGATGTCCCTGGTGAGCGCTAGTGGCCAACGAGAGGCGATTCTGGCAACGCTGGTAGTCCTGATGTGGCGGCGTCTACGCCGTGGGGCCACCTCCCGAGGCTGCCAACCGCGGATGGCTGCCGACCCTCCACGGCCGAAGACAAAATCAACGACCAGTGGAGGAAAACCGGATGCCGGCCGTGGGGAGCAGTTTCGGGAGCCAAACCGTCACAACCATCCCCTGCCCCCTCCCTGGGGGCACGGGTCCTTGGAGTGGCTTCGGTCGCGCCGGGAATTTCCACACCTCTCACACCACACACACACATCACACAGTTTTTTCCTACACCGAGAAATGACTCTCCGGCTGTCATTTCTCGAAGACTTCTTCTAGCCGGAGACTTTGAGAGCAACCCAGGACCCACATACACATACATATGTTCAACTTGCTCAAAACCCATCACTTCGAGTCGCCATACTAAGGGTTCAGTTCTCTGCAATTCATGCGGGAACTGGACCCACTTCACCTGCACAACACTTGCCTCCAAGATACACTACACAAACACCTGCACCTGTTCCTCATGCCCCTCCCTCTCCCAGTCAAATCTCTCACCTAAAACCCGTCCACCTCTCCTCCCCAACCCACCTAACCTTCCCATATCATCCACTCCCCCCCCTAAAACCCGTCCACCTCTCCTCCCTAACCCACCTAACCTTCCCATACCATCCACATCCTCAACTCAACACACCACACCCCATCCTAATCCATTCCCACCCCCATCTCCTGCTCCCCAATCCCCACCCCCACCTCACCCATCCCAACCCCCAGCCCCTCCCTCACCCCCACCCCCACCCCCTCCTCGTGCAGCAGCACCCAACATACATCGTGCACATAACATTAACATTCTTCAACTGAACATAGATGGCATCAACACAAAGAAACATGAACTCTCACACTTCATCAAACAACACAACATACACATTGCCATCTTACAAGAAACAAAACTCCGCACAACACAAAAAACACCCACATTTCATAATTTCACCACCATCAGACAAGACCGGGCTGTCGGCGGGGGCGGTGGACTCATCACCCTGGTACACAAAGGAATATCATACATAGTAACCAGTGTACAAACCAAATCCCTCCTCCCCCCAAATGATAACACAACAGAAATACAGTCAATTAAAATACGCACTGGCAAAAACTCCAACATAACCATCATAAACACATACATCCCTCCCCAAACATCCCCTACAGTACCAAATGAATACAGACCACACTTACAACACATCACAAACACCCCACATACCCCACACATCATCCTGGGTGGTGACTTCAATGCCAAGACGTCGGCCTGGTTTGTCGACAATCCCGACACAGACAGAGGGCTGGTACTACAAAACCAAACCGATAACCTCATCATCCTTAACGACATCCATCAACATACCCATATTCCTCACCAAGCCCTCTATAACCCATCATCTCCAGACATCGCCTTTTGCTCCCCAGAACTCGCCCCCACAACATCCTGGAGGGTGGTCAGAACCTTAGGCTCTGACCACCTCCCGATCATTATCACCACCAAAACCAGACTCACCCCAGCTAGCCACAAACACACATACACCAATTATAAAAGAGCTAACTAGGAAGCATTCACATATGAGACTGAACAACACCTCACAACTCTAAACAGTACACCCATCACTAACATCAACAATACTGTACACATACTCAATAAAACTATCCAAAACGCTGACAAGAAACACATTCCAAGAGGTAACAGAAAAAGACACAACCCCAACTTCACACCAGAAATTCAAAACCTCATCAGACAACGTGACATACTGAAACACTTCCCAGGACCCCACACACAAGACATCACACAACAAATTCAAGCACTCAACACCCAAACTAACAACAAAATACAAGAACAACAAAAACATAAAGCACTCACTAACATATCAAACTACAGCTATTCACACAACACAATACCAGACATTTGGAAGCATGGTATCATCATCACATTCCCCAAACCCAACAAAGACCCCACGCTACCCTCCTCGCACCGCCCCATCACACTCCTTTGCTCCCCCTCCAAAGTCATGGAACGCCTAGTATTACAACTAATTACACCTGACCTACCCCTAGCTCCAACACAACATGGCTTTAGGCCACTGCACTCCACAAACACTCTTCTCACAGACCTTACACAAAGAGCTTTCGACGGCATCAACTCAGCTAGACCACCACACAGATCACTATTAGCCACACTTGACATTAGTAAAGCCTTCGATGCCATCCCCCGCCACAACCTAACAAACAAAATCTACAACACAAACATGCACAACAACACAAAAAGGTGGCTGGTCAACTTCCTAGCAGGCAGATGTGCACACGTATCTTTTGCCGGTCAGTCATCTAAAATCAGAAACTTTCCAAACGGAGTCCCACAAGGATCCGTCCTATCGCCCGCACTCTTCAATCTGTACATGCACGATATAACTACTCCCAATACGCCCCAAATAAACTTAGCCTCCTATGCAGATGACATAACACTCACATGCACACACCATGACCCAAAAAGAGCAACAGATCTCCTTCAACCCTATCTCAACACACTACATGGCTGGTGCACTACAAACAGACTTAATCTAGCCCCAGCCAAATCCACCGCAACCCTGCTCACAAGTTGGACAGGAGAACACGAATACATCCCTCAACTCACCATAAACAACACACCCCTAACACATACACACACACCCAAAATCCTAGGAGTAACATATGATACTCATATGACATTCAAACAGCACACCACAAACATTCAAAAGAAACTGACACCCAGACTTAACGCCCTCAGGTCACTTGCTCACACAAAATTTGGACACAACAAAGAAACTACCACCACAGTATATAAACAATACATAAGATCAGTGATGGAATACCCAAGCCCAGCCTGGGCTTCTAACCTAGCTGAAACACATCATAAGACCTTACAGACTATTCAAAACAAAGCCCTGAAGATCATTACAGGCTGCACAGCTACTGCACCCACAGATCACCTACATCAAGAAACCAAAATCCTCAAAGTCAAAGACCATCTAGACATGAGAGGCACTCAATTCCTGGCAGCAGCCTCCACGAACCAAGACCACCCACTAAACTACATGGCAACACACCCACAGACACCAAGAAATATCAAAACAACACCCAGCACACGGTATCACACACAATTATTGTCCTCTCTCCCTCCCTGCCCACCCCGAACCAACTCCCAGAAGCACATCCATACTCATATCTCTCACCGATCCATCCACTCACTCACAGACAACACGCAGCTGCATGCACGACCTCCCGAAATCCATCCTTCCGAATCCTCCCTTCCTCGCGAGGACAGAGTCCACCTGGCCAGGCTGAGATGCGGACACCATCCAGCTTGCCTGAGCTATCAGAAGAGACTGGATGACTCCGTTGTCGACGCCTGCCCGGGATGTAACACAGCACCCCATACCATTAAACACATCATAGAAGACTGCATTTCACACAACCACTTACGCCAACAACACAATCTACACTCAATGAGAGCTCTGTGGGAAAGCCCGATCGTGGCCATGGCCTTTCTCAGGGACTCGGGGCTGTTCGGCCAGGCAGCTTAGGGAACAACAACAACAACAACAACGCTGGTAGACGTCACAATACCTCTTTTTGTTTCGCTATCAATCAATCTATATCTATCAGAGCACTCAAGTGCCCGGACACTATATTGTGTTTGGATCCTGGGACCACTCATGTCACCACTCTCTATGTAAGGCACTAGTAGCTGTGATTCGAGGGTTTGTCGCGTTCCTCCTGTATGTCCTCCTCTGCAAAGATACTCTCAAAATGATACAACTAAATCCCGACGGCTTCATCTCCTCCCCAAGCTTCCTTCCTCACCCCCTAGTACTTCTTCTATCTTATTCCTTGCTTCGAGACCATAAGGGGCTAGTGGCTGGTTATATTGTCTATTAATTACTTTATTCATATATTTGTTTAGTTTCCTCGTTAGGCCTCTATCATCCTTAGAAAAACCCTCCCTAGCCTCTCCTTCAAGATAAATTTGTAAATTCTTCAGTAGAAAAATTTCCCAGCCGAAGGCCGGTTCCTCTTAAAAATAAAGGCTAGCTGTCACTCGTCAGGAAAAAATCGATACCTAAATGGCACGAACGTCTTAAAATCTCAAAACTAATACGCTAAACATGAGGGAAAAGGTGATCCAGAAAAAGCAACTACCTGCCCCTTAAATGATCAAAATTATTACTTGTCTCCTCTTTCTTATATTCATGTCATGTTATGGTAGTTCTCACTCTTATAAAATTTGCTGTTTCCTCTCTAGACTTCCATCGCTTTAAGTTTAAGCAAAAAATACATATAAAAACCAAGATCGATACATTTATGCATTATTGATACAAAATGGCCCAATCGTAGGCCGGTTCCTCTTAAGGGGGTAGTACTCGCTTTTTCTGGACACCCTTCTCCCTCATGTTTAGCATAATAATTTTGAGGGTTTAAGACGTTTGTTCCGTTTGTTTGGCGATTTTGAGATCTTTCGCCTCATTTTGTTTGTTAATATTAAGACCTTTTGTGCCATTTAGGTGTCGATTATTTCCTGGCGAGCGACAGCGAGTCTGCAATATCTGAAGGAACCGGCCTTCGGCCGGGAAATTTTTCTACCGAAAAAATGTACAAATTTATCTTGAAAGGGGGTCTTGGGGGTGTTTTTCTAAGATTGATGGAGGTCTAGTGAGGAAACTAAGAAATAAATAAATAAATAATTAAATGTTGGTGTGTGATGGGTTATATACCTTAGTGGTCTAATGTGTCATTGATGGTGTGTGATGGGCTATATACATTAGTGGTCTGATGTGTCTCTGTTGGTGTGTGATGGATTATATACCTTAGTGGTCTGATGTGTCGATGATGGTGTGTGATGGGTTATATACCTTAGTGGTCTGATGTGTCGATGATGGTGTGTGATGGGTTATATACCTTAGTGGTCTGATGTGTCGATGGTAGTGTGTGATGGGTCATATACCATAGGGGTCTGATGTACCGATGTTGGTGTGTGATGGGTTATAATTACCATAGGGGTCTGATCTGTCGATGTTGGTGTGTGATGGGTTATATATCTTAGTGGTCTGATCTGCTGATGATGGTGTATGATGGGCTATATACCTTAGTGGTATGATGTGTCGATGATGGTGTGTGATGGGTTTTATACCTTAGTGGTCTGATGTGTCGATGTTGGTGTGCGATGGGTTATATACCTTAGTGGTCTGATGTGTCGATGATGGTGTGTGATGGGTTATATACCTTAGTGGTCTGATGTGTCGATGATGGTGTGTGATGGGTTATATACCTTAGTGGTCTGATGTGTCGATGGTAGTGTGTGATGGGTTATATACGGTACCTTAGTGGTCTAATGTGTCATTGATGGTGTGTGATGGGCTATATACCTTAGTGGTCTGATGTGTCGATGATGGTGTGTGATGGGTTATATACCTTAGTGGTCTGATGTGTCGATGATGGTGTGTGATGGGTTATAAATGTGTCGATGGTAGTGTGTGATGGGTTATAGTGTCATTGATGGTGTGTGATGGGTTATATACCTTAGTGGTCTGATGTGCTGATGATGGTGTGTGATGGGTTATATACCTTAGGGGTCTGATGCGATCAATAACCTTTTCATTCATATTATGTTTAATACTCTTTGGTCTGGATGGGTCTTTTTGGATCTACCCTATGTCGTTCCTTTAGTTTGGGGATTTGAAGATAAGACGCTTCACCGCATTTAGTTCTATATTATATTCTGGACAAGTGACAGCAAACATATACCTTAGACAAAATTGCCATTCGGCCGGGAGATTTTTCTATCGAAAAATTTACAAATTCTGCTTGAAGGGAGTCTAGTTGGAAATGTCTTTATTTGCAGGAAGTCTTGGAAGGCGTTTTTGTGTGCCTTAGGGAAGTAATTAATATACATTGTTCGAAAATTGTAAAAACAATAATTATTATATATAATATCATAAAAAATCACAAGACTTGAGTTACTACATGTGATACATATTGTTTTTGTTTACATAAAGGAACGAAGGTATGAGAAATGAGAACAAAATCCATGCACCCCAAGGCGGATTATATTAATTAGGATTGTGATAAATGTATTATAGCAATATTCCGAAACTACCCACCGACATATTCGCCCACAATCCTAGAACACATTAATACATAGACAATGGGCATACAATGTTATGACAGGAATGTACAGATGGCTTTTATGTAGCACTACCTTAGGGACTACTGTACGCCTTTACCCTAAAGGTCATTGCACACTGACACGAAAATCCCTCCAGGCGAGTTCCCGACTCAAAATTTTAGCCTGATACGGCGAATCGGCAACATGATCGTAGATATCGTAAAGGTCGTTGCACACTGACATGAAAGCCCCTCCAGGCTAGTTCCCGACTCAAAATTTCAGCCTGATACGGCGAATCGGCAGCATAATCGTGGATATCGGAAATTAGCCGTGGGTGACTCTCACGGTCCAAGCGACGTATCGGGGGTCGATACGAGATTTTGAGCTGTTCAAAAGTTTGTGGGAATCCCCCGGCAACTGTAAAAAATCGTCTGAGTCTGGTCTCCATCACGAACTCGCCGTATTACAATCGTGTGGTCCGTAACAAAGACGTATGGTCCGTATCAAAGCCGTATGGCCCGCATCAACGTTCTCTGGTGCGTAAGCCTGCCTTGCAGACCGTATCTTTTCCGTGCGGAAAATTAGCAACGGTCGAGTTGGCAACCGCGCGTCTAGCCTCAATCCGGTTCAGGAAGGACCAAGATGGCGAATGTTGTAAACAACCCGAATTTACCTCCAGTGTTCTAGGAAGATATACAGTGATCTAAGTGCCTTATAAACACCAGACTTCACCAATGGACAACAGAAGGTACAGAGAACAAATAATTTGATGTCAAAGTGAAATATTGAACTTTCTTATCCAGTAATCTTAAGGGGAAAATTTACATCAAACTCTACCAACCCCCTTGACAAAAACAAATCCAACTCGCGCATGCGCAGAAGGATCAGTGACGTCATCAATTATAGACTATCTATTCACTCTCATTATCGCTCACCACCACTATGGAACGGGAAGAGATACTGACGCTATTGGACACGCAGCGAACGTACTTTAATGACACCACGGACCGAGTACAACGCCAGTTCACCGCTTCAGTGAAGGATACGGAGAAGAAAATATGTGATGTAATAGCCAGTCTGGAATACACCCAAGCCAGGCTGGATGAAACAACAGCTAAACTAACTACTACAATCAAAGACAAACACGAAGCTAATAACATAATCAAGCACTTGATGGATGAAAATCAAGTTTTGAGGGAACAACTAGATGACTGCAAGAATCGGATAGACTACATCGATGATCAGAGTAGGAGGAACAACCTACGCTTCTAAGGCATTCCTGAAAGTGATGGGGAAAATTGAGAACAATCTCATCTGAAAGTGACCAGTTAATAATTGAAAATCTGGACATACAGGAGATTGCCTTTGAACGAGTACACTGTGTCGGTCAGCCAACACCTAAAGGACCTCGAGACATTGTAGCAAAATTCAAGAGTTATCCTGATCGTGACGCCGTGTACCGAAATCGCAGGAAGCTGAAGGGGACAGGGATCTTTGTGAACGAGGACTTTTGTGTATCTACCATCGAAATATGTCGAAACCATCTCCAAGCCATGTTTGAAGCCAGAAACAATGGAAAAATATCATTTCTGAATTACCGGACTCTGGTCGTGAAGGAGCCCCACAGTGTGGGTGAGGGAGCCAGGCGTCGTCAAACGCTTCACCCATACACAGTCTACCGCCCGCCACCACCACCACCACCATCTCCACCCCTCCCCGGACAACCATCCCACCCCGCACCAATACCTCGCCCCACACCGCCACCCCCCCCAGCACAGCCAACCCACCCCCCACTACTACCCCACCCCGGACCCTCCACCATCCCCGTCAGCCACCATCCACCCCACCACCATCTCCCCTGATCTCCTACACCCCCACCCCCCCCCCCCCCCCCCGAGTCTCTACTGCTGCACTAACACCACGATGTGGGGAGTTTGCCTTCCCACCCACCCTCCATCAGCGACCAGAGGGTGGTGACCTATCCGTGGGCCTAGTGCAGGGTGGCCATCCTAACTCGGCCCCTCATGGTAGGCCCAGTATCGCAGGGGGTCAGGTGCCGCCCTTGGGCAAACAACAGCGCACAAGAAATCGACCAGACAGATACACAACTAGGTAGATTCAACATTGAGACTATATTACGTTTTGATAAATATAGTACTATTTTCCATTCATGCCTTATAATGATGTATTTCCCTTTCATAATCTCAATGACCATCAATTCCTAATGATAAATAAGGTTCCTTTAGAAAATAATTATATAATACCCTTTGATATTCTGGACAATCTTACATTCAATCATGTAAATATAAATGAAGATAGGCATGACAATGAAATAGACCCTGATAATTATTTGGTAAATTCGCTGAACTATAAATTCCCTTCATGTAATTATCTCTTTCCTAATACTCCTCAAGCTCAGCTCCCAGCTCAAAATAGCTTTAACATAATGTGTTATAATATAAATAGTGTACCACTACATTTTGAGGAATTTTCTGAGAACTGTCTGAGTCCTCTTGCATACAATTTTAATGTTATCGGTTTATGTGAAACCTAATTAACCAACGAAATTGAGCAATTGTACACAATTCCTAATTATGAAAAGAAACAACTATACACGCAACAGTGGTGGAGTGGCGATGTTTATAAAAACAGGATATAAATATACCATAAGAAACGATTTAACTTTTCAGTACGATAGCATTGAAACTGTGTTCATTGAAATTCATAATAAGGATTCAAAAAATACTGTTGTTGGTATTATATACAGAAGGCCCCATACTGATTTTGGTAGTTTTTTAGATAAATATAACACTATTCTTTCAAAGGTGAGTGAAGAGGATAAACTGTGTTATATTGCAGGTGATTATAACCTTGACTTATTGAAGAGCGCAAATGATAATTGTGTAGACAATTTCATTTCCCTATCTCATTCAAAATTGTTCTTTAATTCAATTATTAAACCTACAAGAGTGACGTCAACAACGGCTGCTATTATAGACCAACTATGGTCAAACAATTTCAGCCAGCACATAATGAGTGGCATAGTTTATTCTAGAATAACAGATCACTTTCCAGTATTTGCATGTTTCCATACTAGTACAAAATCATCACTAGAGCAAGCTGAAAAAGAAGAACAAGATATTACCTATAGAAACTACAGTACTGATAACATTAACTAATTTAAAGAAGCAATAGAAGAGGTTTCATGGGAAATAGTTTATAGTTCAAATAACCCCAATGTAATATATAGTAATCTTATGACAATATTTACAGCTTTATTTAACAAACATTTTCCTATTATTACAAAACGAATTAAGGTAAATCATCTATATAAGCCTTATATAACACCGGAAATACAAGAGATGATCAAAGAAAAAAATAAATTAGCGAAAAAATATGCCATAAAACCTATCACGTTTGGAGAGAGATACCGTAGGCTTCGTAATCAAGTTACGACCTCTATACGAACAGCCAAAGGAAACTACCATTAACAAAAGTTGGAAGAAGCTGCTGGTGACGGTAAAAAGGCTTGGAATATAATTAACTCAGTTCTAGGAAGACAAAAATACAGCAAATTAAGTGATACATTTATTCATAACAACAATGAAATCAAAGAACCAGATGTAATAGCACACCAGTTTAATTCATACTTTGTCAAAGTCGGGAAAAATCTAGCTGAAAACATCAGAGAGTCAAATGTTTCCTTTAATTCATACTTAACTAATCCACAAGATCAACATTCTTAATGCCTCCAGTTACTACAGAAGAATTACTAAATACAGTTAGCCAACTGCGGGATTCCTCTCCAGGCTGTGATGGGATACCTATGAAAATATTACGAATCGTGATGCCTTCTATGTCACAAGTTGTTTTATACCTCTGTAATATGTCCTTTTTCACGGGTATTTTTCCCGATCATCTTAAAATTGCGAAGGTGTTACCAATATATAAATCTGGGGATAAGACGCTATTTAATAATCACCGGCCCATATCAGTTTTACCTGTTATGAGCAAAATATTAGAGAAACTAATGTATAATAGACTAAATAAATTTTGTTTATCGAACCGAACCGTATAATTTCTGATGCCCAGTATGGATTTAGGTGTGGAAAATCAACGGAAACTGCGCTAATAAAATTTAGTAATGACGTACTTGCAGCCTTTGATGATAGACTGTTTACAATTAGTGTATTTTTAGATCTGTCAAAAGCCTTTGACACAGTTGACCACCACATTCTATTAGAGAAACTCAAACATTATGGTATAAGAAATACTACATTCAGGTGGTTTGAATCTTACCTTAAGGACCGTAAACAATATGTAGAATATAATAATATTAAATCTAGTCAACAATTTTTACTAAGCCTTTGGAGTTCCACAGGGGTCCATACTGGGCCCATTATTGTTTATTATATATGTGAATGATTTAATTAACACAAATGTACTATTTAAAACAATTATGTTTGCAGACCATACAACACTTTATGCCAGTCACAGCAATTTAAATACTCTAGTGCAATCAGTGAATAATGAACTAAATAATGTCTATTGTTGGATGACCGCAAATAAGCTAACCTTAAATATCGACAATACAAAATATATTATTCATCACAGAAAAAAGAATGTTCCTCCAAATGTAGATTCCATTAAAATAGGAAATTCAATGTTAATAGAAGAGCAAAATATAAAATTTCTTGGTGTTGTAGTGGATAAGCAATTGACTTGGCAGTCACATATACAAACATTAACAAACAAGATAAATAAACAATGTGGTATATTGTATCTAACTCGTAACTGCTTTCCTTCGGAAGTACTTAAACAACTTTACTACTCCTTGGTGTACCCTTACTTTTCATACTGTCACACAGTTTGGGCAACCGCAGGTAAAACTAAGATAGAGAGAGTCAAACTAGCGCAAAAGAAAATTATTAGGACAATCACTTTCAAAAGAAAATATGATCACACAAATGAATTATTTAAATCTCTAACGCTTTTAAAATGGGAAGACATAAACATATATTGCACTGCTATCTTTGTTTATAAAGCCATTAATAATTACAATCCCATAAATATATTTAATTTTCGTTTAAATGAAAGATATACCTTAAGAAACACAAGAGATTTAGAAGTTCCATTATTGGCATCAAATCAATCTCAAAAATCGATTCATTATCATGGTGTAAAGGTCTGGAATGCACTGCCTCGGCATATTCTGGATAAACCCTCCCTGTCTAGTTTTAAGATGTCCCTTAAATCATTTTTATTGAGTAAATATTAAAACATCCGTCAAATTGTAAGTTACTTTTGTGCTGAGTATGTTTATGTGGTGTAAGTTTATGTGGTGTATGTTTATGTGGTGTAAGTTTATGTGGTGTATGTTTATGTGGTGTAAGTTTATGTGGTGTAAGTTTATGGGTGCGAATTGAAAGAGTATATATTATAATTATGTATGTAAAAATGTAAATTAATTCGGGTTAAATCAAGGTGCCTTAAAGAGAGTTTTCTCTCATAAGGTTTAGCCAGTTGACTTCCATGTATTTAAATTCTGAACTTATTGTATATCTGAAGGCTAAATAAATATATTTGAATTGAATTGAATATTTGAATTAATAATAATAATAATAATAAAAAACGGTTTATTAATAATTGCAGCCGTAGGTTGAAAATGTACAAAGGAACAGTTTGTAGCTTAACTCTAACTTATATTATCTTATAATAAGGACCAAGGCATAAGGTAGTATAAGAGCTGTTTGACTATACTATAGGTTGGCAGATGATTTTCCAGATTGAGATAATAGATTGCATATGAGCTATTTGACCAGTAAACATTATGTACTAGGTATGCTGAAAAAGAAAATAGTTACGTATTTATAAGGGTTTGTTGAAGGCTATTGAGTTGATTTACTTGACAACTTTACTGATTATGTTTACTGTCCGCCTAGTTACTATGCAACTGTTGACAATAAACGTAAACGGATTATTAAGAATTGCAGCAAGAGGCTGAAAATATACCTGTGTGAAATTCATAGATTTGCTGACCTATATTTAACGGTATTATTGTAAGCTTGATTAAACTAATGAGATGCAACCGTGCTGTATACTTGCACAGTACATTGGCATGTACCGTACTAGAACGAGTTCAACGTAGAGTTACCAAAATGATACCTAGCCTAAAGAACAAACCATACGAAGAGCGTCTTAGAGAATTAAATCTATTTCCTTTAACCCAGCGCAGATTAAGAGGCGACTTAATTCAAGTGTTCAAAATCATCAAAGGCATCGACAATATGAACTGTAGTAAGTACTTCACTATCGACCAATCTAATTACACGCGGGGAAACGGTTGCAAAATTATTGGTTAATCTTTTAACTCGCACGAATCTAAGAATTTCTTCTTCAATCGAGTTGTTAACTTGTGGAATGGGCTTCCCCGAAACGTTATAGACTGCATCACCGTTGATTCATTTAAACTCCGCCTAGACAAATATCTCGCATCAAACCCGCGACTGACTGCGTTTGTAAATGAATAACTTTATTTTATCCCCCCCTCAGTTACTAACCCATCTGTCCCCTACTAACTTCCTAATCCTGCCACGGACATTAGTTCCAGGGCAGTAATTCCCTTTCCAATGTTCCCTTACCCACTCTAAACCACTGTTTGGACACTTGATCCTCAGTGTTTTGGAGGACAAGCAACCTAGAAGGGTCACTGGATCTGTTGTTGCTTGATTTCCTTTGTACTCCTTTGTATCGTTACATACACATACACTGCATGTACGTACATACACACAAAATGCACACATCTAAGCGTAACAATATGCAGTTTATGCATATGAGTGCATATCAGATATGAGTGCATAATATACACACACATACACATAAATCCACATATACATAATCATACACATACTGTGCGCACGCACAGCCCTACACATACAAATATATGTATGTGTATATACATACCTCTACACATACAATCATATACTCACGTATATACTCGTGCGTGAGTATATACAGTATACATACACATACATTATACAGTATACCAGAAAACATATTTATAGTCACAACAACAAAAAAACAAAACAACATAGACTATTATGGCTTGGTGTGCAACATACAGTATAGGGTATGAATATTGGGCCTGATTCATTTAGTATTTTAGAGGTAACTTTGTGTGTACGTTTAGCCTGACGTGGTGTGAGTTTAGACCGGGGAATGAGTATATTAAGCATACGGTAGCTATATTAGCACGGGGAAAGGGAACACATTTACTTTAGTTTTACTTGGTGTGAAGTATGTTTTATTTGCTTGTGATTGTGATTATTATCTACATCACTTATTGTTGATCAAGTTGACGATGCTAGGGATGGGGCTGTTTTTATACCTTTCGGTTCTTGCTCGAATTGGGATGAGCGTGTTGTTGTGCCTAGTCGCGTGTCTGTGTGGGAGGGCTGGTGGTGGTAATAGGTGTCTGTGTCGGGTTGGTCAGAAGCTGTTCCCAAAATTTCTGGGTGAGGATTTTGTGCATGCTGGCTAGTGGTGTTAGACCCAAAGTGAATAGTGCTTCGTGATAATGTGTGTATGCGGGACCAAGGATGATCTTACATGCTCTCTTCTGTACGTTTTCTAATTGATCTTTTTGTGTTGCAGTTAGTGAAAAGGTCCACGCTGGGCAAGCATAGGTGAGTTTTGGCAGAATGAATAGAGAGTATACATATGTGAGATCAGGTGAGGGGGTGCCGAGTGATTTGAGGCGACGGACGAGGTATAGTTTGAAACCTGAGGTATTGATTACTTCACTGACATGGGGTTGCCAGTTTAGCTAATTGTCTATGATAACCCCTAATAGTTTGAATGTGTTCACTACTTGTAGGTTGCACGTCTCACGGCGTCGATACGATTCTTCTGAGTTGTATCGAAGTCTTTTGGGTCATATCTTTTCCGTGGACTAGTCATGTACCCTTCGCACGACTTTTCCTATCTTCTTCGTAGCATTCGTTTCTCCACCGTATCGGCATCGCTAGAGTCTTATCAAGTCCTGCGGAAGAGATACGGTAGAGATACGACTCTAACGATGCCAGCCATTTTCGCCGCGATCTCTAGTAAATTCGGCAAGACACAGGATTTGTATGTGTCGTGGGTGTTCGTGCCAGTCTTGAAGGGGCTGTCGTGTCAGTGTGCAACGACCTTAAATTAGCCATGGGTGACTCACACGGTCCAAGCGACGTATCGGGGGTTGATACGTGATTTAGAGCTGTTCAAAAAATTGTGGGAATCCCCCGGTAACTGTAAAAAATCGTCTGAGTCTGGTCTCCATCATGAACTCGCTGTATCACAATCGTGTGGTCCGTATCAAAGACATATGGTCCATATCAAAGCCATATGGCCCGTATCAACGTCGTCTGGTGCGGACCGAATGTAGGAAAAAGGGCACAGAAAAAAATGGCACCCGCAAAAAGGGCACTGGGGAAAAAGGCACAGGAAAAAATGGCGTATTCTTCGGGGTAGGAAAAAATGGCATATTATGAAAAATGATCACAATATTGAGTAAGGCAAGTTTATTATCCAGGATTTATTCATGAATTACATATTATTGATGAATTAAATAATATAACTAAATTGTTTTTACTTATTACGAACATAAGAACATAAGAAAGGGCGGCCGGCCTACAAGAGGCAGATCCCATTCACATCCAACCTATATCATTCTTGACTATCCAGTTTGCACTTGAAATTTGTCTACCGTTCCTGAGCTAATCACTGCACTAGGCAATCTATTCCGCACTTCTACAACTCTATTCCCAAACCAGTGATTACCTATATCTTTTCTAAAGTGGAACTTATCCAATTTGAAGCCATTTGAACGGGTTCTCTCACCGTTATTAAGCTTTAATACCTTATAAAATAATGTCTCCCTTGTTGTTACCTTTCATCCACTTAAACACCTCCATCGTATCTCCTCTACATCTTCGTCTTTCTAATAAATGCAAGCCAAGGGTTCTCAGTCTCTCCTCATATGATAAATGTCTAATATTGTGGATAATTTTGTCATTCTTCGTTTGACTGCCTCCAGAGAGTCATTATCTATTCTATAATTTGGACACCAAAACTGAACAGCGTAGTCCAAATGAGGTCTCACCAATGCTAAATAAAGCTACAAGATGACGTACTTCTATCTTGTGCTTTGATGACACTTATTTTCTATCTAACCAAAACTAATCTAACCTTTCCTATGGTGCGTACACTAGCAGATGTATATAATTACAATATTGCATATTGCATCGAAACGCATTATACTGATCTATTACTCCTTAATACAACATTTCTTTAGGTGCCATTTTTTCCTGGTCCGTAATTTGTGACATTTTTTCCAGTGCCATTTTTTCTGTGCCTTTTTTTCCTGTGCATTTTTTTCAGAGTACCGTGCGGACCGTATCTCTTCTGTGCGGAAAATTAGCAACGGTCAAGTTGGCAACCGCGTGTCTAGCCTCAATCCAGTTGCACGTCTCACGGCGTCGATACGATTCTTTTGAGTTGTGTATCACAGTCTTTTGGGTCGTATCTTTTCCGTGGATTAGTCGTGTACCCTTCGTACGACTTGTCCTATCTTCTTCGTAGCATTAATTTCTCCACCATATCGGCATCGCTAGAGTCTTATCAAGTCGTGCGGAAGAGTTACGGTAGAGATACTATTCTAACGATGCCAGTCATTTTCGCCGAGATCTCTAGTATATTCGGCAAGACACAGGATTTGTATGTGTCGTGGGTGTTCGTGTCAGTCTTGAAGGGGCTGTCGTGTCAGTGTGCAACGACCTTAACCGTAATCTAACCTATCGTTCCGCTTATTGTTTATGCTTTATCCTTAGAGTGGTCAATAATAAGCATGATAATAACACTTTTTGCTCATTTTGTAACCGTTATGGGGAGACTGACCGTTTATGGGGAGACTGACCGTTATGGGGAGACTGACCGTTTTTTGTTTTTCTATTAATTTATTTTTACTCCTTTATTTATTAGTTTACTCGCTAGACCTCCATCAATCTTAGAAAACTGTGAAACTTCATGATAACTGAGTACATTTTTCGGTAGACAAATTTCCTGGCCCAAGGCCGGTTCCTCTTCAAATTTCAGGCTCGCTATCGCTCGCCAGAAGATAATCGACACCTAAATGGCACAAAAGGTCTTAAAATTGACAACGAAATGGGGCAAAAGGTGTTAAAATCGCCAAACTAATGGGCCGAACGTCTTATAATCTAAAAAAAAATGGTGCTTAAAACGAGGGAGAAAGGGGACCAGAAAAATGACCCATCTCCCCTTAACCTCAACAGTCCATCAGCCTCACCTTAACTAATAAATATCTGTATGTGTTTCCAGGTGACAACATTGGTGGTGGTAGTTCAGAGAGTGATGGTGGTGGAGGGCGAGGCAAACATCGGAGGCGAGCCTTCCCAGGACCCTACTTCCAGCCCAACTCCCCCGTCAACGTTACCACCCAGCTGGGGGCCCATGCTTACCTACCATGCAGAATCAAGAACCTAGGCAACAAATCGGTGAGTGACACACACACACACACACACACACACACACACACACACACACACACACCTCATACACCCCGTGGCGTAACTGATAGCGCGTCTGGCTCACAACCAGAAGGTCCCGGGTTCGAGACCCGGGAGGGGAAGAGACATTTGGGCAAGTCTCCTAACGGTGTAGCCTCTGTTCACCAAGCAGTATAAATAGGAACCTGGTAAAAGTGGACGAAGTTGTGACGTCCCATCTGGGGTTGGTGATCGGTTACAAGGTGAGATGGGTATCGTACTGGTCAACCTAAGCTACTGGTCAACCTAAGCCTTCGGGTGAGACTGGTACTGTAGTGAGAATGGTACCGTACTAAGCTTTCGTTTCCAGATGTCGCCAATTGGCTAAAATACAGACTACACACACATCCACAGCTATTCCAACGATACATAAACACTTAACATGCATTTCACGCAATACATTCCCAGTTAAGGAGGCGTGATAATAATGAGCTTAGCTTTCATTGCGTGGATTCCCCTTGACGAACAAGAGAGTGAATAACACACACACACACACACACACACACACACACACACACACACACACACACACACACACACACACACACACACACACACACACACACACACCTCTCTGCCCTGCAGGATCAAGGACCTAGGCAACAAATCAGTCAGTGGGGTACATCCACAGATAGATACACACACATTGACATAGACAAACACGAAACAATATCCATTAAAATTACGCTAGGTGAAGAACATTAACTAATCATTAATGTGTATATGCCACCACTAACCAGTGCTTGGCATAAGGATGATTATGAAGAACTAACAAATAAAACCATACAAAATTAGATATGTTACTACAACAATCTGAAAGAAGGCATTATAGAGTATTGTTAGTGGGGGATTTTAACTATACAGATATTGACTGGCTAAACATGGAAACTAGAGGGGAGAATCATACCTGGAGTAGTAGATTACTTAACTTAATGATGGAATTTGTCATGCATCGGCACGTTGATGAACCAACCAGAGTGCGAGGAGAGGACATACCGTCGATGTTAGATCTAATCTTTACTAGAACAGGTAATGAAATTGTGAGTTTGGAGTACATGCCTCCACTCGGTAAAAGTGACCATACTCTATTGAGTTTCCGGGTTATTGTTAATTATGACATCACCAAGGAGAGGGAAGAGCACAAACAAGACAGACTAAATTTTGCAAGGGGTGATTATGAGCAACTGAGGCAATTTTTTAGGCAAATAAATTGGCAACAAGAGTTAGAGGAACGTGATGTAGAACAACAATATAACTATTTTATCGAGGTGTATAACGAGGGAGTATCGAGAAATATACCCAAACAAAAGGGAAATCAGAGTAGGGGAAACAGAGAATGGTTTAACGAGAGATGTAGACTAGCCAAAGAGAAGAGAGATCTGTTATGGAATAGATATAGGAGACAAAACAAGCATATCACAAATACAAGCAGGCAAGAAAGGGGTATACCCAAGTACGAAGAAAAGAGGAAGCAAATTATGAAAAAGATATAATAAACAGAAGTGATAAAGAGCTAACCTTTGTTTACAGCTATATTAGAAGGAAACTAAAAGAGAAAGATAAAATACAGAGAGTTGTTGTGGATGGTGAAGTTTATGAACATGAACAAGCAATAAGTGAAGTATTAAATACAAAGTTTCAGTCAGTTTGTGTTAAAGAAAATGGATTCGTAGAAGATAAAGACACTCGAGTAAAGGAAACTGGAATGGATGATATAGTTATCAAGAAAGAAGAAGTTAGAGAGTTGCTGATGAATTTAGATCAAAGGAAGGCGATGGGACCAGATGAAGTTTCATGCTGGGTTTTGAAGGAATGTGCGGAGGAATTAAGCCACCCACTCAACATCATATTTGCACAATCGTTAAGAGAAGGAAAGTTACCTTTCATATGGAAAACAGCAAACATCGTCCCCTTGTTCAAGCAAGGAAATAGAGATGATCCTCTAAATTACCGACCAGTGTCCCTCACGAGTGTAGTGTGCAAGGTCTTTGAGAAGTCGATTAGAAAGAGATGGGTAGAACACTTAGAAAAAAATAGTTTATTATCGAGTAAGCAATTTGGTTTTAGATAAGGTAGGTCATGTGTCACTAATTTATTAAGTTTCTATGATAGAGTTAATGAAATAGTGCAAGAGAGAGAGGGCTGGGTGGATTTCATCTATTTAGATTTTGAAAAGGCCTTTGATCGTGTTCCACATCAATGGCTATTATGGAAGCTGGAAATGAAAGGCGGAATTAGAGGATCACTTCTTAAGTGGATGAAGGATTTTCTTGTTGGAAGAAAGATGAGAACAGTAGTCAGAGGACAATTTTCAAGTTGGAAAGAGGTTACGAGTGGGGTACCGCAGGGCGCTGTTTTAGCACCGATCATGTTCCTGCTGTATATTAATGATATGCCAAGTAACATCAGCTCGGAAAGTTATGTTAACCTGTTTACTGATGATGCAAAGTTACTGAGACAAATAAGAGATCAAGATTCTTGCGTGCCTCTGCAACAGGATGTCACAAGTTTGTTCGAGTGGAGTAAAATTTGGCAAATGGATTTTAATGCAGAGAAGTGTCATGTCATGGAGATGGGTGAAAGTCAAGGAAGGTCGCATGGAAGATATAAAATGGGTGAAGAAGAGCTTAAACCTTCAAGGAAAGAAAAAGATTTTGGGGTAATAATAAATCCCAAACTATCACCTGAAGATCACATAAACGAGAAAGTGAGAAACGCTTATGGACTGATAGCCAATATTAGGGTTGCTTTTTCATACGTAGATTTAGATATGACTAAAAAACTAATAGTTACCTTTATAAGACCCACATTAGAATATGCAACAGTTGTATGGAGTCCACATCTGAAAATGCACATAGATAAACTGGAAAAAGGTCAGAGGGCAGCAACAAGATTAGTTCCAGAATTGAGAGGGTGCAGCTATGAAGAACGACTGGAAAAGATAGGCCTTACTACATTGTAAGATAGCAGAGAACGCGGAGATATGATCCCGATGTACAAATGTGTTAACAAGATTGACTGGATTGACAGGAAGACTTCATCATACCATCAAAAGGAAGAACGAGAGGCCATACATTCAAACTGGTGGTCAAGCCTTGCAAGAAGGACGTGAGAAAATTTACCTTTCCTTGTAGAAGCATACGAAAGTGGAATTCACTCCAAGAAAAGGTAGTGTGTGCCAAGAGTATAAGCCAATTCAAAGTAAAATATGATAATATGAGTTTGGAAGACGGGACATCACGAGCTTAGGCTCACTCCTGTAAAATTACAATTAGGTAAATACAATTAGGTAAATACACACACATGCAAACATACACCATATGCACACATACATACACACAAATTACTGCCTCCACTGCAGTATCAAGAACCTAGGCAACAAATCGTCAGTGGAACACACACACACACACACAAACACGCACACACAGAAACGCCTACCTCCCCTACAGGATGCAGAATGTAGACAACAAATCGGTGAGTGGGGTACACACACAAAGATACACAAACACGTGCACATACACACACACACGAACACTGTAATGATTAACACATAATGTGTACATAAAGAGTGCGTTAATCGTTTATGTGCTATAATATAAATAGATAAACTTAAGAACACTGTGTACGTGTACTATTCTTGTAACACTTATGTGTTCAAATGTTTACAGTGCAGTGCTACGTAGAATTAATAATATAATTTAATCACCCATTTTTCGATAGAAAAATGTCCCAGCCGAAGGGCATACTGTGCAATTTATATCATAAAGAAGCAGCTGAAAATGTCTAAACTAAACAAAAATAACCACATTAATAAAGCAAAGCAGTTCCCAACTTCAAAAGATAAATACATTAGTCACTATAGGAAATAAATAAATTACTTACTTTACACATATTATGATCACAAACAACAGATACTTTCTATGTTTATCATCACACTAGACAATAGAGGCACGGGGCCTGTGAGATAGGGCATTTGATAGAAAATAAAAAATATAACATATACAATATCCCCTCCTCCTTCCTCTTTCATTCCTCGTATGCTATTCCCTGTATTGTTGACCCCTTCTGTACCGATGACTTCCTTGTATTATATTCTGGCAATCATTTGATGATTTTAGTAACTCACTGACTACTGACTACCTACCATCCATCGAACTCTCACAAACACCTCCTTCTCCTATTCATGTTGCTACACATAGCAAGCACACCGCACTTCTTTCCATCACACATACATTTCTTCTTGGTCCTGGTGGTGTAATGGTTAAGGTGGCAAAAATCTGTGTGCGATAACCCGGGTTCGAATCCCGGCGGATCATATATACTTTAATTAATTTCATTGGGGGTGTTTGGTGTTGTGATGACATTAATAAAATATAGATTACATGGCTTCACTTTGCCTATCTATCACTCTCAACCTTGGGAGTGACACTCGTTACAAGCAGCTTTGTTTTTCGTCTCCTTCATGCTCATACGAACAAAAATCCACTGGGGATTAAATTTATATAAATGTTTCTCATCTGAAAAACGCAGGCCCATTTTTTAGCTGTGTTTGGCAGTCCCTTTGACACGGTCTGTCAACAACTCGCTCTATGATTGGTGGAGAGATCTGTATTATTTTGTTTGATTATCCTCGGGCATATACAAACAAAACAATACCTTTCGCCATCCTTAGATTATGTGCATATCTCTTGATTTTTAGTTTGCATGCTAGGCTATGGTTTAATTGGGATTTTGGGAATCACTTTAGATATATATATATATATCTTGTGTGCCTTCTGGAAAATGTCTATTGCTATAAGAGGTATCCAGAACAATGTAATTAGTCTCAAGTAGTATAAGTATGAGTAAAATACGTGAGCTAGATGACATTCTTATACAAATGTTTAATGTGTGTTTTCTTTGTTTATGTACGCCTCACTGAATCCATGTTTAGTTAATTCATAGTTTAGAGGATAAAGAGCATATGTTTATATACCTTTACCTTTTGATACCTTTTGATGTGTTCGCCACTCTTCTAGCGGCACCAAGGAGCGCGACGCCCCTCGTTATGGATGGTGATTTGGTGCAGTAGACTGTTTGAAGCGACAGCTCGCTCCCTTGCGAGGATGGGCTCGTCTGGCACTTTTTGCAGTTCGACATCGAGGGCTCTCTTGAAGTTGTCTAACGAGATGTCCCTCATGTCTCTTACTCGCCGTGGGAGTTTGTTGAAGAGACGTGGGCCTCTGTGTGATAACCAGCCCTCTCGCAGAGAGCCCATAGCACCCCTGTTATTCATCCGGGGGATTTCGCATTCCCAGCCTCTCCTATCACTGAATTTCATGACTATCGGAGTACGTAGGTTTGGTACTAAACCCTCTGCGATTTTCCACGTGTATATTATTAGGTAACGTTCTCTTCTACGTTCCAGTGAGTACAGATTCAGTGCGCTTAAACGCTCCCAATAGTGTAGCTGTTTTATCGAACTTATATGTGAAGTGAAATTTCTTTGTGCACTCTCTACGTCATTTATTTCACCTGCTTTGTATGGGGATGTTAATACGCTACAGTATTCAAGCCGCGGTAGCACTAGAGATTTGAAGAGCGGCATCATAGGTAATTCACCGCGTGTTTTAAAAGTACGCAGAATCCAACCCGTTAGACATTTTGCAGCCGCATATATGTGTCTTCCCCCAAGAATTTTCAACTTTGTTCATTAGTGATACTGAATGTCTGGAAGACACATGCAGTACACATGTATGTAGCTGGAGAATACAGAACCAATTATCCAGTACAATAACTATTTAATTTAAGGGGGTAGTGGTTATTTATGTGGTCTATTTATTTATGTATAAGTCTCCTACTCGACGAGACAGAGAAACGGGCGAGTGAACGTGGAAGTGGTCCCGGACCCAGAGAATAGGCACTTTAAATGTTGTTTCCGTTCGGGCTCTGTCTCGTGTCTGCCACCCCCAGCAATGGGGTATGTGCCTGAGTATATACATACAGTTATTGATTTACGTATATACTTTTTAGTCTCCTCGTTAGACCTTTAAAAAAACACCTAGACCCCCTTTCAAGATATATTTGTACATTTTTCGGTAGAATTTTGTTTCGGTCGAAGGCCAGTTTCTCCTAAAACTACAAGGTCGATTTTGGTCGCCAGGAAAATATGAGACAACTAATTGGCAGGAAAGGTCTGAATATTGACAAAGAAATGGTGTGAACGATCTTAAAATCGCCAAACTAATGGGCCGAACGTCTAAAAATCTGAAAACTAATGGATCTGAAAGTGATGGAGAAGCGGGGCCAAAAAACAACCATCCTTTTAAAGATTTTCGAAATCCGTATACACTTTAGAATAAGTAGGTGCAACACAATCTTAACCAAAGGAGTGAAATTTGTCAATAAGCTACATTTACATCAGATCGAGAAGGTGGAATATTAAAGTAATTGTTTGAAAGAGGAGTTTCATTTGAATTGTAAACTATATTGACCTATTAATCAGTACTTTCAATATCAATGGTAGGACTCCGTATTTCAACTTGTTTCAAGGAATTTGGATTAGAAACAGTGACCCATATGTTTTTCGTCATTATTCCGTTTCAGGCCCTTATCCCTTTCAGCACCATAACGTCTATTTACCTTTGATTCTGGCTAAAGTTAGACGATTACATGCAGTTTAAGAAGGACGTATGTTATTTAGAGGGCTTAATTATTTTACTTACCCCTTTGAATACAAGTAGTAGATTATAAGCCAAAAAAGTTGTCTAAAGGTAACCGGAATATGACGAAAATTACGTAATGGTGATGGGGTTAAATTAAAAACAATGACTGATTGATTGATTGATTGATTTGATAGAAAACGTGAAACCTTAGAAACAATGACTCGTTCAACTTCCCATTCAATTTCCTGCACACCGCTTGGATCAAACATCGGTACTGAACCACTTTATTTCCCACACGTTCCAGGTTTCATGGATCAGGAACCGGGACTCGCATATCCTGACGGTGGACCGGTACACATTCATCTCTGACGAGCGGTTCATGGCGTGGCACGAGGCCCCCACCCAGACCTGGACCCTGCAGGTGCGGTTCGTGCAGGAGAGGGACCAGGGGAGCTACGAGTGTCAGGTGTCCACGGAACCCAAGATGAGCCACTTCGTCCAACTTAATGTCATAAGTGAGTATAATACAAAAGCTTAGGATTACATGTATCCATACAAGGGACTGAAGTTCACCAAAAAGAGCTATAGACCTGACACTTATCTTGACTTACTATGTGTTGGCTAAGTAATCCAGAAGCGTTGATAGCGTCTGAAATCCTATTATAACAAACTAAAGCATCCATACATACATTTCAAGACCAAGTATTTCCACAAGGTGTAATTTCAGTCTCACATCCTAATGGTGGCGCTCCAGGCAGCCTTACTCAGTCAGAGCTGCCTCACTTGACAGGTTATTAAATTCGATTCGAGATCATAGTATGAAGCTCATCTCTGATAATCTTGATACCTAACCATCTCCTCAGGTCTTTACTAGATATCCTATTTTGTAGTTTGGACACACTCACATCTCACCATTATGTTCTCATCTCGTTATGTTCCACTCTGGTCCTATCATCCGCATTGGCAGGCCACGTTTGTAAAGCATAGTTCATTGCGTTTCTAATACATAAAGCGTACAACTTTCCCTTGAAGGGGAGTGGAAGTCTTCTCATGGTTAGTACTGGTAGCAGTTTTCTGGCCTTTCCCCAGCCACCTCTAATTCTGGTGATAGTAGTGGCCAAAGCCCCACCACCGGCAGAGATAGTATCTCTTAAGTAGCACAACTTGTCCTCCAACTCCAGCAACTAATTGCCAAAGTTCCCACTCTCGAGCCGGTCATTCAACACAAGCTCCTTGTTGCATACTATGCATACAAATGTATCAACTTTTGACTTTTTCCTTGGCAAAGGTCCTTTTAAAATAGTACAACAATGTATTTTATTATGTAACCAGCAACGAAAAATGCTACAATGAATAAAGTTCGCGCCCTCCCTCTATTCTGCATACTACACATGGGTATGCAACAATTGTATCTACATGTCCACTCCCTAATCTATTGTGCATTACTTTGGTTTTATTTGCATTACCTCTTCACCCTTTCTTACCATGCCCTCACTCCATATTCGGAATTTGGCCTTGGCATCTTGCACATTATCTGCAATAAGCTCTAGATTCTAGATCATCTGCGTATTGGAGTTCCAAAGGGAGCCCAATTCTAGATAGTGCCTCAAGATTTATAACACAGAGCAATGATGGACTCCAACACTAACTGTACACTCCTTACTCATTATACCTTTGACACTCACTGTCGTTCATGATTCCTCGTACATCATTATCATTTGCACCAGCCACTCCTCTACACCAAGTGTTCTCATATCTCACTGCACAACATGAACATATTTTAGGTGCATTTATAACAGATAAATAGTTAGTATGACAGAATGAGAGTGTCAGTTCAATACGGAATCCAATGTGTCACTTTTCCCAGCTCCACGTCATCAGTGAGTCTCACAACTGGTTTAGTGTTGTGTGTGTCATATGTGTTTGTGCACATCCTCTATAATTCACATAGCACCTCCTTCCTACTCAAGGTTTTCAGATAAATTTTAGCGAGGAGGAAGTGTACATTTGTATCACATTGACCAACTATCAATGCACTTGACAATATCATCTACTTCTCTCTTCCATAGAGTATTACATTCGGTATTCGGTATTCTCTCCTGACATTATCATCACAATGTATATAATTATGTACGTATGTTTTTCACATTACCTACTCTAGCATTCCTTCTAACTACACTAACCCCTCTTCTCACCCCACTAACCCCTCTTCTAACCCCACTACCCTCTCTTCTAACCCAACTACCCCCTCTTCTAACCACACTACCCTCTCTTCTCACCTGACAACCCCCTCTTCTAACCCCACTACCCCCTCTTCTAACCCCACTACCCCCTCTTCTAACCACACTACCCCCTATTTTAACCCAACTACCTCCTCTTATAACCCCACTACCCCCTCTTCTAACCCCCTACCCCCTCTTATAACCACACTACCTCCTCTTCTAACCCCACTACCCCCTCTTCTAACCCAAATACCCCCTCTTCTAACCACACTACCCCCTCATCTAACCCCACTACCCCCTCTTCTAACCACACTACCCCAATTCTAACCCCATTACCCCCTCTTCTAACACCACTACCCCTCTTCTAACCCCACTACCCCCTCTTCTAACCCCACTACCTCCTTTTCTAACCCCACTACCCCCTCTTCTAACCCAACTACCCACTCTTCTAACCTCACAACCCCCTCTTCTAACCACACTACCCCCTCATTTAACAACACTACCCCCTCTTTTAACCCCACTACCTCCTCTTCTAACCACACTACCCCCTCTTCTCACCCCACTACCCCCTCTTCTAACCCCACTACCCCCTCTTCTAACCCCACTACCCCCTCTTCTAACCCCACTACCCCCTCTTCTCACCCACTACCCCCTCTTCTCACCCCACTACCCCTCTTCTAACCCCACTACCCCCTCTTCTAACCCCACTACCCCCTCTGTTAACCCACTACCCCCTCTTCTAACCCCACTACCCCCTCTTCTAACCCACTACCCCCTTTTCTACCCCCACTATGCCCTCTTCTAACCCACTACCCCCTCCTCTAACACCACTACCCCCTCTTCTAACCCACTACCCCCTCTTCTAACCCACTACCCCCTCTTCTAACCCAACTACCCCTTCTTTTCACCCCACTACCCCCTTTTCTAACCTCACTACCCCCTCTTGTCACCCCACTACCGCCTCTTCAAATCCCTCTTCCCATCCCACTATACCTCCTCTCACCCCTCTTCTCCTTCCACTACCCCCTCTTCTCACTCAACTTCTCCCTCCACTACCCCCTCTTCTAACCCCCATTTTCTCTCCACTTCCCCACATTCTAACCCCCATTTTCCCCCCACTACAGCCCCAAGAGTGACCATGGCCGGAGAGAGCGACCTGTATGTCAAGAGTGGCTCCACTGTCAACATCAAGTGCATTATCTCGGACGCACCCCAGGAACCAACCTATATCTTCTGGTACCACGTGAGTCCAGGGGAACACTTCATTGTAATATTAGTTTAACTGACCGCTAGCGAGTTTCGTTTTAAGAAAACATTGGAGCTGTTGACAAATATATGTAGCAATATAACTATATAAAATATGGTTGTATTGCCTATAAATATATTTTATAAAATTCAGCCAACTTTCTCTTCTTAGCAAACTCCAGTTTTGTTATATGACTGCTAAATGTCAGTGCTCATGGATCTAACATCCTTATCAATTTATTATTAATTTCACCACAACACCAAACACCTCCAATGAAATTAATGAAAGCATATATGTGATCCACCAGGATTTGAACCCGGGTTATCACACACAGATTTTTAGACACCTTAACCATTACACCACCAAGACGGTTATAGCCAGAAACTCGCAAGTGGTTAAAGAATAGTATTACAGTATATTATATTATATATATATATATATATATATATATATACAGTATATATATATATATAATATTAAATATGTTTTTTGTTTTTGTCTATGTGAGTGAGGGAGGCAAAAGGCAGAACTGCCTATAGCGAGTGCCTCCCCCAAAGTTGAAAGAGTGACAGGGCCAAAATCAAGGGACGCTCCAGCCAAAATGCCTGGACACACGGAGTTAGAAGCAATTTAAGTCATAGGAAGAGGCAAAGACTGATTCTGGGAGAGAATTCCAGAGCTCAGCTGTTGAATAGAAGAAAGACTGAGAGTAACGTTTCACTCTTGGGTTGGAGAGTTGCACAGAGAAGGGGTGGGATTTTGTTGCAAGACGGGTACCACGTGCCCTACGTAAACGAGGTGGTATACACTGGGAAAGCTCTGAGGAACACTGATTATTATAGTAGCGATAGAATAGCGAGAGAGATGCAACATTGCGGCCAAGAGAGAGAGATTGCAGAGAGTTGGTGAGTGGACGGGAGTTAATGATACGAAAGGCCTTCCTTTCAATTTTGTCTAGGAGAGCGGTGTGAGAGGAACCTCCCCAGACATGTGAACACTACTCAATACAAGGACGCACTATGCCCCTGTACAGAGCAAGAAGCTGTGCAGGGGTATAGAACCCCTTAAGGCAGTTGAGCACACCCAGCTTCTGGGAGGCTGCCTTAGAAAGACTGGTAATATGGTCCTTCCAACTGAGAGCAGAAGAAAAAGAAACACCAAGAATATTGAGAGAAGATGAAGGATTGATTTTTGTATTGTTGAAGAATAAGGGATAGTCCGCAGGGAGTTCCTTACTGGTAGATCTCCATCTATCGTCTGCGATAGATGGAGAAATTGGGCTTTGGAAGCATTAAAGGAAACGAGGTTTTCTCTACCCCAATTAGAGATAGTAGTTAGATCAGAATTAAAGTGTTCTATGGCTTCATTCCGTTTGTCGTTGAGGAATTGCTGGCTTGGGCGTTCTGAAAAACTAATGGAGTAGTGTAAGGTTGAGTCGTCTGCGTATGAATGGATGGGAGTTGAGGTACAGTTGAGAAGGTCATTTTAAAAAATTAGAATGAGAATAGGAGATAGGACAGAGCCCTGAGGAACACCAGAGTTTATAGGGTGAGGAAGTGAGCGATGGCCGTCCACAACCGCAGCCATGGAACGGCTGAAGAGGAAATTAGAGACAAAGGCACAGATGGAGTGATAGAAACCGAAGGAGGGTAGTTTAGAAATTAAAGATTTGTGCCAGACTCTATCGAAGGCTTTCGATATGTCTAGTGCAATAGAAAAAGTTTCACCGAAGTCCTGAAAGGAGGATAACCAAGAGTTAGTAAGATATGAAAGAAGATCACCAGTAGAGCGACCCTTAAGGAAGCCATACTGGCGATCTGAGAGCAGATTATGAGAAGAGAAATGCTCAAGAAATTTGGAAGCAAGAATAGTTTCAAAAACTTTAGAAATACGAGAGATGAGAACAATTGGACGATAGTTGGAGGGTTGAGAGCGGTCACCCTTCTTTGGGACAGGTTGAATGAGAGCAAACTTTCAGCATGAAGGGAAGACGTTAGAGTATAGACAGAGACAAAAGAGTTTGCCTAGGCAGGGAGTCAGCACGGAAGCACAGTTTTTTAGTACAACAGGAGGAACAACGTCCGGTCCGTATGCCTTATTAGTATTAAGCCCAGAGAGGGTAGAAAGTTCATCTTTAGAAGAGATTAGGATATTAGGCATAAGTAAGAGAGAGGAGGGTGGAGAGGGAGGTATAGCACCGGAATCATCCAAGGTGGAGTTTCTAGCAAAAGTTTGAGCGAAGAGTTTAGCTTTGTCAGAGGAAGAAGTGATGGTTGTGCTATCAGAGTGGGAAAGGGGAGGGAAAGACGAGGAAGAGAAATTGTTGGAGAGGTTTTTGGCTAGATGCCAGAAGACTTGGGAAGAGCTAGAGTTGGATAGTTCAGTGCATTTATTATTGATGAAAGAGTGCTTGGCAAGTCGAAGAACAGATTTGGCTTGATTCCGGGCAGAAACATAGGAAGAATGAGAGTCTTGAGTTTTAAGGCATCGCCGCATCGGTACCGTTTGAATGCTTCCTCCTTATTGCGGACAGCAGTAGAACAGGCGTGAGTAAACCAAGATTTTTTAGCATTAGTCTGAGAGAAAGGGAATGGAATGTATGCTTCCATGCCATGGAAGCAGAAATAATTCCATGGGAAATCAAAGAAGTACTACCGGAGAGCCTCCCAGTCGGCAGCGCCAAAGTGCCACAAGCGCCGCCGGCTAGGAGGATCGGGTGGCCGTACTGGAGAGATAGGACAGGTGACAGAGATAAGTTTATAGTCGGAGGAGCCCAAAGGAGAGAAAAGATCGACAGTATAAGAGGAAGGGTTAGAAGTTAGAAACAAGTCAAGAATTTTGGGCCGATCTCCGAGGCGATCCGGGATACGGGTGGGTTGCTGAACTAACTGCTCTAGGTCATTTAGGATAGAAAAGACGTAGGCTTGGTCACCAGGCGGATCAGTAGTGTGAGAGGAGAGCCATTGGCAGTGGTGAACGTTGAAATCTCCTAAGACGGAGATTTCTGAGAAAGGATAAATGGATAAATTGTATTCCACTGTAGAGTTTAGATAGTCAAAGAATTTGGGAAAGTTGTTAGAGTCAGGGGAAAGATAGACAGCACAGAAATATTTAGTAAGAGAATGACAGGAAAGTTTGAGCCATAAAGTTGAGAATTCAGAGGAGTCGAAATCGTGAACACGAGAGCAAGTGAGTTTGTTGTGCACATATGCACAACATCCACCTTTGGCTTTGAAACTAGGATAGAGAAACTGGGAGGATACAGAGAAGGGGCTGCTGGATGTTGCATCAGACACCTGAGTTACGGTGAGGAAAAGAAGATCAGGTTTGTAGGAGGAGAGATGCATGTGTTCAACAGAGTAAAAATTAGAGGAAAGTCTGCGAATGTTGCAAAAATTAATAGAAAGAGTAACAGGCCGAGGTCCAGGTAATTTTGTGGGGTCGTCAGGGGAAGGTCAGGCTGGTGAGGGGGCATTTATGCCCCCCCCCCCCTGGGGACTCCGAGGCTGGGCTAGACCTCATCATTTGGTGATTCATTAATTTTGGTGAGGAGGGATGAAGTGTAGTGTGCATGTTTAGTGTAGTGAAGTGGATAGGAGGAGGAGTTGTTTGTGAGAGCTAGCTGGAATGCTCTCAGTGTTAATGAGGCACAAAGAAAATCAGTAAGAGAGGCCAAGCAAATGAAACAGGAGTTCCAGCGACTCTTTATCACATGCCAATAACCTCACCTGGGTCTAGCCTTCATCGTTTGGTGCCTACAATCTCCCCACATATGTATATGTGTTTATATATATATATACCGTCTTGGTGGTGTAATGGTTAAGGTGTCTACAATCTGTGTGTGATAACCTAGGTTCGAATCCCGGTGGATCACATATATACTTTCATTAATTTCATTGGAGGTGTTTGGTGGTGTGGTGAAATTAATAAAAAATAGAATATATATATATATAATGCAAGATGCAAGACTATGCATTTCATTTCATACAAAATGGTATACGCCCAACAAAAACATTTATCAACTTACATGCCCACCCATTAACCCTTTCACGCATATGACGCGATTTTGAGCCTACTGAGGATACGTTAAAGCCTTTGTTACCATCAGGGGTATTTAGAAACCTTTAGTTTAGTTACTTCAACCTCTGCAGTTGTCTTTGAGTTAGCTGTGGGCAGAAAACTAATTTTGGAGAGGTATTTATAAGAGTGAGAGAACTCTATTTCTTATTGCTAATCTGGCAACTTCTGCGTCATAAATGCGTGAAATGGTTAAGCTTCCCTGAGCACCCAACCCTCCTATTATCACAAACACAGGCACCATATACTATGCACACAAGTAATTCATATAACAGGGGGAGCTGAAACGCCACACCAGACTTTGAAGATAATGGGTATTTAACTAAATTTTCGTTAGTGGTTTTAGCCTTAAGCAGGCGTCACACCATGCCGATTTGAGCCACGACTGACCACGACCTTGAGTCGACTGACCACGACCTTGAGTCGTGGTCAGGAGTGCCGACCTTCGGCGGAGAGCTTAAGGATATGGGGGGGGTGAGTTTTGGACGGGACGCAGTATGGATGGCCACGGCGACCTGACGGGGTAGACCGGCGCCCATGCCGGACTGAATGTGAGTTTTAGGTCGCCGCTGGAGTGCCGATCTGCGGAGTAGTGCGTCGACAACGACCCGACGAACGGAGTCGACAGGAGTTAGGGCGGCGTCAATATTCATTACTGTGCCGATGAGCGGCGACCCCTTCAGTATGGACGGTGACCCCGGCCCGTATGACCCCGAACGACGGCGACCGAACTCAAGGTGTGGTATATAAAAGGTACACCAAAGGGCGGGCCTCATCAGTATACCTTCAGCCACCGTAACGGTTGCACGCAGCCATGTTCACCACAGTCCCCAGGAACCCGATACGACATCTACGCTTACTCCAGGTTCAGTTAAATCTGGAAAATGACTACCTACTGACAAATATAGCCATCTGCAAGCTGCTGTTGAGGAAAAGAAGGAGGGAGAATAGAACCCCTCGCATGTGGGTCCGGAACTGGCTTCTCCGTAGCAAAACCTTTGGTATTTATGTGCAGCTACTGAAGGAACTCGCCCAGGAGGATGGGCCAGCCTACAGAAACTACCTGCGGATGGATGTTGCAGTCTTCCGGGAGGTACTAGGACGTGTGGCGCACCGCATTGAAAAGAACGATACTTTTTACCGGAAGGCACTCGACCCTGGCCTACGACTAGCCATAACACTGCGGTTCCTGGCAACCGGTGACAGCTATATGAGCCTGAAATTGTCATTATTAGTATTGATATGTACTATTATAAACATTATATATATATATTATATTATATGGCTTGTTTCATTCATCCACTGCATGAATAATGTATGCATAAAAAAATGATTTACGTTATATATACATATATATATAACATATTCAATAACTAAATAAAGTAATACAATAATGAAATAAAGAAAGTCATCAATCAAAAAATACATACATATATAATAAATAAAGTATAAATAATTACTAAATACCTTATATAAATCAATATAGCAATATTAACCTAAGTACATGAATAAATTAATTACAAAATATATATATAAAGATATTAAATTAATAAGTAAATCAATACAATAATGAAATCACGAAAGGAATAACAAACGGCAGATACCACAACCAGGTCAGGTCAGAAACCTGTGGTATGCACATTGAGTCTCCACAAACATAATTAATTTGTCCACACGTGGCTGGTCAGTGTCAAACACTTTTAAATAATCGAGACATCCAAAACTAATTAAAACAAAATTTACCTGGCTATTCTGACGACCACTCTGCCGCACGATGTGGTCCTTGAGAAAGCCAAACGTGGCGATAATCCACTTATCCACTTATCATTTATGGTGCCGTGTGCCGCCGCACTGACGCCTACCGTTTCCCATCAAGCGTCGTCAATCGCCGTCAAGCACCGCCAAGCGCCGTCACACGCCATCAGCCTCCAGTCCCCTTCCCGTCCCATTTTTATGACCTCACTCCACGCCGACTTGATTTCAAATTTTTCGCTTGTAGAACTTTTGAGGGGGTATGTGAAGACCAATCCCGACCTGTTTGTTAGGTTGGCGACGGCCCATGATGCGCGGCGACGTAGACAAAGACTGTCCACGACCCTTAGGTCGCGGACAGTCTTGGCCTAAAATCGGCTAGGTGTGACGGGTGCTTTAGTGTCCTGACATAATTATTTGCTTAGTTATGTTCTGCTTCTTATTTGTATCAGGTTATTTCATATTTGTAATCCTGAATGCCGACCTTGTAATGTTATGCAAACAACAAACATAATCATAAATCAAATATATGTATTATTGATTTTAAATTCACATCCGGAGTAGGGCATGTAACACTATGTCACTTCCTTGACCAAGGGCAACTTGTCTAAATACAACTAATTTAAATGGGTGTGATTGATACCTTGCACTATCAACGACAGAAGTTCGTTACCCCAACCAGCCGCTGAGTGAATCCAAACCACTTGTGGTTCGGGGGCAAATTAAGCATATGATAGAAGGGCCATTTATACCCAAAAATGGTTCATATGTTCGACCCCCAGGTGATTCGGTTTCACACAGTTGTAGGTTAGGGGAACAAACTTGTGTCGTTAATAGTACAGTGTTAGCCTTTTCTTACAATCTTTTCATATAAAAGTAAGTACTCACACCTCACTTGGATCACTATGTTTATGTGGTCAGTGTACTATGTAACCCTATTTCCCAATGTGTTCCTTAAGGGTGAGCGGAGAGTGGTGAAGGGCAACACTGATCGCCAGCTGTCCGTGACCCGCCACCAACCAGACACTTCAGTAGGCACCCTCACCATCCCCTCGGTCTCGTTAGCGGACTCTGGCAACTACACCTGTGCCCCGGCCTCGCTCAAGACGGCCTCGCTCATGCTGCACGTCCTTAAAGGTGAATATAGTCTATCCATTATAGCTAGACCGAAAATCATGACCACTAACCTCTATAACTCAAATGACTAGTGTAATCGAACTAATACTTCTAATGTTTGGGGAAGAGTCAGCCAGGGAATAGGTGTGGAAATGTATAGTTGTCCACATAAGTTCTGTTCACATTTGTGATCTAATGTATGACAGTAAAGTAGTATGAATGAATTGCGAGTGTGGTTACTTTTACTTATCAGTGGACTAATCAGATGAATTGACCACTGCATATGAAGTACACTCGTATTTCAGTCATGCACATTATACGTCTATGCATAAGATCATAGAGAGGAACAAAACTAATGTGGCAACTGTACAGTCAATTTCTTCTAGCCCTTTTTGAGTTACATGTATTTAGGGTCACGATTTCTGGCCTACTTTTAATGACACACCTTTGTAAACAAGACTTTGAGCTAAAATTAGTAGGACGTTTGTTGACAATTTCTCACTTTCATATTTGATCTACAAAATCTGAATACGAAACATTTTCAAGTAGTGTTATTTCTTCAACTCTCGATACCTATTGTTAAACATGAACTGTTGTGAACATTATTGGTTTCAGTACAGATTGACAAAAACATAAACAAAACTTATTTTGTATTCCGTAAATTGTAGATACTAAAAACACTCTTATATTGAATTTGGCTGTCATATTGAAGGGAAAGCAGAATAGCATAGGATCCATCCTTACACTATTTTGACTGCAGTATCTTAACCTGGAGAGTGTCATCGTCATATCACATGACGAACAAATAAAACAAATTGATATAAATAAATATACTGGTATATTAATACAGAGAGACAGCACAGTCGGCATAGATTATATACCACAATCTAACCATCAAAGCCATGATTGAATTGAACTACTCAAGCTTCCCAATCACCTTCCCTCCAAACCCATCATTACACAGTTCCTATCTACATCCCTCTCAACCCATCCTCCCTCCTTCCCTTCCCCTCTTCCCCTTCCTTCCTCTTTCCTTCTTCAAGGCCTTGGTCTGGCTCAGTCATAGAATGTAGTATTTTGTTTTCCTCTTTCTTACAAGATATCTTAATTATCTATTTCCCCCCTCCCCTCTTCCTTTGTTTATTTACGAAAACAAAAAATGCTGTCCTTTCTTATTGTTTCATAGGATATCTATACTTTGCGCACTTGTCACTCTTCATAATAATACATATAAAGAGATGAAAGATATATGTCACAGAGGGAGACAAAAAGAGAAAGGGAATGCGTAGTCAGTAGATTGAAAACTTCTTTGAGTGTTGTCGAAGGGTGAATTTGATTTCGTGCTTCGGTGGTTAAGGTGGATTTACATGAGGGCTACTTCCCGAAACTTATATCCGCAACTCTGATCTGGCAGTTGCTGATATATACCTATATAAGGTTTGTACTACCTATAATAACAACCTGCTGTCAGTTACCATTACCAGTGTAAAATAGTATCAAAATATTTCCCAAAAAAAAGTTGGGAATAAAAAGTGCGGGAAAAAGTGATTGGATTGAAATCCCGGATACCTAATACCTTCCCTTTACCCTTCCCCAGGTGAACACCCCGAGGCTATGCAGAGTGGCACTAACAACTCTTCTCCCAAGGAGAAGAAGAAGAAGACCCCTCCCAAAACTGCCAGTGCCATTAGGTGCTACCCTCTGGTGCCCGTTTTGGTCACCACGCTGCTCTGCCTACTCTACGGCACCACCTGATTTCACCACCACTAACAGCCATAAATGCACCTCAATGCAATCAGATTGTTGGCCACAAAGTACTATCTGATGCCTCATGCATGATTCTGTCATTGATATTTTTATCATAATATACAGTTAGAATCACTAACCGAAGGGCAGAGAAGGCAAAGCCATATTATGTCCTTAGATAGATGTTTTCTACTATGTTTTAGTAATTCAAGTTTCAGTTCAAATTCAAATGGGTATTTGTGTAGGAGTATGAACATTGAAGTACATACATACACAAATTTTAAGACCAAGTGCTCCACACAAAACGCGGTTCCAGCCTCACGTCCTAATGGTGGCGTTCCAGGCAACCCTGTTAAAAGCTGCCTCACTTGCCAGGTTCTTTTATTTAAGATCAGACCACAAAGTCCTATCCCCCGTCTTTCTTGCTCCGCCCTTAGTGCAGCTCCCTCCACATTCATGGACTTGCATCTTTTTACCCAGCTTTGTTCATCCATCCTCTCCATATCTCCAAACCATGCAAGCCTGCTAATATGCATCTCATCATTGATACTCTTGATATCTAACCTTCTTCTTAGCTCCACACTGGATATCCTATCTTGCAGTTTGACACCACACATCCATCTCACCATTCTCATCTCATTGCGTTCCATTCTGTTGATATCATCCGCTTTGACAAGCTACGTTTCTGAAGTCAGAAGTTTTGTCATTGCGCTTATAACACATGATGCTTATACCTTTCCCTTCAAGGGGAGAGGGAGTCTTTTCATGGTGAGTAGTGGCAAAAGTTCTCTAAACTTTCGAAGCCGCATCTTATTCTGGCGATAGTGGCGGCCTCAGCCCCACCACCGGCAGCGATGGTATCACCCAAGTAGCAAAACTTGTTCACCATCTTCAGTGCCACATTGCCAAAGTTGAAATTCTCAAGCCGGTCATTGAATACAATCTCTCCTTTACCTACTATGCACACAAATTTCTCAATTTCGGACTTCTTCCTTGGTAGAGGTCCCTTTATTCTAGTGCACCCTCTGGGAACCCTATCAAATACCTTCTCTAGGTATACAAACACAAGATACAGATCCCTATCTTTAAGCAGATATGAGAGTTTTCAAATGATGGCATCATATATGGTTTGTAGCTTGCAAGCCGACTGCCTGTTTGTGTATTATGGCTGTCAGGTGTTTAGTTTTCTTGCGCCTCAGCACCCCACAGCGACGACCCTAGGAAGGGACCTTGTCTGACAAAACAGTGATTCCAGTGTTGTCATGTGCTGCAGTCATTTGTATTTTATCAGTGATTGGAAAGATAATTCCATGGCTGAAGTAACATCAGTTGCAATGAAGTGACTGTTGGCTATGCAGTAAAGGTGCGTCCACAATGGGGAGAAAACACGTCGGCAACACAAAATACAACATAGTAGGCAAGAACCTGTTAAGTTTTAAATTATACAGTGTTGCAGACATGTTGGTACTAATCAGTAGGTGATATGTTAGTAACCCTGATGCGGACAAGTCAACGTTGGGGAAAGATATGTGGGCAGACACACACATCAACTACAAACGTAACGGATATATTTTGCATAAAGAATATCGCAAGAGCTCACAAACGTTTTTATATAGCTGTACATGTACATGTGATGCAATGTTTTTTATGTATAATTGGTGAAAGGTCCTGGTACAATATTGAAATATTTGGTTGTAGAAGGGTGTTTCCTGGCATTAGTATAATTATTAAATGGTATTCAAGGTACATTTTGTTTTATTATCAACTTTATCATACTGTATTTACATGTTAGTAAACTACAATATTATATGAGGTTCTCATACCTTAATGTATATACTGAGAGCTGCAATCAATGCATCACAGACCTCTGGCACTATGAGACTGATTGCTTGCTTGGACATGTTGAACGTGTAGCTGAGGCTGCTGTAGGAATCACCGGAAGCCAGAAACAGAAATATCACAGCAAGGCAGTCTGATATTGGTTGCCTAAAATTTGTGCCATGATTACGTATATGGGTGCCAATAAATGATCGAGATCAGATCTGGATATCTGAAAGAAATTATGGAACAATCCTTTTTCTTGTACTGATGGTGTCAGACAAGCATCATCCTCTGTTAAACTGTTCACAGGACCCAGCCGTCCTGCACTATTCCTATTATGTCATAAGGACGATCTTGCCCAGACTCTATGTCAGCGTCTCCTCCAATGCCCACACAAAATAACTACCACAGTAGCTGCCGTCAAGGCGTTCTCGCACGTCAACATGACCTTCACTTCTACACAGACCAAGTGTGGACGGCTTTACCAAGTTGATTTTTGTTGGCAACATATTGCCAATATTCTTACAAGCACTGTTACATACATTGTTATAGATATGTATCCAAATGTTGACCGCAGTGTTTAGGGCAGTGTTTTCAACTTGTCTGGAGACCAATTGTCGCCAGTGTGGACGCAGCTTAAGTCAAGGGCAGGGAAAGACCACAAGTGTCTATCACCTGAGGATAACCGTCAGGGCTGATAAAGAACACAATGTGCTTCATAACATAGAGACACTTTTTTAGCGACAAGTCTCAGAGGAAGATTCGTGATACAAAAAGTGAATGAATGAATGCTACTGTCGTGATGTGCATTAATATATTATACAGCTACCTTGATTTATTGCATGTTTCACGAACTTGCTATGACTATTACAATGTTTAAGTGAGTAAGTGAGGTTGTGGCCAAGGAAAATAATGTGATAGACCATTTAAAAACCTGCCTATCAACAAATAGTGTAGTCACTTAGCGTGCTGGTGTACAGTATACAGTATAAACCTATATAATCGTAAAGTTATGAGATGCACTTCACCCTATATTTCTTCCTTTAAATAGGGAGGGTTTAGAAAGCATAACATATATGAGATAGGCAAACAGAACGTAAACAAGTATAATAACATGAAATACAGAGAAAATATAAAATAGAGTATTCTCTTCCCATTATGTTACCTGGGTTTAATTTTTTCTATTTCTACTACACATATTCTTTGCCAAGAATTCTTTTATCCCCATTTCTATTTATGTAGTCGTTGTGACCACTTGAACTTCTCATCAACTCTCTAATTATGTAATTGAATTGATAAGATTACAGTACCATAGCCAAGCACTAGGACCTGAGTAAATCATTCAGCATCATTACATAAGTATAAACATCTAAACATAAAAAGGCTCTACCACTAAAAACAGCTAAACATACTAAGTCTACCAAGAACAAACATGTAGACATATAAAACTCCACTACTGAAAAGGACGTCAAATATAAAAACAATACTGCAAGAAATATGAAAACAAAACTGCAAACTAAATTGCTTAGGATTAAATTATAATGAAAAACTTGCAAATAAACAAACCAAACACGGGACGATACAATATAAAGTCAAAAGAACTCATCACAATCGCTATGTGGAAATAACGCTTTAATAAAAAAAAAAAAAAAGGGAAATAAAAATATCATAAAATAGCGTAATTGAACAAATAATCATGGATATATAGATTGATGCCATACAATCCCATTATATATAGATTGATGCCATACAATCCCATTATATATAGATTGATGCCATACAATCCCATTATATATAGATTGATGCCATACAATCCCATTAAGTGCAGCACAAGCACTTTTGTAACTGATTTATGATTTGTAAATAATTTTGGGAAACATAGTCATTATGTTAATAAGATGATAATCCACAGTGAAGTTGAGTTTGAGTACATGATTAGATTGATATTCAGTATTTGATAAATGGAAATGTATCGTTGCCATGTACTTAACCTTTAACTGTCTTGGTGGTATAATGGTTAGAGCGTGTAAGTTTTGTTAGTGGTGCCCAGGGTTCAAATACCAAGAGGATTATATGCTTTCATGCATTTCATTGGAGGTAAACAGTTTTGTTAGTTAATATTGGAACCTTTTAGCATTTATCCAAAAAGGTCCCCTCTTCAACTATTGTGTTTATCCATATATTTATTGTATATTTAATGTATTTGTTGTCCCTGAAGTAATGGTGTTTTGTGCTTCACATGTGTCGCAATAAATGGCAACAGTGGAGCGTCAAGTTGTTGGTTGCTTCCTTTTTGCCGTGGTATATGGTGACATTATCTTTATACACATCACGTTTACAACATACCACATTAAATTCTCCTTGTAGTCAGGATGCCAACACGTTTTAGTGTGACATTGCATACTAATACAGAGTTTGTTTTATAAAATGATAGTAGAGTACATGTAGTTGACGGAACTGGAAGGTGCCAGCTCGTAACAGTTGGGGAATTTTAAAAAATTAGGTCAAATCCCAAATTGCCAGCATTTACCATTATTACCTTCTTCTCAGTTACCATAGCATGTTTAAAACAGATTATAACAATAATTTTAGAATTATTTACAGCCATGAAATTCATAGCCCCTTATATTATTATGTAATAATTACAAAACATAACAGTTCAAAGTATTATTTATCCATCATTAACCCTGTTCAGGCCAAGGAAGCAAAATGATCGCCCTAAAGTGCACCAGAACTGTATGTTGGCCCCAGTGCCTTTTCATTTTCAGGCATTTAAAGGAATTATATTAATCACGATTTGAATGTATTTTAAAACTTTAGCCTTAGTCAGGGGCGTATACAGGAACCTTTTAGGAAGGGGTCCTCGCTTCCCTCCATTTTTTTTTTTTTTTCAGTAAAGGAAAAAATCTAGCTCTTTTAAATTGCACTGTTTGAGATAATTTGTGTGTGAAACAAAAATGCATGGGCTGAACAGAACTAAGGACCCTGAGACTGGGTGAAATTCATACACCATCATAGGAAACAAAAATACTGTATTACAATAGACCATCTGAAACATTGACCTCCATCACCCAAAGAAATTACTTGATAATGGACTCTAACCAAAAGATGTAATGCATTAATCTCGAGAATAAGGAAGGTATTACACTACCTCTTTAGACTCTAGTAGTCACTGCTACAACCAGTGGGTAACTGAATACATTTGACAGTAATGTAACAACTATAGAAAACATGTACCACACCTGAATAGCAAAAATGGAAGAGTGGTGCATCACGCTTAAGTAAGTTAATACATGTCTTCAGCATCCTCGTCTTCAATGTCATCATCGTCATCCTCACACTGGGCCTCAAATGGAGAGAACTGTTTTGTGTTTTCATTCAAACAAATTTTTTCAGATCCGCATTTGCAGTACGATGTGCTTGAAAGTCCATTTGCCCGACAGCTGCATTTCTGGGTGGCGCATGGCGATTTAGACTTGCAGCCACAAGCCACGGTTTGCAAAAGATTAGGAGGCGCAATGTCAGTCCCATGCATGGGTGTTAGGATTTCGTTCTCTGTCTTCCACCCATACTGAGAAATGTCAAGTTCTGGAGGACTTGGTTGATCAGCTGCAGTCCACAGTAGAACCTGGAGGCGTGCACGCTTGATATGCTGAATTGCAGCATTATATGTCGGCGGCAGGCTCTTAATTTTAGGAGGTTCTTTCTTGCTGGTGAACAAGCAAAATTTCAAGTCATTAAGTGAGGAGACCGGTGCTGTTCCACGCAAAGCTGACAGGAAACGAAGTCCTTCTTCAACCCTTTAATTTTCTTCTGTGTTTTTCTTGGCAAATGCTTAAAGACAAATAGATGAGTTCCGCAAAATGTTAACTGCTGAGACTTTTCCCTTACCAAACGGATAAGACACACAGTCACATCCACCAAGACTGTGGACAGGTAGCAGACTCAGACCCTTGTAACCCAGTTTCAGTGCTTTGGCATTTATGTCAATAATTTGCCCATTGAACTTCTTCATGGTCACCTGTGCACTGGGTTTGTCAAGCCAAACAAAATACAGTAAGAGTACAAAGATGTCCGTGTCGTCAGCGAGCACCTGTATGTGCCTTTTGTTGAGGTGAAAATGCAGAAAATAACTGATTAGTGTTACATCAGCTTCCTGGGCGGGTGCCCAACCCCGAAAGGGGTTGAAATAGGAGAGCTATCCCCCCGCCAAAGGCGGCTTTCTAGGGCCTTTCTTAGCTGATGCTGAGAGGATTGGGTTCTAGTCATGTGGTGATGGGCTGGTCTATCAGAGTGAGAACTGAGCGATCTCTGCCATACCCATAGCTTACTCTGACTGTTCCTTGTACTTACATATTTTCTAGATCTCAAGTGACGGCGTCTCTTCCGTGGATTGACCTCCCAATCTACCATGATTGGAAGCCAAAGCGTCACATTTTTCCTTTGCCCTTAAACTTTCTCTTCATAATTGCTTAGGGGCACAGGGCCCTGGGTAGAGCTTTGGTTTCCCGGGCGTTTCCATACCCTCCTCAGCTCCCCGCCATGGAGTGGATTCGGTCACCCGGGCTTTATTGTGGTCGGCAGGGAGGGTTCTGTGGGGGCGCTCGGTTATGGCCTTGGCCTTGTTTGGGGCCTTGGGGCTGTTCGACCAGGCAGCTTGGGGAACAACAACAACAACATCAGCTTCCTCGTGTGTGAATCGGCTATTCACTCCCACCAGATGTAAATGTTTGTTGCTATGTTCAGTGCTACACAATAACTCTATCGAAGATTTCTTATTCTGCTCACGTTTCATATGTTTTTCCACAAAAAGGGATCATTTGGGATACCTGATTGCATACATATCACATATTATATATTGTTTTAATTTATAAATTGCTTCCTTCTGATCATTTAAGTGACCAAAACGAAAATATTTCCATTACGGGACACTCGAGTAAATGCGCGGCAAATTTGCGGAGCTCTTGGAAACCTGTACTAATTATATATTTTCCCCACTCGTGCTGTGCTGGCACCTCCCAGATTCTTAAAATGTATGTACTTTACTATCATTTTACGAAAAAATATTGTATTAGTACGCTGTCACACCCCTACATGACATATATATAGACAGCATACTGACTATTGTATTGAATAATGCATTTCTCTTCCTAATATATATACTATCTCTATCTATCTATCTGTGTATCTATCTATCTAATTTCTAACCAATACACCTTCCCTTCTGACAGGCTTAGGGAAAAACACCTACATTTTAAAAATGTGTTACCAAATAATATTGATTTCGTCATTCATAATATATTTGAGTACGAGGTTATGGTATGAACAATACGACAGTTCAAAAGCGTTACTTACGAGTGTCTTCGATGAAGTTTATATTCCTGGGTTATACTTTTAGAGATAAGGTACAGAGAGAACAATTAACCCTTAACTGGCGGCACCCGGCTAATGTCGAGTGAAATAAATGTGGCCTATGTGGCGGGTTACGGCTATTGTCGAGTGCAATTTTTAGCACGTAAGGTGCTCTGAGAGAGAGCGGAGCGGTGGGAGGAGCATAGGTTAGCTCATGACCGCTCGCCACGGTGGTCGTGGAGCTACTGAGATGTACTCCTTTGTACTCCACCCTCTCTCACTCGTTTCACACGTAATAATGTAAGAAAATGACCGTATTTTACCGATTTTGCCCTTCGGTTGCACGATCGTTGCAAGACAACCAGTGATCGTAGAAGGATGGTTCTGGTGTCATTGGAAAGCTGAATTAACGCCCTTTCAGGGATACATACTTCTATTACACTCTGGCTCTTGTTTATGCATGAAAACAAGCCCGGAAACAAGCTCGTTTACGGTAAAACCACCCGCTGGGCGGCACAGTCAAATATACTCCTCCACCCGCTCTTAACCCTTATTTAGCGGCGAGCAACATAAGTCGAGTTAAATAAAGCTGGACTATGTGGCGGCGCTCGACATAACTCGAGTGGCAATTTCAGCACGTAATGTGGCTGAGAGAGAGAGACAAGTGGTGGCAGGAGACTAGCGAGCGTATGACTGCTCCAGACCACCGCGGCGAACCTACTGACACAAATCTCAGCTCCCTCCTCCCTCTCTCACTCGCTACATACTCAATTATGTACTGAAAGTACCGAATTACCTGCTTTTTGCACTCGCGTTGCACGGTTATTGCAAGAAAACTATCCATCATACAAGGATCGTTATGGTGTCATTCGAAAGCTCTGTTTATGCCCTTTCAGGGATAGGTACTTGTTTTACGTTCTGGGTCTTATTTAGGCATGAAAATGATCACGTAAACAGCCCTATTTTGGCTAAAAACACCCCGCTGTGCGGTACACATAAATAAACCGCATAGGCCGCTCGTAAGGTGTTAAGGTGTTAAAGGTCTATGGAATATGAATGAAATCAATGAAAACTATAAAGTAGTTGATTATCTCTCTCTCACTTTCTCTCTCTCTCTCTCTCTCTGCATTGACTAGGGCTGCCAGGGAACATAAAGCACCTGGGGGACGTTCTCTAATTACCAGCCGCCACTCCCCGGTACTACCTGGATAATATCAGCCAAGCCTTACCCTCTCTGCCATCCTTCCCCAACATACTTAACCCCCCTCTCATCCCAGCGCAGCCCATTAGTTTGTGTTTATTATTGTGTTCTCTCATTTTACCAGTATCTGCCGCTGTTCTATCGTTCCATGAAGCTCAACTCGCTCTCCTCTCAACCTTAACCCCCTCTTCTTTCAACCTAAACCCACTCTCCTCTCAATCTCATCCTCTTCTCTACACCTTAACCCACTCTCCTTCTGTTCTCAACCTGAACTTACTCTCAACTCAAACTTAACCTCTCCCCTCAACCTCAACCCACTCTCCTCTCAAATTTAACTTCTCTCTACCTCATCTTCCTTCCTTCATCTCCGTCTCTCAACCCATTGACTGTGGGAGATGTTCCGGAATGCCATGGCAATTTACAGCAATTTACAGGCTTTGAAAGCCTCTTAAAGTCTGTTGAATCGAGTGCAAGGGAGGGGGAGTGTGACAGGCCATCTATCCTTCCTTCAGCCAGCCTGCCGGTGCACTGAGGAGTACGAGAGATACCCCACCCCCTCAAATTCCTTAAAGCTCAACTACACCCCACAATCTCACAGTAATTCCTCACTTTCATCCTACCTAAGGTATTCCTACCCCATTCCCTATAACATCCTCAAGGTATACACTACATTCAACTAGAGATCCTGCAGTAAGAGAGAGTGACCGTCCTTTTCATTGGACGCAGTTTTAGTATTTCACTTAGCAACAACAGGGATATATTTAATTTTGTTTTATGTAGAATGTATATCCAAAGACCAAACTACAACCCTGTATACAATATTCCAAATGCTTTGTATGTGTATGGAGATATTGGAGTGTAAAGAGAGGAAAATATAAACAGCGGCACCTTCCCTCCCTCCTTCCTACCTGTTCTGAAGATTATTTATTGTCTATGTGAGTGTGGGAGACAAAAGGCAGAACTGCCTGTGGCGAGTGCCCCCTCAAGAGTAGAAAGAGTGACAGGGCCAAAATCAAGGGACGTTCGAGCCAAAATGCCTAGACTCACGGAGTTTGAAGCAATTTAACCCTTAAAAAGCGGCCCACCACTTAAGTCGAGTTAAATAAAGCTGAACTATGTGGCGGCGCTCGACATAACTCGAGTGGCAATTTCAGCACGTAATGTGGCTGAGAGAGAGAGACAAGTGGTGGCAGGAGACTAGCGAGCGTATGACTGCTCCAGACCACCGCGGCGAACCTACTGACACAAATCTCAGCTCCCTCCTCCCTCTCTCACTCGCTACATACTCAATTATGTACCGAAAGTACCGAATTACCTGCTTTTTGCACTCGCGTTGCACGGTTATTGCAAGAAAACTATCCATCATACAAGGATCGTTATGGTGTCATTCGAAAGCTCTGTTTATGCCCTTTCAGGGATAGGTACTTGTTTTACGTTCTGGGTCTTATTTAGGCATGAAAATGATCACGTAAACAGCCCTATTTTGGCTAAAAACACCCCGCTGTGCGGTACATATAAATAAACCGCATAAGCCGCTCGTAAGGTGTTAAGTCATAAGAAGAGGGAAAGACTGATTCTGGGAGAGAGTTCCTCCAGAGCTCAGTTGTTGAATAAAAGAAAGATTGAGAATAATGTTTCACTCTTGGGTTGGATAGTTTCACAGAGTAGGGGTGGGATTGTGTTGCAAGACGGGTGCTACGTGGTCTACGAAGAAGGGGTGGTATACACTGAGAGAGCTCTGAGGAACACTGATTATTATAATAACGGTAGAAGAGTGAGAGAGATGCAACATTGCGGCGAAGAGAGAGAGGCTGCAGAGAATTGGTGAGTGGACGTGAGTTAATGAGGCGGAAGGCTTTCCTTACTACTTTCTCTAGAAGTGCTGTGTGAGAGGAACCTCCCCTCACTTGTGAACAATACTCAATACATGGGTGCACTGTGTCCTTATACAGAGCAGTAAGCTGTGCAGGGGTAAAGAACCCCCGGAAGTGGTTGAGCAGCCCCAGTTTCTGGGAAGCTTTTTTAGCAAGAGTGGTAATATGATCTTTCCAAGAAAGAACAGAAGAAAAAGAGACACCGAGAATGTTAAGTGAAGATGAAGGGTTAATTTGTATGTTGTCGAAGAGTAGGTCATAGTTTTCTATGAGGTGGCGACGAGTAGGCAGATGGAGAAATTGAATTTTGGAAGTATTGAAAGTAACAAGGTTCTCTCTGTCCCAATTAGAGATAGTAGAGAGATCAAAAGATAGATGTTGTATGGCCTCCTTTCGTGAGTTTTGGAGTTCCTGTTGCGAATAATGTTGTGGAAGGGTAGGTGAATAGTGTAATGTAAAGGCATCAACATATGAGAGAATGGGGCTGGAAGTGCAGTTGAGAAGGTTGTTAATGAATTGGAGATAGGACAGAACCCTGAAGAACACCGGAGTTGATAGGATGAGGAAGTGAATGGTGGTCGTCCACAACTGCAGCTATAGAACGGCCGGAGAGGAAATTAGAGACAAAGGCACAGATGGAGGGATAGAATCCAAAGGAGAGTATACTTTGGAAATGAGGGATTTGTGCCAGACTCCATCGAATACCTTCGATATGTCTAGCGCAACAGAAAAAGTCTCACCGGAAGTCCCGAATGGAGGATGACAAAGAGTTAGTAAGATAGAAAGAAAATCACCAGTAGAGCGGCCCTTAACCTGACAAGCGCGAAATAGACCTAGGGGCTAGGGTAGTTATTTGTGCATTTCTAGCCTTGGATTCTGACAGAATTCGCTATTTTTACAATATAGAGCATTATTTGTTTTCGGTATGCTTTTATTTTACATATATGATGTATATAATTATGAACCTTCAAGAGTGCTAAAATAAGTTGGAAAAGCATTTGGGTGGTAAAAAACGAAGATCTTGGCCACCCGGTCATAATCTCAGGCGAGAGAGAGCCACAGGCAACCCTCCCCTCTCCCTGTCTGTGAGTCAACTGAGGCGAGTGGGGCGGTGTGTGCCGGTGTCTGGGTGTTATATAGCGATCTTTTATGCAACCCACTTGTGCTACATTATCGCGGGAGAGAAAAATAACCGATAAATGATGAAAATAAGAGGAAAAGTAGGTGATAATTGAGGAGGGGGGGGGGAGGGGGGAATAAGGTGGGGAAGGAGGGGAGGGGGGGGGGGGTGAGAAACACATGGATGAGTAGTAGAAGGGAATTATCTCACCTAGAGACAAATTCCTTTTTTTTTATAGCCCCTGGGATGTTTTTGAAGGCTTTTTTTATGGTCTTGCTTCCGTAAGGCCTATCGCGTTCCCTATAGGAAGCCTTCCGTGAGGCCTATCGCGCTTGCCGGGTTAACACCTTACGAGCGGCCTATGCGGTTTATTTATGTGTACCGCACAGCGGGGTGTTTTTAGCCAAAATAGGGCTGTTTACGTGATCATTTTCATGCCTAAATAAGACCCAGAACGTAAAACAAGTACCTATCCCTGAAAGGGCATAAACAGAGCTTTCGAATGACACCATAACGATCCTTGTATGATGGATAGTTTTCTTGCAATAACCGTGCAACGCGAGTGCAAAAAGCAGGTAATTCGGTACTTTCAGTACATAATTGAGTATGTAGCGAGTGAGAGAGGGAGGAGGGAGCTGAGATTTGTGTCAGTAGGTTCGCCGCGGTGGTCTGGAGCAGTCATACGCTCGCTAGTCTCCTGCCACCACTTGTCTCTCTCTCTCAGCCACATTACGTGCTGAAATTGCCACTCGAGTTATGTCGAGCGCCGCCACATAGTCCAGCTTTATTTAACTCGACTTATGTTGCTCGCCGCTAAATAAGGGTTAAGGAAGCCTTACTGGCGGTCTGAGAGTAGGTAATGGGTAGATAAATACCTAATACATTTTGAGGTAAGATAGTTTCAAAAACTTTATAGATGCAAATATGAGAGAAATTGATGATAGTTGGAGGGTTTTGAGCGGTCACCCTTCTTTTGGACAGGTTGAATGCGAACGAACTTCCAGCAAGAAGGGAAGAAGTTAGAGGAGAGAAAGAGATGAAATAGTTTACCTAGGCAGGAAGTCAGCATGGAAGCACAGTTTTTTAGTACAACAGGAGAAAGACAGTCCGGTCTGTATGCTTTCTTATTATTAAGCCCAGAGAGGGTGGAAAGTACTTCCTTGGAAGAGATAATGATGTTAGGCATAAGTAGGAGAGAGAGTGGTGGAGAGAGAGGAATAGCCCCGGACTCATACAAAGTGGAGTTTCTAGCGAAAGTGTTAGCGAAGAGTTCAGCTTTGTCATAGGACGATGTGATAGTAGTGCCATTAGAGTGGAAAAGAGGAGGGAAAGATGAAGAAGAAAAATTGTTGGAGAGGTTTTGGCTAGATGGCAAAAGGCTTGGGAAGAGCTAGAGTTTGATAATTCAGTTCATTTATTATTGATGAAAGAATGTTTAGCGAGTCGAAGAACAGATTTGGCTTGATTCCAGGCAAAAACATAGTAAGTATCAGATTCTTGAGTTTGAAGGCGATGGTACCATTTTAATGCTTCCTCCTTATTGTGGACATAAGTAGAACAAGCATGAGTAAACCAAGATTTGTTCACATTAGACTGAGAGAAAGAAAATTAAATGTATGCTTCCATGCCCGAGAGGATTACCTCGACAATGCATTCAGAACTCTCCGAGGGTCCCCAGCCACCGCAGCAGAAGTCATTGCATGGGAAATCAAAGAAGTACTGCCGAAAAGCCTCCCAGTCGGCAGCGCCAAAGTGCCACAAGCGCTGCCGGCTGGGAGGCTCGGGTGGCCATACCGGAGAGATAGGACAGGTGACAAAGATAAGTTTACGGTCGGAGGAGCATAAAGGAGAGAAAAGATTTATAGTATAAGCAGAAAGGTTAGGGGTTAGAAATAAGTCAAGAATGTTACCTGCCCCGAGCAATAATTACACACCTGAGTCTGTATATAACCTGGCTTGCATTTCAACATGGTTTGCTCTCCATATTTTCTATTGATACTCACGGATATTGGAGGGAGTTCACTTTTGTTCATAGTACAGATATACCCATTGGGAGTACACTGTCTAAAGAGGAATACATAATTGTAAAAAAATATATACATATGAACAGTGATCTTCGATTTATCTATTCAAACTACAACAAATGAACGATGAAAACACTCTGAATGTGTACAATTTATAGTACGAATAAGTGTCAATTTTTACAGTGTAGCTAACGGATGTATTTTGCATTGCCTCAGATTACAAACATATAGTTAAACATGACTTTGTTCACTAATTCTTTATTCTATCCATATACCTGGCCCAAGCTTATTTAATACCCACACTTGTATTACCTGAATTGCATATATATATACTGTACATATATATATATATATATATATATATATATATATATATATATATAATTATTATTATATATATATTTATATATATATATATACCGGTATATATATATATATATATATATATATATATATATATATATATATATATATATATATATATATATACATATATACTGTATATATATATATATATATATATATATATATTTTTTTTTTTAATACATACGAGGTTGAAAGAAATGGCAATTTTTGCGTTGGAAATTTTATTATTCAAGGTTTCCAGGTCTCTGATGAGTTTTCGCTGGGTGGCAGGAAGTAGATGAATGAGGTTAGCAAAATTCATGGTGGTACAGGGTTACATTAATGTACATGATGATACAGGATATACAACACATTTCACTGGACAACCAGCATTATCAAGTAAGGATCGAATGATATGAAAGGTATTCAGGAAGGGTATATATAGAGGGTGGAGGATCAGAGGAGGCGAAAATCAGGGGGCAAAAGTCTGCTATTGGTGGAGGGGTATTCTAGGACTGTTAAAGAGAGATCCGCGTCACGCAGGCGCACTGGATGCGGGAAGGTGGTGGTCAGTTGGCGGGGTCGAAGCTGATTGGCTGCGTGTCGAGGGGCGTGGCCTAAGTTGCGTAGTACGTGTGGCGCCGGCAGAAGACGAAGCTGAAGGAGGTAGCAAGGGGGGGTGTTAGGTCCTGTAGGAAAGTGCCATTTGGCAGAAAGAAGGATCTGAAGGTCCAGAGTTTGGTTGTTGATTTTAGGATGTAAGGCTTGAATATATAACGCTTCGAGTATTGGTAATCTCCTTGGGTCACTTTCTTTATCGAGTATGGTGGTGTGTTTCTCTAACTCGTTGCGTGTGAGGTGGGGGTGGTTAGGGGTGAGATAGTGGTCTTTGATGGCTCCAGCCTGAAGGTGAAGAGTTAACCGACGTGAAAGATGAGTCTGCGTCATGCCAATATAGGAATGAGGTCCACAGTCCTCATAATTACAGGTATGTTGGTAAATGACGTGATCGTCGGTCATCGGGCTCTTTATCTTGGTGGAAGCTGGTTTGTTGCGGAGAACGAGGTTGGAGGTCTTGGGGGATTTGTAATAAATTATTAATTTGATTTTGTTTTCCGGGTTGGTAGGGTGGACATGCTTGGAGATTATTTCTTTTAAGACGGCCTCGTCATTTTTGTGTTCAGAGGACATAAAATTGCGGTAGAAGATCTTGATTTCATTGGGGGGGTCAATGTTGGGAGGGCTTTGGGTGTACCATTTTTCAAGATGGTGGTTGATGGTGCTGGAGACCACCATAAGTGCCAAACGGCACTACCCTACAGGACCTAACGCCCCCCCTCACCCCCGGTGCCCTTGACGCAGCCCCCCGCGCTACCTCCTTCATCTTCGTCTTCTGCCGGCGCCACACGTACTACGCAACTTAGGCCACCCCCCTCGACACGCAGCCAATCAGCTTCGACCCCGCCAACCGACCACCACCTTCCCGCATCCAGTGCGCCTGCGTGACGCGGATCTCTCTTTAACACTCCTAGAATACCCCTCCACCAATAGCAGACTTTTGCCCCCTGATTTTTGCCTCCTCTGATCCTCCACCCTCTATATAGACCCTTCCTGTTTACCTTTCATATCATTCTATCCTTACTTGATAATGCTGGTTGTCCAGTGAAATGCGTCGTATATCCTGTATCATCATGTACATTAATGTGTTGTATATCCTGTATCATCATGTACATTAATGTAAACCTGTACCACCATGAATTTTGCTAACCTCATTCATATACTTCCTGCCACCCAGCGAAAACTCATCAGAGACCTGGAAACCTTGAATAATAACATTTCCAACGCAGAAATTGCCATTTCTTTCAACCTCGTATGTATTAAAGAAAATGTATTACCTGGCTTTACTAACATATATATATATATATATATATATATATATATATATATATATAATTATATACTGTATATAATTAACATTATTACCTTTTCACTCACACAAACATTGTACACAAATAATGATTAACCCCTTCATTACCGGAACCGTCCTTTAACTGTATTCTGGTTACTGTTGGACGATATTATTGAGTTTATAAAGGGACTCCAGCAATTAACAGACTTCGAACTATCTAACGTATCCTTTTTTTACAAACACAGATCCTTCTTAAACTGCATAACATCGTCTAAATAGAGCTGAAATAAACTTAAGAAAGATATTGCCAGTATAGAAGGGGTTAAGATCAAAATTATATAGGAGCATATTGTCCTGGATGCAGGGTAATTTATGCAGTCCATACATCCTCTTGGTATTACATACATTAATTCCACTCACAATATATCAATAACGATAAAGTACATCAATAAAGATAAATCGTCCTCTTCTCCAATAAATGAACTTAAATTATCGCATGATTATTCAAACGTTCTCGGAATATAAGTATGTTGTGCGCCGTAAACATGTGTGTTCACTTTGTAACTATGCAGTATTTTGATTGCTAGTCAGAACATAGAAAAGGGAGTGCTTACATTAGTAAGATTCAGATTTGGACCTTTTCCGTCAAATTTAATAGGGCAAGTTTCAATTTTTGTTCTATTAGTTAAAAAAAATAAAAAAAAGTAAAACGACTCAGGTTGTTGCATACCCTAAAGAGCTGTGAGTCAGAAGCTGCCAGAGCAGTTTTTCCAAGAAACAGATGAACGGATGACGCCCTCATGTGAATCCTCCTCGAGAGGCGAAATTTATGAGGCCCAGTCTGGCAGCCACGAGGGTAAACACGTGACCAAGAGAGGGTAGTATACCGCGTAGTCTAAGGTGAAGGAAGGGAAGATGGTAGACTTGTGGTAGACTTATAATGATGAGACTAGAGTAATGAGGGCACAGGGAGGGCGAACACATGATCAAGAGAGGAAGCAAGACAGCATATTTACCTGGAAAATGGACGGTTAGTGCTATACTTATGGTGAGGAGAGCGGACACGTGATCTAAACAAAGGATAATATTTGGCCCATGCTAGATAACAATGAGGAGGGAGTACAACACTAAAACACGTGCTCAACAGTACCTTCACCTCAGTACAGGTCATTAACACCTTACGAGCGGCCTAGGCGGTAATTTCTACGTACTGCCCAGCGTTTTTTGTTTTACCATAAATGGCCTTGATTCAGTGCTCTTTTTCATGCATAAACAAGAGCCAGAGTGTAATACAATTATGTATCCCTGAAAGGGCGTTAATTGAGCTTTCCAATGACACCTGAACCATCCTTCTACGATCACTGGTTGTCTTGCAACGATCGTGCAACCGAAGGGCAAAAACGCTAAAATACGGTAATTTTGTTACATAATTACGTGTGTAGCGAGGGAGGGAGGCTGGATGTGTGTGGAGTACATCTCAGTAGGTCCACGGCCGCCGTGGCGAGCGATCATGAGGTAACCTACGCTCCTCCCGTCGCTCGTCTCTCTCTCAGAGCCAATATTGGGCCAAAATTGCACCACAGACTTAAGTCGGGCCCCGCCACATAGTCCAGATTTTTAGATACGGACTTAAGTCGGGCCCCGATGGTTAGGGGTTAAGGGGAGACATGGTGCTTTTCTGGACCACCTTCTCCCTCATTTTTAGCTCAATTATTTTGGCGATTTTATGAACTTTCGCCCCATTTCTGTCAACTTTAAGACCTTTCCTGCCATTTAAGTGTCTATTTTTTCCTGGCGAGTGACAGCGAGCCTGTAATTTAAAGGGAACCGGCCTTCGGCTGGGAAATTTTTCTACCGAAAAATTTACAAATTTGTCTTGAAAGGAGGTCTAGGGGGTGTCTTTTTAAGCTTGATGGAGGTCTAGCGAGGAAACTAGAAAAATAATAAATAAATTAAAAACTCAACCAAAAAGTGAAGGATCTGCCCTTAAGGACGCTTTGAAAGGTGTTCTTAGATAGCATATTGCTCGCGGGTTATGGAGGTACGTCTTTGAACAGTATGGCAAAGATACAGAAAAACACATCAAGAATCTCTGTTTACAATATATGCACAGGCGAAAAAGGAGTTTCAACAAAAAAATAATATCGAAGAAAAATCACAGACGAACAATGAAGATCAATGAACCCTAAGCAAACGTAGCATCAACAAAGAACGCATTGTACACATGGGAGGAGAACAAGGAACATCGTACTTGAAACTTGCAAATAACGCTATACAGTATAAACAACTAAGTACACTAAGAAAGACCATGAGCAGCTAGGTATATATGCAGCTCTCAACTCAAACAGAAACTGAAGGAGAGCAAATATTTGACCACAAGTACACGGAAGAATGATGAATAGACAGTTGAAGGATAAAGCCACGAATGAATGAAGACTATCACTTGCACTAGGAAAGGGTATACATTATAATAAACACATGAAGATAGTTGAATGTTTGTATTAGTATAGAGTACTTTGAAAGATAACAAATACAAGGTTGAAGGAAAATTAAAGGATAATTGAAAACCATAACGTTCACTATGAACGTTTGTAAACAATAAAAACATGATCACAAATGAATAATAATGTGGAGTTTCGATTCAAAGGAAGAAAACACGAATAAACTATCGAAGGAAAAATATAACATTAAATGCAAATATACAAATTCACAAGAAATTGAAGAGGAAATGAAAACTAATCACGTGGAAAAGAGACGGGAGATTTGACACTGATCTTTAACCCTTTGCTGCGGCTACGTAGTACTGGATCGTGTAGGCCATTGCGGGCATAATACATCAATTTGCGCTATATATAACTCGCTCTACAAGGCGAAATATCGATCAGATCGATGCGAAATGGTGTTCAACATGTCGGGCCGGTCAATTCTCCCCATAGAAGGCAACCTGGGTGGTGTGTGAGCCAGCGAGGCTTCACAGAGGGGAGAGAAAATGGGGGGTTTCCGGGGGAAAACGATCTCTCTCTAGCCCGGCTGGGCGGGCGCGTTCGGACTCGTTCGGTCAGCCATGACTTCGCTCTCATCCATAATTGTTTTCGCTTAGCTTATCGCATTATTCCTTACGTATTTATCTACCACACGTATATATGTATATGTATGCTTATGTTTTTCATATATATAATGTAAAATACCTCGCTTATATCTGCCTTAAAGTTCTCTACAAGTATTGGGGCCTACGGTATGGAACGCCCTGCCCAACATAGTCAAAGACACTAATAGCCTGCCAGTATTCAAGGGCAGACTAAAGAGGCACATATTAGAAGATCAGATAGAGTGAGAAGTGATCTATCTATCTATCTATTGCCTGACGCCGTGATCCCCTAAGGGGTGGCCACGAACGAACCGCCCCCATGCACCTCTGTCTCCAGTCAGTCGACGCCCCTCCCCCCAACCAGCACCGCCTTCGTTCATGTACTTCCTCACTCCATCCTTCCACCTCTCATTCGGTCTACCTCTCCCTCTCTGTCCCTCCACCTCACTCTCGTACACCCTCTTAGTCATTCTCTCGCTTTCCATACGTTCCATATGGCCGAACCATCTCAAGTTGTTCCTTTTCACACTTTCCAGCACATCTACCTCCACACCACACCTCCTTCTTATTTCCTCATTAGTCTGTCTATCCCTCCATGTAACTTCGCACGCACTCCTTAAGTAATTCATTTCCACTGCTCTCACTCTTGGTCTGAGTCTCTCAACCAACGTCCATGCTTCGCTTCCGTAAGTCAGTGTCGGGATTACCACACTGTCATGCAAGGACTTCTTCACTTCCATACTGACCACCCTATTTCTTGTTTCAGCTTTTAGCGTTCCTACAACCCTCATCCCCTGTTGTACCCTCTCCCGCACTTCTTCATTCATAGTCCCATCTTTACTCAACACACTGCCCAGATACTTAACCCTCCCGCATCTTTAGGACGCGATCGCGTCCTAACGCCACCTGTAAGTTAGAAATATTCGCCAAAAATAAGTTTATGACTCGATTTTGACGCAATTTGGACTGGTAAGTTAGGCATTAGTAAGTTACAAAAGGAAGTATCTAGCAACCCCATAGCGTCCCTCTCTGAGGAGCCCGGGCCTTTGTAAAGTCAGTAGTTTCCCGGCCCCCAGACTGTGAGGCAGGGTCCCGGCCCTTTAAATTCTGGGCTCCCTCCCTCTGGCCCACCATGCCTAGCTATAGGCAGGCAATTATGGATTATTTCATCTACCCAGTGAAATTGTTTAGTGAATAATTCGAACTATATATGTATATAAGATGTTACTTGTGACTTTTGGTTAACCCCTTGAGTATTGATGCAGTTTTGTCTAGGTATCATTGATGACTTTACACTATTTTTTGCTTGAAGGACAAATATATTTATCAATAAATACTGCCTACGAAATAAATACATTATAATTACGAAGATGTCACAGGAATGCTTACAGGAAGTATGGTAAGTACTCTATGGAATTTTAGTTATATTACAGTATATATTATATATATATATTATATATAGCCTATATACAGTATATAACAGCAACAAGGTCCCGAGCAAGCCCAAGGCCCATAATCGAGTATTTATATTATTATTTTATTTTGTATTTTATTTAAATATTTATTTATTTGATTTATTATTGTTTTTATTGATATTATTTTATTTATTTCATTTTATTTATGTTTATTTTATTTATTTTATATATTATATACTGTATATACCGTATATATTTGTTTTGTTATTCCTGTTCCCCAGGGTGTCTAGCGGATCAGCCCCAAGGTCCCGAGCAAAGCCCAAGGCCCATAATCAAGTATTTATATTATTTTTGTATTTTTATTTTTATTTATTTTATATATACATATAGTATATATATATATATATATATATACCGGTACACATATATATATATATTTTTTTTTTATTCATGTTCCCCAGGGTGTCTAGCGGATCAGCCCCAAGGTCCCGAGCAAGCCCAAGGCCCATAATCGAGTATTTATATTAATTTTATATTTTTTATTTTATTTATTTTATATATATATATATATATATATATATATATATATATATACCCGGTATATATATATATATATATATATATATATTTTTTTTTTTTTTATTCCTGTTCCACAGGGTGTCTAGCGGATCAGCCCCAAGGTCCCGAGCAAGCCCAAGGCCCATAATCGAGTATTTATATTATTATTACATTTTTATTTTATTTATATAATTATTTATTTGATTTGATTTATTTCATTTTATTTAGATTTTTATTTCATTTATTTTGTATATATATATATATATATATATATATATATATATATATATATATATATATATATACATATATATATATATGTATATATATATATATATATATATATATATATATATACTGTATATGTATATATATATATATATATATATATATATATATTTTTTTTTATTCCTGTTGCCCAGGGTATCTAGCGGATCAGCCCCAAGGTCCCGAGCAAGCCCAAGGCCCATAATCGTGTATTTATATTATTATTATATTTTTATTTTATTTATATATTTATTTATTTTATTTATTACTGTTGTTATTTATTTTATTTTATTTATTTCATTTTATTTATATTTTTATTTTATTTATTTTATATATATATACCACATAAATATATATATATATTTATGACACCTTGTATGTATACTGTATATATTTATATTATATATATATATATATATATATATATATATATATATATATATATATATATACATACAGTATATATAGATACCCACACACATACACATATTTTTATTACCATTCATTATATTTTGTTTGACACCTTTTCAAATATATATATATATATATATATATATATATATATATATATATATATATATATATATATATATTTGTATAAGTGTTGTACATTGTGGCAAAGATATACAACTGTATAAACATTCTCATATATTTACATAACAATAACAATGCATGGAAACAATTGCGCATAGCTCGCGAACCAATTACGCTATATCATTTTTGTTTTCACCATTAGAAAGAGCATAATTTTCCGATGACGGTGATATAAACAGTTATATATGTATCCGAGCAAATAAACCAACGCCGACGTGGGGAACAGTTCGGAACCCGGCAAGCATCGGCGGAACAGAGACGGGTGAAGCATAAATATTCGCATTTTGGCTCTTCATTTCAAATATTCATAGCGCAAAAAGGATTTGTCGTAGGAACGTCTAGTTTGTTTTATACTCATCAGCATTATTTGCCGTATTCATACAGCCTAAATTTAAAATCATACACTTGATAGCAACGAAATAAATCGAAAATGTTATAAACCATATCAATCAAAATCATATTTTTTGTGTTTTCGGTCACTGCTTGAGAACTATTGAAGATAAACAATTTCTGTTTTCAGATTTGGAAAGAGAAGAAAAAATACTATTATTTGAGCAAAAAAAAATATATGGTCATCACTCACAATTTAGAGATAAGACGGTGTGAAAACAATTGCATGGACATAATTGTATTCCGGACTCATTTACACTTTCATATTTCGATTTATTTACTTTTTTTTTTGGTTTTATCATGTACGATAAATATTCCTCTTTCCATTGACATATGATACATCACAATAAACAGCATTCTGGTGGATGAAAATACAGAAAAACGTATGGCTTCCAAAACTCGCCCAGCCTGATATTTCATGGCAAATTAGAGAAGGCCTTACCATAAGTTACATATTTAAGTTACCGAATGCGGGAGGGTTAAAAGAGTTGACGATCTCCATAGCCTGACCGTTCAGCTTCACCTCACACTCTGTGACTTCACCCCTTTCGAAGACCATAACCTTGCTCTTGATAGTATTTCTTTCATGACTCCATCCATATATACAGTAAACAACCACGGGGACATCACACACCCCTGTTTCAAACCAACATTCAGGTCAAAGAACTCGCTCTGCTCACTCTCCACACGTACTGCTGCCTTTGCACCCTCATACATGCTCTTCACTGCTTTCAGCAACTTGCCCTCTACTCCGTATATTCTAAGTACTTTCCACAAACCTTCTCTATCCACTATGTCATAGGCCTTCTCCAAGTCCATAAAGGCAACATACACCTTTTGTTTCTTCTCCAGATACTTCTCCACAACACAATTCAGGGTAAAAATCTGATCTACACATCCTCTTCCCTTCCTAAAACCTCCCTGCTCGTCGCCTATCCATTTCTTCGTTCTCACTCTCACTCTCTCAATCACTACCCTACTGTATACCTTCCCTACTATGCTTAGAAGACATATTCCTCGGTGGTTACCACACATTCCTCTTTCCCCTTTGCCCTTATATAGGGGGACTATTATGCCAGTGAGAAGTGATCACATTCTATATATTTCTATATATTTCTAATCTATTTCTAATTTCTAATCTATTTTATATATGTTTAACGTATTTCTGGTAGGAGTAATTTATCTGTAAACTCTTAACTCTCTCTCTCTCTCTCCCGACTTTCACTTCCACTCAAAACCCACCCTTCCCCAGCCGTCAAACCCCTTTACCTCCCCGATAGTGAAGCAGATAAGTGAAACAATCGTTCAAATGGTGATGCAAGCATGAAATTTGGTACAGGTATTCTTCAAAGCTCACTTTCAAAGCACATACCGCTGGCCACGGAAAAATTAAATATGGCGACCATTTTTCAAGATGGCCGACACATCTGACTGAGCCCTACTGTTATGGGTCAGTTAATTGAAAGAAAAAAGACATGAATACTGTCCAATCCATTTTTTTTTGGCTCTAACGTGGTAAGTGAAGGTAATTTTGTCCAAAGCAGTTGCATATTTGACTTTAACTAGGATGGCGTCCATGATGGCCGCCATTAACCCGAGGAGGCCGGATTTTTTTGGCGATTTTCGGTAGTGTTTATGGCTTAATAGCTAATCAAAGAATAAAGATAGAGAAATGAGTCATAAACCACGTGAGAGAGGTCACTTTCAGCTTTTGTCTCGTAAAAAAAATTCAGCTCCATAGGCCCAGTAGTTACTGAGATATTGCTTGTTTTCGTGAGGTAACTTTTCTGTGATTTTCCGTGTTTACGCACCTTTGCCATAGTGAAATTTCCTTAAACCCATTGTGTTGACATCACGGTAGTTTCGGTGATATTGGAACTCGGTGAAAATTACCGCAAAAGTACCGTGACGTCATACAAGTAAATAGCAGCCATCAGCAGGCTATTTAAAGGCTATTTAAAGCTGTGCTATTTGAGTAGTGTATCGGCCTTCTGGGGTTAAAGACAAATTTTGTGATATCTTGGCTATTAGTAGAGCTAGACAAATGATTTTTTCATCTAATCCTACATTTTTGAGGTCAGAGAATTAGAAAGACTTGTCACATTATTAACTCATCAGGGTCATAAGTAACTAGACAAAGTGAAGGAAGATTATATCGTAGGAAACGGCCTAATTCACACCATTTATACATATCCATTGAGTACAAATAACACTAGTAAAAATACCATAGAATCAAAGACTCACACCTCACATTTGCAAGTGCACAGAACTGTACAGGAGAGACCCAGCCTGTAGCACTTGCACCTGCCACAACAGTCTGATTTACAGCCACATTTGGTCAGCTGTTCGCAACTCTTGGCTATGGGGGAGTTGGCTGTCCAGAAGACGTGCCATTCTTCACCAACCTTCTGCCATCCCCAGTCAGCAGGACTCTCTGCTTCTGGTTGACACTGGGTTGCTTGGGCCCAAACACAACCAGCCTGGAAGGCAGCTCGTCTAGTGTGCTGAAGCAGAGCTGCTCTTGTTGGTGGAATGGCCTCATAAGGCCTCTGTTTTCTGGCAAACATGTCAAGCCTGGCCTAATCCACAGTGGTAGAAGTGCTGGACCTGTCATACATCAGTATGACAAACCTCTCCAGTATCTCCAGGTCACCATCTTCCACTGTAAGAGGGTACTGGCTCAGCTTGGAGAAGACAGGGGAGGCCTCTGGACAAACATCCCATGTCTGCCAGGCAGTTTTCTTTCCCTTGTTACGGAATGCTGAAACAGTGTCACACCCTGTGAAGGCATGACAGAATAACATGCCTTTAGCCTTCTCCTGCCCCATACAGCGATACAGGCCATGCACACTGATCCAGCGCCGGCTTTGACCGTGACCAAATGCCACCCATAACTGCTCTAGCCCCAAACTCTGAAGGGCTGGAAAGGCACTCACTGCAATGACCACAACATCTGTATCATTTGCCTTGACCATGACGGCTTGGCTCCCATGTTCTGCAGCATATTTGGCATGCACAAAGATGCGGCTGTCAGCTTCCTCATGAGAGACTTGTCCAGTCCTTGAAGACCAGTTTCATGAGTGCTGAGGACTGCAGATCCCTTTGTGACAATTACCAAGTTTGGTGCAGACATTTGGGCAACCTTGTCTGCCAGGAACTGGAACAACTCCGTCTTGTTGTCGTTATGCCTAAGGAAGTTACGCCAATTGGATGGAATGCTGTTCTTGTTTGTCACCTTGCGTCTTCCTCCCTGGCCACGTTGAGACCTGGTCTCGGCTTTGAGGCTGGATAGGTTGTACACATCAAAGACAAGATGTGTTGTCTTGTACTTCGTAGCATAGCTGTGAATAAATGGCAGGAAGTCCAGAGTTGCATAGCCCTCAAAGGTTTTTCCTCTCTTTGGTGGCAAGACATGGACCAAAGCAGACCCATCTACAATCAGGACATCGGTCTCTGGTTCTTCGTCTGTTGATGTAACATGAGTCTCCAAGATAGAGGTCAGTTGAGACTTCTGGCAAGTGTACAGCCTTCCACCCTCATCCGCAGCTGGGAATGCCTGATTCTCATGCTGGAAGAACTCCTGCAGATCACAATGTCTGCTCTGACAGGAGATGAACAGCTTTGAGAAGATCTTGTAGGCCTCCTTCAGAAGCTTCTGCTTTGAGTGCTTAATAGGAGCAGATTCTTGCCTGAAGAAGTCAGTTTTGTTCCTCTTGATTGACTCATAGAAGGAAACTGGATTATTTACTAAGGCTTCAGAAAAGTCCTGGAATTTAGTTTGGCCTCTCTCCAAGTGAATCTGCAGAGTTCCACTGAGCTGGGGTGAGCTATGTCTTTGTTGTCAATAGAATACAGCTCTTGACTGTCATCCTGGAAAGGACTGCCCAACTCTTGCAAAGTCAGAGACAGCTTATTGACTCTGTTGGTAAAGGTGGCATATAGCTGCCAGGTGAAATGTGACTGGCTCTTCTGAGCATAGGTTGCTTTCAACAATGTATGTCACCAGCTCTGATAAAATTAATGGATAAACATCTGGCTCCAGATCAGTGGCACTTGAGCTTTTCTCAAGGTTTCTCAGGTGGGACCTTTTCCTGTTGTAGAGGGCACTGAGACACACTCTGTGGTACTTTAGCTCCTGTGCAATAGCATCTCCACCACTCAATTTAGCAAGAAGCTTGCCATCGTTAAGTGCCTCTGCACACTCTTGTAGCCTCTTGTTAAGGTTCATGGTCATTACCTGCTTGAGATCAGATGCAGGTGCCACTTTCTCACCAAAAATACAAGTTTGACCATCATAGCTAGTTCGACGTTGCTTTGCATGATTGTCTTCAGACTCACTACTTTGACGATTAGATCGGCGTTTCCTTGCGCGATTCAGCTTGCTGTTGTTAAACAACAACCGGCAGTTGACATGGTATTTTGCCTGATTTCTTCTCAAAGTGGCATCTATGTCGTTACCTTCATCAAGCCTTGTTGGATCCACGATCAATGGCATTTCCTAGATTTCATGAAACATCGGTATGTTGGTAGCCAGCATGGCATAACCGTCATGTTCAAGGGAATAATGGGTTCTAGGTGATGCTAAATCTTCACCTATTTTGTCGTTCTGGCAAAGACAACATTTTTGACCAGTCAGTTTGTCTTATGGGAAAAATGGATTTTGAATCTGCCATTTTGCTTTCTGATTAAGGCCGAGGGTTTATCCTTTTACCACCTTAACGAAATTACACGCACATTACTTTATGGGATACAACTAGGTTCGGGTGAGCTACACCTAGCCCGATCATTCATCCAGTGCCATTTAAATCCTGTGTGATCTGTACACCATCCAGGTAAGTACATGAGCAAGTCATGTATAGCCCCCTTACCCTTGGCTCGGCTCTCCCGCGCTGGCACACCCTGTCAATTCAGGTGCGGCTATCTAACTCTATCTACTAACTACCAACTACTGTCTAGTAGCTAATTGATATGGGGCTGTTAGAAAGCATTTGGGACACTAAATTAAACTACACAACAACTTATAGTATAGTACAGTAAAATAAGCTGACACTGAACCCCATGCTGAGTTGCACAGCAGCGATGTTACCAGTGTGCCCTGGTTGTGTGTTGACATCACTCTATTATATTTGCAAGATCTCATCACTGCCTCAGTCCTTACTAACAAATGTGAAAATGGCTCCATTGGATTATCTGACCCAAAGAATGTATGTGCACACCAAAAATCATGTATATATGTTCAGTAGTTGCTTAGATATGAACATATGAAATTAATGGACGCCATCTTGGATGCCATTCTAAAATTGCAATTATAGACTATGACAATGATTAAAACAGTGCTTCTCATTAATCTGGTTAGCAAGAAACAGTTTTCTCTTAAAATGTTCACCAGGTAATAATTAAAAAAGAATTAAGCAATATATGGTCAGGCACGGCAGCCATCTTGAAAAATGACCGCCATCTTGGATTTTCGCGTGGCCAGCGGTATTTCTGAGAAGAATGGACCTTGAAGGGTACATGTACCAAATTTCATGCTTGCATCACCATTTGAACGATTCTCCTGAAATTTGCAGTTATCTGCTCCACTACGACCAAATACTCACTCTCACTCCCACTCCTACTCTCACCGTAATGGTAGTTTCTAAATACATTCTATAATAATCCTAAGGCTACAGAGTTTTATATCACTAACGCTCACTATCTTTCACTTTATCTCTCTCTCTCTCTCTCTCTCTCTCTCTCTCTCTCTCTCTCTCTCTCTCTATCTCTCTCTCTCTCTCTCTCACACACACATTTTAGAAGATCATACAGTGTGAGCACTGATCACGTTCTACATATTTTAATCTATTATTAAACTATGTTATATACGTTTAACGTATTTCTTGCAGGAGTTATTTATCTGTAAACTCTTAAAACACTGTTATTGTAATTGTTCCGAGGAACTTGCTTCAATTGTGCTGCCTCTCCACATCTTTCCCCGTAGAACTAGGGCAGCTGAGAGCGTCCATGAATTTACACTTTCTCCCCCACAATGCAGAACTTCTGCTTATCAAAATTCATTTATCCCTAGAACTACTACTCTTTGGAATTCACTTCCCTCGAGTTGCTTTCCACAAACTTACAATCTACAAAAGTTTAAATATAGTTGTTACAAACATTTTATGAATGGAGGTTGCCTTTAGGCACATGGACCTTTTTGTTTTATCTGTGTTTTTCCTTCCTCCGTTCATTGTCTCTTAATAAAAAAAAATAAAAATAAAAATGTATTATGTATTATGCATTATGTAATTTGTTTAAAATTTATTTATTGTATGAACAGCCGTTGTATATTTAACAGAAGAAAATAATCTGAATCTAATTCTCAATCTCTAGGAGCATAGGGAATGGTTAGTATTACAAAGATCCTGCGGTTCATTCCGGGGAGATAGTCTGTGTCTATGTATTATGTAATTTGTTTAAGATGATACTATTGTATGAACAGCCAATGTATATTTAATGGAAATAAAATAATCTGAATCTGAATCTGAAACTCTCTCTTTCATTCTCTCTCCTCCAGTCTCCCAGGTTGACAGAGGATTGTTGCCAAACGCGGGTGTTCGAGATTGTTTTTCTCTCCTTCCCTTTCTCTCTCTCTCTCCCTCTCTCATTTATCGCACTTACTGACATACTCTCTCTCATTTATCGCTCTTACATAAATGTTTACGATAAGTACTACATTTCCGCAGATTGCGAAATGTACTCGGTGTACATGGTGGGAGTGCTGCCATACGTATGTCACCTAAATAGACCTTCCTCCCTTCCCCCCCCCCCCCCCCCCCAACCACCTCTCTCTCTCTTTTGTTCTCTTCCTTCCCAAGAGTGTTGGCAAATTCTGGATTCTGGATGGTTTTTCTCTCCTTTCTCTCTCTACCTCTCTTTCTCTCTCATTTGTCGATCTTACTAACATACGCTCCCATTTATCGCTCTTACTTACATAAATGTTTACGATAGGTACTATATTTCGGTAGATTCCGAAATGTACTCGGTGTTCAGGGTGGGAGTGTTGCCATAAGGGTGTCACTAAATTTGCCTCGCTTCCTGCTTCCTACCTCCGCCTTCTCTCTCTCTCTCTCTCTCTCTCTCTCTTATGTTGATTTATACCATTGCCTATTTTTGTAATAATTGTATTCAGCTAACTATGATCTCAATAATCATTGATGTAATGAAAATATGAATAGTCTCCTCATACGATTGCACTAGTTCTGTAGTGCTATTATTTACAACCTGTCAATTAATAATTCAGTCACTACAAGCTTGCTTGCTTGCTTTTTTTTTTTTTTTTTTTTTTTTTTTTATATACAGACCATGTGACAATTAAATGAGGAAACTATAATAACACATCTGAATAATGCCAACCTGACTTATAAACACAAATATGAATGTAACCAGACGACGATGCTGTTGTTTCAGTGGAATATTGGCTCTTTGAGCAGTATGTATCGCCTTACTAGTGGTTGTCCCCTCACAGGATAGGGGGCGCTGCTCAATAAACTCGCCCCTCGGGGCAAAATCAAATCTCTCTCTCTCTCTCTCTCTCTCTCTCTCTTTCTTATCCTAACTTGAATTTATAATATTTGTTATCCCAATATATCACTCGGTAGCCTATTCCACATACAATTGTTACAATACAATATCATTGGTATAATATAGTTTCTTTGCTAAGTTATGATATCTGTATAGTCTATTTTCGATGTTTGAATGAACACGTGTCGGCTAGGTGCGGCCCTTGGCCAGAGGTCGGCCACACAAATTTGCATATTGTCCGTTTCGTGCCCTGCCATTTTAGCTCGATATATTTTAGTGGTATTTTTTGTTGTGTTCTATATTCTAAACTTGACAAAATATAACTATACACGTGGTAAATTTTAGATTTTTTTTTCAAAACTTGTGTTCCGGTTTGCTACACCCACAATACCTAGCCACCCAGCCTATTTCGACGACTTATTTCAGCGCTTTTCATTGGTGTACAATATAGTTTCTTTGCCTATTCCACATACAATTCTTACAATACAGAGGCAGAACCCTTACATAGCCAATCTCTCACTCTCTCTCTCTCTCGCTTTTGTTTGCACACCCGTAATAATGAGGCTGATAACTTACAAAACATGCAACCGAGGTGAAAGTTGGAGTCTGGAGAGCCAAATGGCCGACACAAGGCATATACCAGAGCGCGGCATATGGCGGATTCACTAAGGCCTCGCGCTGCCCATGGCCCGCGAGTGGGGAGAGGAGCGGGTGGTGGCCTGGAGGGACTCTCATCCACGCGATCGGACGAGTGATTTGATGACACGTCCATCACTTACGCTTACTAGAGGATGACTGACCCTCCCACGCACACAGCTTCTCGGGAGGAATGAGTAGTTCAGATAATGACCACCAGATGGCTCCCCACAACAATTTTTATGGCGGGAAATACCAAAACATTCCGGAACGTCACCCGCAGTCTGTTGTATTGTTTTGTACAACATTCCGGAATGTCACCCGCAGTCTGTTGTATTGTTTTGTACAACATTCCGGAACGTCACCCGCAGTCTGTTGTATTGTTTTGTACAACATTCCGGAACGTCACCCGCAGCGAAAGGGTTATGACCTATTGTTGTTGTTGTACAAAGGAGTACACAGGAAATCAAGCAACAACAGGTCTAGTGACCCTTCTAGGCTGCTTGTCCTCCAAAACACTGAGGATCAAGTGTCCAAACAGTGGTTTAGAGTGGATAAGGGAATATTGGAAAGGGAACTACTGCCCTGGAACTAATGTCCGTGGCAGGATTAGGAAGTGAGTAGGGCACAGATGGGTTAGTAACTGAGGGGAGGATAAAATAAAGTTATTCATTTACAAACGCAGTCAGTCGCGGGTTTGATGCGAGATATTTGTCTAGGCGAAGTTTAAATGAATCAAAGGTGCTGCAGTCTATGACATCTCGGGGAAGCCCATTCCATAAGTTTTGACAACTCGATTGAAGAAGAAATTCTTAGCTTCGTGTGAGTTAAAAGATTTACCAATTGTTTTGCAACGGTTTCCCCGCGTGTAATTAGATTGGTCGATAGTGAAGTACTTACTACAGTTCATATTGTCGATGCCTTTGATGATTTTGAACACTTGAATTAAGTCGCCTCTTAATCTGCGCTGGGTTAAAGGAAATAGATTTAATTCTCTATGATGCTCCTCGTATGGTTTGTTCTTTAGGCTAGGTATCATTTTGGTAACTCTACGTTGAACTCGTTCTAGCTTGTCTATATCTTTTTGGTAATAAGGGCACCAGGATTGAACGCAGAATTCAAAAAGAGGGCGGACTAAGGAATTGTAAAGGGTTAGGATAACGTCTTTGGATTTATGTAATGACCTGCATATAAAGCCAATTATTTTGTTTGCCTTCTTAACAACTTCTGAACATTGTTGACTCGGTTTTAGGTTACTCGATATTGTTACTCCCAGATCGGTGTTTCTGTTTACATTCTTAAGCTGAGTGCCATTCATCAAATAGTTTGCTTTCTCATTTTGGTATCCGATATGTATTACTTTACATTTATCCGCATTGAAACTCATTTGCCAAATTTGGGCCCAACATGACAACTTATCTAGATTGTGTTGCATATCGTCAACTTGTTCTTTTGAGAGTACGCTATTTGCAATTTTTGTATCGTCAGCAAATTTTGAGTTTGTACAGGTGAGACCCTCATCTATGTCGTTGATGTAAATTAGAAAGAGAATTGGTCCTAGTACCGATCCCTGGGGTACCCCGCTACTTACATTGGTCCATTTAGATGCCTTACCGTTTATGACTACTCTTTGCTTTCTGTCGCTGAGCCAATTTTCTATCCATTTCAACACACCATCTTGTATTCCATGCACTTTTAGTTTTAGCAGTAAACGTTTGTGGGGAACTTTGTCAAAGGCCTTTTGAAAATCAAGGTATATAATATCTACAGCTTTACTCTAATCGTAAAGGTTGAGGATATCATGGAAGAAGTCTAAGAGGTTTGTTAAACAGGAACTTTTTTTACGAAAGCCGTGTTGAGTATCTTTAAGTATGTTATTTTCCTCTAAGTGATTTACAAGTCTGTCTCATATGAGTGTTTCTAACATTTTACATACAACTGTGGTTAAGCTAATTGGACGATAGTTACTGGGTAGGGATTTGATGCCTTTTTTGAATATCGGTGTTACGTTGGCTAGCTTCCACTGATCAGGCATATTTCCAGACTGCAAGGATTTATTAAATAGCAATGTCAATGGTTTGGAGAGCTCATCCTTAGCTTCCTTTAGGACTCTAGGTGAGATTTTATCAGGTCCAGGCGTTTTATTTACCTTGAGTTTATCTAAACAATTCAATACTTCTCTCTCTGTAACGGTGATATTGCTTAGAACATCTGAATTATCAATCTGAATCGGCGATGTTGTAGGGATATCACCGAGGTTTTCCGTTGTAAAAACTGATGCAAAGAAGGTATTGAGGGCATTACTCATTTGTACTTCGTCTTTGGTGTATTCTCCATTTTCATCGACTAACGGTCCAACAGTTGAAGTAACTACTTTTTTTCTTTCTGATATAACTATAGAATTCTTTCGGGTTTGTTTTACTTTGATTCGCAACATGTATCTCCAGGGTCTTTTTACTTTGCTTAATTAACTTTTTGGCTTTGCGTCGTAGCTCTACAAATTTCACCCGTTCTTCGTCATTTTGTGAGGATTTTAATCTATCATTAGCAAACTTTTTAGCAAGCAGACAGTTTGAAATATCTTTATTCCACCATTTGGGCTTATTATTAAGGCCGGGACGCCGTATTTTCGATGGTATGCAGTCCTGCACTGCTTTTAGGTAAGTGGTTTCAAATAATTCCCAAGATGTATTTATGTCGTTATTGTTAATTAAAAACTCCAGTCAGTTTCTTTAAACATAGCTCTAAGTTTATGAAAGTTTGCTTTCTTGAAATAAGGGACTTTTTCGATGCTGCTATTTGGCTCGGTACTAGTAAACTTTAAAGTGAAAGTTATTGTATGATGGTCGCTGTTACTGAATTCATCACCAACATTCAAATTCTCTATTAATTCTTCTTTTGTTGCAAGTACAAGGTCAAGAACATTTTTACCACGGTCGTCGATCGAACAAATTGATAGAGTGAACTCTCTTGCAAGTTCGCATACAAGTCATGTCCGGAGTGTGAAGTAAGAGTATCGCCCCACTTGGTCACAGGTATATTAAAGTCGCCAAAAATACGATATCTTGTGAGTTACTACTCTTACATCTGCAATTTGTTCATAAATTTCTCGGTCAGTTTGCACTGATTGAGCTGGAGGTCTGTATATTAATGCAAGTATTATTTTGTATTATTCTTTATTAGCACAAAAGATGTGTCGACGTTCACAATTTGAGGTTTTGACAAGAGGGTCAAAGACTTCTTTGATATAAAATAAAACGCCACCTCCATTTTTATTTATTCGGCTTTTCTTAAACATTACATAACCGGGAAGTGAATACTCTGCTAAAAAGTCTCTATCTTCTGTATTGAGCCAAGATACTGTTATACCAATCATAATTTTCTGTAAACACTATTTCCTCTAAATCTGAAAATTTATTGCGTATGCTACGAGCGTTTGCATAGAAAACCTTTAAAGTTGCGGTTTTAGAACTCACAGAACGTTCTTTAATCAAATTTTTAGTTCTGGTCGGATCTACATTTACATTCATGGCTGTCCTCGGTCCTCGGTCGTTATCCCTTGCGGTTTTGAATTTGGGTCGTGTTGGTGGAGCTTTATCCAAATTCGCGGTTCTTGACGGATTAGCATATAATTCCTTCGCAGGTTACCGTCCTCGCTGTCTTCGGTCCTCCTTCCTGGTTGTCCTGTGCTGAGTCGATTTCTTCTCCGAAAATCCTTCTCCGCATCGTTAAGAAGACGCCCAAAACGTGCTGCTCCCACCTGGTTCAGATGAACTCCATCGTCCGAAAACAAATAGTCATCGTAGTAGAAATTGTTCCAGGTGTCGACGAATCCCACGTTTTCCTTCCTGCAGAGGTTTGCTAGACAGCGATTTGTGCTGGTGGCTATGTTGTAAAATCGGCTCACTACACCAAGCCGGGGGACGATTCCTGAGACGATTATCCTTGATGACTTATCCTTAAACGACTTGATCAGCTGCTGGTACTTTAAAAGCAAATCTTCCGACCGGGTTCGCTGTACATCGTTGGATCCAACGTGGATGACGTACATTGTATTAGCAGGGGTCAGCTTAGATACTTCGTCAACTGCAGCAACTACGTCGTCCACACCACCACCAGGGATACAAAAACGCATCCTGGTCTTAGGTGCCCTGGTGCAAAACTCTGTGAGCTGACCTCGTAGCATCGAGTCTCCCACGAACCGGACTTCTTCTATTTCTTCTTCGTCATCTGAGTCTGTGAGTATTGTTACGATCCAGGTTCTCAAAGACACAGGGCTCTTCAACATTGGACTAGATAATGGCAAAAAGCAACAACGGTAACACTAGATCCAACCCCTGCCTTAAACACTGGAAAACAAAACACCATTACCGCCCTGAGTCGTGCCTGGACAATGAGGTATCCAATGACTCGGTAACTGGTGCACACACACTAGGCTGACGCTCAATGAAACAGCCTATTCTCAAACAGTAAAAGATTACTCGATTATGTTACACAAAGAAAAGATAGTTAACGTGATTAATTAACGTTACGGTAGATACTCAAATATCTGGCACTCCTGTATTAAAGAAAGTGCAATGCTAGTCCTGCAACATCAACTGGAAACTTCTGAAATAAGTCTGATGCTGGGAAGATGTTCGTAAAGAATCTTGAACAATTATAATGCAGAATACGGGTCACAATAAATGCTAGGACATATAGTAATAATAGGCAGGCGAATAATAAAGACTGCGCAAAGGTAGTAATGCTCGACAACTAAAGAAATGCTTTGTGACACAACGCAACAGCCTACTCGGGTTGTGCAACTCAACAAGAACCTCGGCTCAAAAGTGCAGTGAATAATAATGCTGCATACATATAATAATGGGGCTTATCTCTAACCAGTGTCTGCTCAGTTAATAAAGTCTAGCTGGGGTATCAAGGCAGGGCAACAATGGGCGAGCATGCGGCTCGTAGCCTAACGTTGTCCGAGGGTGGTATAATGAAGATTACGTTATATGACGGGGATGCTCTCTTGATAAATCTAGGTCTCTACTACCTAGCTCTATCCTGGCGATCCCTCAGAAGTCAACACAAAGAGGCAGCACTATGTTGTGAGGGATAGGCTATGGCCCTCTCACACCACAGCGCTGTGCTCGCAAAGTAACCCAAGCCGAAGACAACTTAGGCTCCCACAGTACCTGTCGATGTCGTGCAGAGCTTAGCTAACACTGCACACATCGGAGACAACGACACAGTAACCTTACCCCTAGTCTAGCTTTAGATAACCAAGCAGAATCACTCAACACCTTGCAAGGGAGACATATACCGGTCTACAACCTTCCCGAGAGAGGACACATACGGAAAAGTCTGTCTCTCTAAACCTCAATAAAGCATAATACCTCCTTAACCTAATACATGGAAATATCTGAGAGCTTCGTGTACAATACGACTGGTCGACGGTGAACGTCTATGCTGAAACCAGAAGGGATGCTGAGATTAATAATGATTAGAGAATGAGAAAGGAGAAGTCGAGAGAGAGAAATAGTATCAAAGTCGCAAGTATGGGGGACAGAATTGCAAAGGATGTAGGCGATACGCGTGTCAGGCAAGCTCTGAGCTCTGGTAAAAAACACGAGGCCACGACGGGAAGGGACTAGTTGACCACCCGGCCGCCAACGCCATCAGCGCCCAAGCGAGCCGTGTCATAGCTCACCTCGCTGCCGGGTGTACTCCCTCACACTCTCTCGCTCGCCTCCCACTCAAGCAACATTTATATTATAGCGAATATAAAATATAAGGCGCGGTCACAGACCAAAACAAAGACCACTTCTAGACTGTCTGTGGCAACACGACACTAATGAAATAAAGCAGATCATTCTAGGACAACTGTAGCGTATCCCCCCATCCTGGCGAGCGCTAGCGAGCTGCAATGCCCCACGCAACCATTCTGCTAACGCCGGGAGGCGTCACACCCCCCCCAAGATATGGGACACTCAACCATGAGCCCATATCTGAACAGGCAGAATCTGCCACTCCTAACCACTCCGCCACTCATGGAATGCAAGCTCAGTTTCCTCAAAACAAAAAATACAACATTTTATATATAAAAAAATCTTATCACCCTTCCCAAATATAATACATTAATTCATAACATTGTGCTCCCAGAGCGAGCTTTAAGAAGCACAGCCTACTGAGGGAAAATCATCTGCACTCAGTACTCAGCTACAATATTATCTTAAAATTAATTATTAAAAAGAAAGAGATTTTATTTAATTTTTCATATTTTCTTTTAATGTTGTTTTTGGCGGCTACTATAGATGTAGCCTAATTTTCTTCTAATCAAAGCCAACAACTCCTGCCCTGCGACCCTACGCTGATGCTACACACGCGAGCCAACAAGCACCAGCGCAAAAATACACCGCGAGCCAAGACAGGAGGCTATACCAACATACTGTGGTAGCCTACCCCGGGTCCTCCACCCACGACAGACACTGACTGAACAGCGAGGGTTCTCCTGCAAACAAAGCCAAAACATTATCAGTGCCCTTAGCATGCCACACATCCAACTTGTGTTCCGGCAGCACAACAACACCTGACACTGATAAACTGCCCAGTTCATCGCAAGACTGGCACTTCTCTTCGCACTTTCCGGCAACGGGGCCTGCCAATAACACTTCACTAGTTCTACCTTCGTGATGAGCGAGGCAGCCCCGAAGCGGTCTATGGTGTCGTCAACTCTGGGTAATGGATAGGCGTCTGTCAGGGATAATGCTTCCACACTCTTGCAATCAACATACACACGGACTCTGCCACCAAACTCAGGTTGCAAAGCCACTGGCAACGACCACTCACGATATCCCTCATCCCTCAGACCCCCTCTCCACACGCCGTCCAGCTCCGCCTTCACAACAGGCTGTCGAGCAGGATTCACACGGTAGGGAACCAACTCGAGCCTTGCACTGTCTCCAGCCTCCATGTCGGATTCTACCCCGTACATCAGGCCTGGAGAAGCAACAAACATGCGGACGGACTGCCACAGCCTAGTAAACAACTCCTCTTGTCGCTCAGGAACAAGAGGTTGCAACTTATCTCGCAGAACAATATGCCTAGTGCCCTCCCACATCTCCTTCACCATGTGGAGAGGACCCCTCACCTGATGCCCGAAAACAAGCTCATTCGGACTGAAACCGAGACTCTCTCCAGGTACTTCTCTTGCCGCGAACAAAACATACGGCAGACCAAGGTCCCAATCCTTTCCATTCTCTGCGCAGTAACATCGAAGCATGCTTTTCAGCGTGGCGTGCCACCTCTCCAACACCCCTTGACTCTCCGGGTGATATGCAGAAGAGACGACAGTGCTGATGCCATGTTGAATCATAGTTTGTTTGAGCAGATTAGATGTAAAATTAGAACCTTGGTCCGATTGCACCTCTTGCGGGTAACCATACTGCGAGCAATACAAGAGCAGGTTCCGGACAACAGTTTTCGTCGTGCCATTTCTCATTGGATATGCATCAGGATAACGAGTGGCCACATCCATGATAGTTAATAGAAATTTATTACCGGCACTAGTAGGGGGTAGGGGTCCGACCATATCAATGATGACCTTACTGAAGGGCGGTCCACTGACATGAATGAGGTGCAACGGGGCTCTCGGAATTGTTTGGTAAGGTTTTCCAACCCTCTGGCACGTATGACACATTGCTATCCAGGTTACTACCTGCCCCTTCAACCCCGGCCACCAAAACAATTTTTCTAAAGCCGTCACCGTTTTTCTCACCCCTAGATGTCCTGCCAGTGGTATGTCATGCGCCAACCTCAGTAGGCTATCCCTGCACTCCCGTGGCACCACCAACTGGTCCACTACTCCGGACACCTCTTGCCAACTACGTTTAGGGTCTTGAAAACGCCTATAGAGGATGCCTTCTAAATAAAAAAAATCTCCTGGCTGTGCATCACCGTCCTCGTCGAGCTCTACAGCTCCATTAGCACACGTTTAGAGCTCAGGGTCCTCTAGTTGCAACCGACGTATATCTGAGGGTGCCAAGCGATCTAACTGCTCCCGGAGCAATGCATGACCTTCCCCGATACTGGGCTGCTCTCTCTGTCACTCTCGATGTACATAACGTTGCTGTCGTGGAGACTCGTCATGCCCAGCCTCGTCACTCTCGATGACAGGCCCAGGGGCTACTCCAGAATTAAGTAATGGTGCTAATACTAAATCACCCAGGAGAGCCGCCGAGTCAAAACTCTTAAAACCAACTCCAGCTTTAGCCTCCTCCTGTTGATCGTTCCTCCGCTGGTCTGAAGACGGAGGACTAGGCTGTGACACAATAGCTGCCCGAGCTCGGGTGACAACACACGCCATGGGTTGTGTCTGGCACCGCTCGACCCACTCTTGCTCTTCCCTACTCACATCGGCCGGCCTCTCGGCAACGGCTAAGGGTAGAACCTCAGAAGCGGGCATTGCAAAGTCGTTGCCGAGAAGAAGGTCGACGCCCTCCACTGGCAGTTTCTCCACAATCCCGACATCCAATTCACGTGCCACACCATCCACCTCCAACTCCAACCGCACCAGCGGGTATGACCGAGTTGCATTAATACCCTGCACCACTACCACCCGAGCCACGTTTATAGGGTAGCCAGTCAAGTTTTTCATCAGAGTCTGGGAAGTACCTGTATCACGCAAGACCTCTACTCCATGCTTGCGCCCCGCCCACATCACGCAACCCCGCCCTTTATGGTCGCAAAAAACATCCCGAGCAGGGTTCGAGCCTCCCAGGTGCTTCTGCATTGGCTGTGCCTCAGCCTCTGACGAACTGCCCCGGGCAAACTCAGACGACTTCCGAGGCACACCAATGTTGCAAGCCAAAGACACAGCTGCTGTAGGTGGTTTGCTAGGACAGACTCTTGCAAAGTGCCCCTTTTTATGACAAGGATAACACTCCAACTCCCCTTTGGGCTTCCCTTGGTACTGGGAAGGGCCCGGCCCCTTCTTAAACGGGACGGTGCTAGTCTTGTGGTCAGTCTTGGTATCATGGCTCTTGTACTTGTTTGCATAAGGTATACCACTAACTCGGGGGGGTGGGGCGTCACGCCCCTTGTTACCTGCCTCACTACGCTGGGCAGACCCGCACCCACGAATTAGTGATAGCCGGAGGTCAGCCATCTCAGCTGCCTCCTGTAGAGTTTTTGGTTGCTTTTCTTTAAGGTTTAACGTCAGGTCGCCGCCCGTGCATTTGAAAAACTGCTCTAAAAGCACCAACTGTTTAATGTTGTCAAACGTAGTAGCTTTCTCCGACCTCAGCCAATTCCCAAAAGCATCGGACAGCTCCCGGGCATGTTCCAAAAAGGTGCTCTCCCGACCCTTGGTAACACCCCGGAACTTCAACCTGTACGTCTCTGGTTGTAGTTCGTATGCTCTCAGGACAGCCACCTTGAGTTCCTCATAGATAATACACGACTCTATAGGCAATGCATCATAAGCCCTGAGTCCCTTGCCCAAAAGTCTAGAGGAAACAAGGGCTGCCCACTTCTCCCCAGGCCACTGGTGTTCCTGGCACTTCTTCTCGAATCTCATGAAAAATTCGGTGACACCCGACTCATCAAATACAGGGACTAGCTTCAACAGGTGCGACAAAGACTGATCATGCCCACGATTCCCACCACCGAGACGTTGCCCTGTCGTTTCCACCCGAGTCTTCTCAAGATCGATATCTGCACGGTACCTGGTAGACTCAGCCTCCGACTGGGCTTTTATTCTCGCGAGTTCGAGATCAGTCTGTTGTTTAGCCTTAGCGAGTTCGAGATCAGCCTGTCGCTTAGCCTCTATCTTAGCGAGTTCGAGATGTTCCTCACGCTCAGCCTGCATCTTAGCCATCTCAAGCTGGAAGAGCATTTCTGTAGTGAAACCTTGAGGAGGAGGTGCAACTATTGGAGGCCCACCCAGCGATCCTAAACCACGCTGCCAGCGGCTATCGGCCTGCGGGAACGTACTAAACTCCGGCATCCTAGAGGTCCCGATGAGAGTAGAGTGGAGGGGGGGCTCGAGCAGAAGTCCCCGAGCACCCTCTCCACCCTGGACCTCACTAGCCGCCCCCAGTACGCAAGCCCTCAATTCGTTCTTCTTGATGCCATGAGCCACCTTAAGCCCCATGAGGGAAGCCAAACACTGTAGACCATACTTGCTAATTCCCTCTAGTCGATCAGCTGTTATAGGCACCTCCAAAAAACTTCTTTGCGGCCTCCTCACTAGTTACTAACCCCCCTGGCATCTGCCCATCAGAGCCTGCTTCATTCCCTGAACCCTCAGTATGATCTAATTCGTCTCCCATTGTGTCCACCAAAAATTCTCACGTTTATAAAAAAAAAGAAGAAGTACCCAAGCTCCTATGTAGCACTATTCACTTGCCAAAAATGTCTGAAGACTCTCAAGTGCTATACTACTTTGCCAAACAAAATTCTAACGTGCCCACTGTATTCCTCAATAAAACAAATGACCACAACAATCCTGCAATTATCTCTTAGTTCACAAGATCCTGAGCTAGGTCGCCATTTGTTACGATCCAGGTTCTCAAAGACACAGGGCTCTTCAACATTGGACTAGATAATGGCAAAAAGCAACAACGGTAACACTAGATCCAACCCCTGCCTTAAACACTGGAAAACAAAACACAATTACCGCCCTGAGTCGTGCCTGGACAACGAGGTATCCTATGACTCAGTAACTGGTGCACACACACTAGGCTGACGCTCAATGAAACAGCCTATTCTCAAACAGTAAAAGATTACTCGATTATGTTACACAAAGAAAAGATAGTTAACGTGATTAATTAACGTTACGGTAGATACTCAAATATCTGGCACTCCTGTATTAAAGAAAGTACAATGCTAGTCCTGCAACATCAACTGGAAACTTCTGAAATAAGTCTGATGCTGGGAAGATGTTCGTAAAGAATCTTGAACAATTATAATGCAGAATACGGGTCACAATAAATGCTAGGACATATAGTAATAATAGGCAGGCGAATAATAAAGACTGCGCAAAGGTAGTAATGCTCGACAACTAAAGAAATGCTTTGTGACACAACGCAACACCCTACTCGGGTTGTGCAACTCAACAAGAACCTCGGCTCAAAAGTGCAGTGAATAATAATGCTGCATACATATAATAATGGGGCTTATCTCTAACCAGTGTCTGCTCAGTTAATAAAGTCTAGCTGGGGTATCAAGGCAGGGCAACAATGGGCGAGCATGCGGCTCGTAGCCTAACGTTGTCCGAGGGTGGTATAATGAAGATTACGTTATATGACGGGGATGCTCTCTTGATAAATCTAGGTCTCTAGTACCTAGCTCTATCCTGGCGATCCCTCAGAAGTCAACACAAAGAGGCAGCACTATGTTGTGAGGGATAGGCTATGGCCCTCTCACACCACAGCGCTGTGCTCGCAAAGTAACCCAACCTGAAGACAACTTAGGCTCCCACAGTACCTGTCGATGTCGTGCAGAGCTTAGCTAACACTGCACACATCGGAGACAACGACACAGTAACCTTACCCCTAGTCTAGCTTTAGATAACCAAGCAGAATCACTCAACACCTTGCAAGGGAGACATATACCGGTCTACAACCTTCCCGAGAGAGGACACATACGGAAAGTCTGTCTCTCTAAACCTCAATAAAGCATAATACCTCCTTAACCTAATACATGGAAAAATCTGAGAGCTTCGCGTACAATACGACTGGTCGACGGTGAACGTCTATGCTGAAACCAGAAGGGATGTTGAGTTTAATAAAGATTAGAGAATGAGAAAGGAGAAGTCGAGAGAGAGAAATAGTATGCAAAGTAGCGAGTATGGGGGACAGAATTGCAAAGGATGTAGGCGATACGCGTGTCAGGCAAGCTCTGAGCTCTGGTAAAAACACGAGGCCGCGACGGGAAGGGACTAGTTGACCACCCGACCGCCAACGCCGTCAGCGCCCAAGCGAGCCGCGTCATAGCTCACCTCGCTGCCGGGTGTACTCCCTCACACTCTCTCGCTCGCCTCCCACACAAGCAACATTTATATTATAGCGAATATAAAATATAAGGCGCGGTCACAGACCAAAACAAAGACCACTTCATAACTGTCTGTGGCAACACGACACTAATGAAATAAAGCAGATCATTCTAGGACAACTGTAGCCTATCCCCCCATCCTGGCGAGCGCTAGCGAGCTGCAATGCCCCACGCAACCATTCTGCTAACGTCGGGAGGCGTCACAGTATCTGGAAACGGTTTTGACACTCGGTAATCGGTATGGGTTTCCTGGTCTTGGGGCAAACGTTGTTCCTCACGACACGGAAGTTGTCTTGAGGGGGAAGAGAGTCACTATTTGTTTCTTGAGTATCGGAACCATCAACTGAAATGGCTACTGCAGGCGTTGAATTGTTGGCAGTTGACGTTGGGGCGTTGGTGGCTGCTGGAGTTGCGGTGACAATTGAAGTTTGTGGTACTCCAACGTTGTGTGGTACAAACTCTTGGAGTGATTCCAGCTTCTGGTGAGGACGTTGATCTTGTTGTAGGCTTCATCTAATTTCACTGTCAAATTATCTCGTTGCTAGCAGAGACGGCAGACTTGAAGATCGACAGTAGCAAACATGGACTCACCAAACCTACCGGCGCAGTTCGTACAAGTGCGAGGCATGGTGACAGTCAGTTTCTTCAGATCACTTCACTCACTTAAAATACACTTCACTCACTTTAAAACACTTAACTCACTTTAAAACACTTAACTCACTTTAAAACACTTAACTCACTTTAAAACACTTAACTCATTTTAAAACACTTCACTCACTTTAGAAACACTTCAATCACTTCAACCGAAAACAAATATGTTGAAATACGCAAAAATAGGTTATCATGGGTGATAGCCTAACCGAAAAAAACAAAATTGAGATAAGCAGAATTAGGTTTCCAGGGGCGATAGCCTAACTAAAAGTGTTTTTTTAAATTGAAATACGCACCAATAGGCAGGCTACCAGCGTTGAATAGCCTAACCGAAAATAATAAAATTGAAATACGCAGAAATAGGCTACCAGGTGTGATAACCTAACATTAAACAAATATATATATATATATATATATATATATATATATATAACAGAATATGTAACTAAATATACAATTCACTAAATAGAGATTATATAAAAATCGAGTGTGACTGCACACAAGGGGTTTATATACTGTATCAACAGATGGCTTTGGTGTCACTGTAAAGCAGTAGCCTACTCTTTTTAGATAAAACAAAACAAATTATCAGTCAAAAGTTACTACAAGATCGTGCAAGCAACAACTAAAATTACAGATATATATAGCTACAGTAGGATACTAAATACAATATCTACTAGAGTTAATAAGAAAAACAGATTGGCTGGCTAAAGGCTAGGCTAGGTTTGGATTAGGTTAAAAGTTTGGCAGGTTGGGTTAGGCTAGGTTAGTTTGTACAAATCCCACCCTTAGCTTAAAGTAAAATCAGTCTGAGGAGAAAAAGTCAAGAATATATCTAGGGGGAAAAGATAAATGAATGCACTTAAATTGGCTACAAAGTTGGCTGGAATTTAATATGTATAATCCCCCAACAGTTTGTTTACAAAATGGCGTCGGCGTTCGTTCCTGTAGGCAGGTTAGTTAGTACACAATATTGTTTATTAGCAAATTAATATGCAAAATTTACTTACATACAAGGCAGTTAAATTGATACTTACTACAGTAGGTAATGGGTAAAATTAGGGGCTACGATTTTATATAAAATAAGAAGAGAGCGTTTGTTTACAAAAAAACAAAAACAAAAACAAAAAAATAAACAGATGGCGCTAGTGGCGCCCTGTCCGATCAGGAGTCTTGTGATAAACACAAAGTTTATCAGTTAATACACAGCGAAATATCGTGCAGTGTTACTTACTAAGCTACAGGATGGTTACACGTGCTCTTAACCACCTTTCATGCACAGAATGAAGAGGATGAGTAGTTAATACTCAAATTATGATCGATATCGTGAGAGTGTTGACAGAGCGTCTGCAGCGTCTGGCGGTAGCGTCACTGATGCAAAACTGTTGTCCTGTGTATCTTCATAATTATGCTCCTCTCTCTCTCTCTCTCTCTCTCTCTCTCACCGTAGGTTCACATGTTATTCCAGGATTTTGTTTGCCTTATTGTATATAGTTCACTGGTATAAGTATATGTTTTGCAACCTTTAAACGTTTCATTATTTTCATTGGAGTGTGTTCACTACAGATGTGTCCAGAATATATATATTGCAACAGTAATGGTACAGGACTATGTAATAAGAATAAATGTACTTATAATTAGCAGAACATTTTTGCACCAAATATCTGGTCATTACATTTAAGTGTAGGAGTTAGGTAAAAATTATATGTTTGAACATGTTGTTATGAGGAAACTTGCCGTTTGCTTATCCCTAAGGGAGGTTCATTAATTCTGAAAAAAGACAATTAGGGTCTTTCACAGTTATTAAAATTGTTGTTACATATACTGATATATATATATATATATATATATATATATATATATATATATATATATATACTAGCAGGGGTACCCGGCGTTGCCCGGGTTTAAATTCGACCATGGCTGGCTAAAGAAAACCCAAAAGGTGGATAAGGCTTTGATATTTAATAATAATACTGTACCACCATAATCACCATCACAACTACAACCACTACTACTACCATAATCACCATCATCAATCACTACTACCACAATCATCACAATACTAATACTACCATATTCACCGGCCTCGACCTCCCTGTGCCTCATTAAACGGCGACCTCGATTTCGGCCGCTAAATGACCTCCGATTTTGGATCTGACCTCATCCGTAGCCCCATTTTGGGGGCCTGCGAACAACTTTCGTTCCATACACCTTTTCGATCGGAAGCCTCCTTCTGCCCCAAACGGCTATTTTTTCATTTTTTGTTTTTCAATTTCGGCCTCGAAACGACCTCCGATCGTGGCCTCGCCATCTCTATGACCTGACCCAGGTCAATTGACACCAACATGCAAAGTCTCAGCTCCCCAGGTCCAAAACTTCGGCCGCCTATTAAGATCACACAGACAAACAGACACACGAACTGATTTAATAATATAGATTTGTTTAAACGTGTTCTTTTGGCCTGCTACTTCTCTGTCTTAGAACATTTGTTTTCTTGTCTATTGGTTCTACAGTTGTACCAGCTCATATATATATATATATATATATATATATATATATATATATATATATATATATATATAGTATATATATTGGAAATAAGAAAGTATTTTCATGTTACTATAAATCAATGAAAACAACTTTTCAAAATGTTTGTTTGCATTTAGATTAAGGTTCGTGCAATTAGATACACCGCTATAAGAATTTAAGACGTTATTATCGCCCCAGTCAAACAGTGAATTATGCTCACTCACCGACATGAATTGTAATACAGTAGTAGGGTGCCAGTGATCTTCAAATAACTAACACCAAGTTCAAGTTTTGGGAATATTGAAGCTATATTGTTAACGATTGGTGACAATATACATTTTGTACTATGGTGTGTGAACTCACGTACGTGTGTGTGTGTATAACTGTGTGTGTTAAAAAAAACTCTGTTTGTATCAGATTGGGCACAAATATGGGTCTGCTATAATTTCAATAAACCATCAACTTGCAAAACATGGTGTGTGCGGCTGGGGGTGTGGGGGATGAGAGGGGAATATAGAAAACATAATATCAAATTATTAAAAATTAGTAATGCTTCATAACAATGCTTGGCACGCATAATGCAGAGTAATAAGTACGTGCCGTAAATGTGTAATATAAAACAGTTGCTTGCGGGTATACTGAACATAAACAGTAAAACCCACCCCACTTATAGCTCCTTTGTTAGTATCTGGTCAATTATCTTGTAATCAAACAAATGGCAAAGCTTACTGAAACTTTGTACAGTGTACTTTAAAGTTCATGTTACAATAACTGTTCTCACCTGGTTTCCCTTAATATGTATTGTAGCATTTAACGGTTGCGTTATTTAATTCCGATACATTACGAAGCCTCGAGAAAATACAGAAACCTCCGAAATACGCAAACTATGGCAATGGATTAATAAGGTGTTTCAGTCCAACCAGAAACAACTTTAAATATATACATACTAGCCTTTGTAATCGTGCCTGTACATCTGCTAAGTGTTGCAGACGATGATAAAATACTGCACACAATATTTGTAAGACTGTCCGAAAATATAACGAAGTACGTACAAAATATTATATACTCGGGTGAGATTTATTATTCGTCCAACAATGAAATATATGTGCAAGCTAAGAGAGAACGAACTATAGTCTGTTCATTAAAGGAAGGCCAGCATTAGGGACCCATAAACTCTGTAACTCAAATAGGGCTAAAGCAAATGGATTGTAAATCTCCATACCTATTCACTGGGTGACCCTTCCTAAATGTCAGACATATTAGCTCGATTACACTATTCGTCTTGTAGGTATAGAGAATAGTGGTCAATATTTGTGGCCTACTTAAAATTAATAGATAATAGTAGAGTGTCCCAACTTTCCTGTACGTTCTCTGACTTTGAAGTAGGTGAAGTAGAAAGTATAGGAAGAGCTGGAATGAGGCTTCTTACTCTTTTCTCAGAAGCCCTTTGAGATGTGGAAAATAATTATTTCCATACAGTCCCTTATGCATTATGAACCAGCCTTTACACTTTATTTAGACCCAACATGAAATATTCTTATGTATAACTACGGTAGTAATATTTGATACAATAAGGTGCATAAAACATTCCAGGTTGCACTATCGATGTATTATGATTCGTGATATACAGAGATGCCATCAAAGACAACTGTTAAAGAGCTATATTTGTTGCCATTTTATCCATATACCTATATAATATTAAATATAACTAACCATAGGGTAGTTTAAGATTGTATATATTTACTGTCAATAATATAGCTATATTAAAGTACAATATAGCACTGTAATATTTATCTCCGGTTGAAGGTGTGAAGTATTTGAGTGCCCTATCTGATATCCAAATTCCTGAAGATTTTGTTATGTAAAGTAATGTATGCTACAAAGGAATACAAACAGCACCAGACCGACTGGTCTTGTCGATGCTGCTCGTTTTAAATACACTGTTGTCTATGTTTTCTAATGGCTCGTACTCTTACCCCCAGCCCTCTCTCTCTCTCTCTCGAATAATATAATATTTAAAAACTACTAAACCTTTTAACAATATTGATATTATTATTATCGCCGAAGGGAGCAAAGACGAACATAATTATGACTTCAAAGCAATACACCGGCAATTAAATGTGGGTAAAACTAAAAAGCACCTGTGGTATATTCAGGTATGGGAGCTATCTTCTTAGTTAAATTATACATACGTTTCTTAAATAATATTAAGAAAAGGTTAGATATGTATGTATGTATATACTCAGGCCCAATCCCGACTTTTTAAAATAAAAAAACAAAAAAAATAAACAGGGGGGGGGGGGGGTTGCCGACACAAGACAGACCCCAAATAGGGACAACATAACATAAACCAATGAGCACACACAAACAAAACACAAATTCACACACATCTAGGCCATCCAGGAGAAGACCCAGAGACCAGGGTCACCAAGGTCCCTCCAGTATACCTTATACCTTATACCTTCAAATAGCAACAACAATATCAGACACCATTGGACGTGGCTTTACTTGAGGTGAGCAAAGATATACACACAATCATTCCTTAATAAATATAATAAATTAATATACTTCTAATCTTTTACGAAAATTTCTTCAAATGCTGCAAGGGTCATAGTTGCTATCCCTTATCATTGTACACAAACTTTCTTGCGGAAGTGAAAGGTGAGGAGAGAATCTTTTATTTTGATTGTTTGCCAGTTATCTTTTGTTGTGGTATTGCTACCCCTGCTAAAATACACTACTGACCACCTTGCTAGGGTCAATAGGCTTGTGGGGTCAGTGTATCTGCATTCATCTACATATCTACATATGCTCTGTTTACGTGTGTTTTTTTTTAATCTACGTATTTGCATGCATATTAATATTTCCTACCTACAGTACTTCCCTTTACGACCCATCTCCTCATTCTAAATTTGTTTTTGTTTTTTTAATGAACTCCCTCTCTCTCTCTCTCTGTATACACACTGTACAGTATGTATATATATGCATGTATATATATATATATATATATATATATATATATATATATATATATATATATATATATATATATATATATATATATATATATATATATGTTTATATGTGGATATATATAAATATATATACTGTAGTTTGTAAGGCCAGACTGCCTAGTAAGGACCTTGAGGTCTGTGTGGTCTGTGTATCTATGTAGCTCTATGTAGCTCTCTCTCTCTCTCTCTCTCTCTCTCTCTCTCTCTCTCTCTCTCTCTCTCTCTCAGCATCCTCACTGTACTGTCCGGTGTTTACCACTATTCATCCTGGACCCTCTCACCCTCTCTCCTTCATTACCACAACCCGGGCCCCTCCCTAATTACAGTCTTCCAAATTGCCCTTGTTCTCATTTAACCCCTCTCCCTCCCTCTCTCTCTCTCTCTCTCTCTCTCTCTCTCAACTACACTGACAGAAGAGTACTGTAGTGCTGCTCCCCCTACTCAACGCCCTCTTGAAGTAACGAGGAAGAGGGACCCGCGTATAAGGAGAGTTACACCAGCCATTTCTTTCCATAATCTGTTGCCTGGTACAATACACTACGCTGCAGTTCAAAACCATAGATACCCTTCCTCAATTGATCATCTACTTTCTGGCTATAACTAATCTGGAGCCGTAAACATCGCTATTGAAAAGGAATGCAATAACTATGACTAAAAAGTGTGTTTTGAATTGGTTTTATGTATTACATAATGCACTGCAACCGTGTTATAGCTGGTAATTCTGCTAAACACCATTGTCTACAGCTCCAACTTCCTTATTACCTGAGACTCGCAAGCGATCAATTTATGTTGCAAACAACACCACATGAAACCCAAACTTCCAGAACAAACATCACCACATGAAACCCAAACTTCCAGAACAAACAACACCACATGAAACCCAAACTTCCAGAACAAACAACACCACATGAAACCCAAACTTCCAGAACAAACAACACCACATGAAACCCAAACTTCCAGAACAAACAACACCACATGAAACCCAAACTTCCAGAACAAACAACACCACATGAAACCCAAACTTCCAGAACAAACAACACCACATGAAACCCAAACTTCCAGAACAACACCACATGAAACCCAAACTTCCAGAACAAACAACACCACATGAAACCCAAACTTCCAGAACAAACAACACCACATGAAACCCAAACTTCCAGAACAAACAACACCACATGAAACCCAAACTTCCAGAACAAACAACACCACATGAAACCTAAACTTCCAGAACAAACAACACCACATGAAACCCAAACTTCCAGAACAAACAGCACCACATGAAACCCAAACTTCCAGAACAAACAACACCACATGAAACAACTTCCAGAACAAACAACACCACATGAAACCCAAACTTCCAGAACAAACAACACCACATGAAACCCAAACTTCCAGAACAAACAACACCACATGAAACCCAAACTTCCAGAACAAACAATACCACATGAAACCCAAACTTCCAGAACAAACACACCACATGAAACCCAAACTTCCAGAACAAACAACACACATGAAACCAAAACTTCCAGAACAACAACACCACATGAACCTAAACTTCCAAACTTCCAGAACAAACAACACCACATGAAACCCAAACTTCCAGAACAAACAGCACCACATGAAACCCAAACTTCCAGAACAAACAGCACCAGTCATGGAAAATGTAGATTTGGTGAAACCTGCAAATACCACCACCCATCCCTTTGCAAGACATCACTTGAGAACAAGACCTGCTACAATATGAAATGCCCAGCTTTTCATATTAAAGGGACTTGGAGATATGCTAGACCTAACACGAATGGTAGCCCAAAAAACTCTCTAGCTATGCGAGGACGAGACAGAGGAAAAAGGCAAGGAGGGAAAGGGCAGATGAAGATGAAGAGACTGAGGGAGATGGAAGAGCACATAGAACACCTCGAGCACCTCCTGGCCTCCCAAGAGTGGCCAATACATCCCGAAGACTATTACGTACACATAGTACTCCAAACAATCCCTCCCCAATCTTGTTTGCAAATATCCAAGGCCTAAACAATAGAACCACGAACAAAGTACCATTTATTAGGGGCCTGCTAGAAGAAGGAAACGCTATATTTGCGGCTCTCACAGAAACTCACATTAAAGATCAGGAAGATAGTGAGGTATGGATTCCTGGTTACAACCTACATAGGGCGGACAGAACGCATAGATCACATGGAGGTGTAGCCTTGTACATACATGACTCACTGATATGTACTGAATTCCTAAATAACAGTAATGAAGTGGTGGAAATACTTGGAGTTAAAATAGAATCCCTAAATTTAGCAGTTATTGTTACATACAGGCCTCCAGACTCATCCCGAGAACAATTCAAAATCCAGCTCAACAAAATACAATCAGAAGTGGAAACCCTGGGGAACCCAACACCAAATATTATATGGCTAGGAGACTTTAACCTACCAAACATTAAATGGAGACAACTAGAAAACCAGTTAGTGGCAAATACCACCGGAGAAGCAAATACTAATACGAGAGAGCTTTTTGAACTTTGTCATTTTTTTAGTTTTACCCAACATATTGCTGAACCCACACGGGAAAACAATATCTTAGACCTGGTCTTCACTAACAACGACTCTCTAGTACACAGCATTAACATATCGGACACAACATACTCAGATCATAAATTAATTGAGATCAAAACAACCTTAGAAAGTGTACAGACAACCTCAGAATCGAGAACAAAAACCGGCCCCTTCAGTAAATTTAACTTCAATAACAAAAAAATTAGGTGGGAAGAGGTAAATCAAGAAATGGAGGAAATATACTGGGAAGATTTAATGGATAACCTGACACCAGCAGAATGTCTAGTCTTAATAACAGAAACCATGACCCAAATCTGTAGCCACCATATACCTGCAAGACAAACAAAACGAAGAAGCAAACCAGATCGGGAAAGGAGGAGGCTGTACAGAAGAAGAAAATTACTCACACAAAGACGCACACATCAAAATCTACAGGATAGGCAAAAGGTCGAAATAGATAGAGAAATTGTGGAAATTGAACAAAGGCTAAGAATATCATATGAACTACAACATATGGAAGAGGAGAGGAAAGCTATTGCAGGTATAAAGGAAAATTCCAAATACTTCTTTTCATACGCCAAACAAAAGGCTAAAACAACATCAAACATCGGCCCACTGAGCAAAGGGGACGGCTCTTTCACAGGGGACAAAAAGGAAATGAGCGAACTCTTAAGCAGGCAGTATGAAATGGCATTCAGTGAGCCTGATGAAACAAAAGTCATCAGAGACCAAAATATATTTTTCATGGAAACCTCCCCCACGGAAACCCCTCAGATGCTGGATATTGATTTCCGTCCAAAAGACATAGAAGAGGCCATTTCCAACATGACATCCCACTCGGCACCAGGCCCGGACTCATGGAATTCGATCCTAATGAAAAAATGTAAGGAAAACCTCTCAAAATCCCTGGCTATAATGTGGAGAAGGAGTCTAGACACTGGTGACATACCAGATAGCTTGAAAAACGCAATAATTGCCCCACTGCATAAAGGAGGGAGTAAAGCACTACCAAAAAACTACCGCCTGGTAGCTCTAGCCTCTCACATCATTAAAGTTTTCGAGCGAGTCCTGCGAAGCAAAATTTCAACATTCATGGAGACAAATGAACTACACAACACCGGTTAACATGGGTTCAGAGCGGGAAGATCATGTCTCTCACAACTTTTGGAACACTATGACAAAATTCTTAAAGCGCTAGAAGAAAAGAAAAACGTGGATGTCATTTGCACCGATTTTGCTAAGGCATTTGATAAATGTGACCATGGTATAATAGCCCACAAACTGAAAGCAAAAGGTATAACTGGGAAAATCGGACGGTGGATATACAATTTCCTCGTAAACCGAAAAAAATCGGTAGCAGTAAACCAAGTCACTTCTGAGCCTTCGGATGTCAAAAGCTCAGTGCCCCAAGGAACAGTGCTAGCGCCCCTTCTGTTCCTCATACTAATTTGCGACATAGATGCCAACACCTGACACAGTACGGTGTCGTCTTTTGCTGATGACACAAAATTAAGCAAGATTGTAGACACACAAGAGGACACGGGCCGACTGCAGGAAGACATGAATGTAGTGTTCCAGTGGACCAGGGAAAACAACATGCAACTCAATGAGGAAAAATTCCAATTAATACGGTACTGAGATAATAATGGTGTTAAAGAAATTACAAATTACTTAACAGAATCTAACCACATAATAGAACGGAAAGACAGTGTGAAAGACCTTGGGGTATTATTGTCTGAAAATATGAATTTCAAAGTACATAACCAGGTCAAAGTGGCGGCTGCGAAACGTCTAACGGGTTGGATTCTGCGTACTTCTAAAACACGCGGTGAATTGCCTATGATAACGCTCTTCAAATCTCTAGTGCTACCGCGGCTTGAATACTGTAGCGTATTAACATCCCCATACAAAGCAGCTGAAATAAATGACGTAGAGAGTGCACAAAGAAATTTCACTTCGCATATAAGTTCGATAAAACATCTACACTATTGGGAGCGTTTAAGAGCACTGAATCTGTACTCACTGGAACGTAGAAGAGAACGTTACCTAATAATATACACGAGGAAAATCGCAGAGGGTTTAGTACCAAACCTACATACTCCGATAGTCATGAAATTCAGTGATAGGAGAGGCTGGGAATGCGAAATCCCCCGGATGAATAACAGGGGTGCTATGGGCTCTCTGCGAGAGGGCTGGTTATCACACAGAGGCCCACGTCTCTTCAACAAACTCCCACGGCGAGTAAGAGACATGAGGGACATCTCGTTAGACAACTTCAAGAGAGCCCTAGATGTCGAACTGCAAAAAGTGCCAGACGAGCCCATACTCGCAAGGGAGCGAGCTGTCGCTTCAAACAGTCTACTGCACCAAATCACCACCCATAATGATGGGCGTCGCGCTCCTTGGTGCCGCTAGAAGAGGGGCGAACACATCCAAAGGTATCCAAAGGTAAGGTACCACATGAAACCCAAACTTCCAGAACAAACAACACCACATGAAATCCAAACTTCCAGAACAAACAGCACCACATGAAACCCAAACTTCCAGAACAAACAACACCACATGAAACCCAAACTTCCAGAACAAACAGCACCATATGAAACCCAAACTTCCAGAACAAACAGCACCACATGAAACCCAAACTTCCAGAACAAACAGCACCACATGAAACCCAAACTTCCAGAACAAACAACACCACATGAAACCAAAACTTCCAGAACAAACAGCACCACATGAAACCCAAACTTCCAGAACAAACAGCACCACATGAAACCCAAACTTCCAGAACAAACAGCACCACATGAAACCCAAACTTCCAGAACACATCAGTACATTAAGGGGGAAGTGTTTCTTTATTGGTTGATTTATTTAGTTATATATTATTATTTTACTTTCCTCACTAGACAACCATGAAGCTTAAAAAAACATCCCCAAGATCACTAGATAAATATGTATATTTCTTGGTACCAAAATGTCCCTGACGAAGGCTGATTCCTCCTAATTTACAGGCTCGCTTTCGCTCGCCAGGAAAAAATATATACATAAATGGCAAGAAAGGTTTTGATATTGAAAAATAAATTGGGCGAAAAGTTGTATTATCGCCAAACTATCGGGCCGAACATCGTAAAATTTGAAAATGAATGGGCATGAGGGAGAAGGAGAGCCAGAAAAAAACCCTACCCCCTTTATAAGACGCAATGAGGGAGAAAATGCAATGTATGAGTTGCATTCACGCTTACAGAAAAAACAATACAAACGCCCTTTCATAGGCCCCACCCACATCTAGATAACAAGCAAGGCAACTTCAAAGGACACGATGATCCCCAGTTCTAGAGTCCAATGCGAGGAATCATGAATTGATCATTAATTCGTAATTAACCAGTGAATGATGAACTTTGTACTGAATAACACAGAACACGTAGCAAGATGTACGCATTAAAGAGTTTGATATTAACCCCTTGTGGATCATGACGTATTTTGATAGAATGTTTTGGCTATTATTAATCGATTGTATACAGCTTAGAAAGGATCGGAGGTCATTGAAAAGGGTGAAGACTTCTATATACTCTTATATTATAATCGTCTAAAAATAACCATAACAAATGTGCGTCATCAATCCTCAGTGGGTTAACCTAAGTATAGGTAGGTTTGCGTTATGGGTTTATAGAGATTTGTTGTCTTCATAGCTGCAGGGGTTAATAGGATCTTCATTCACTTTCCATAGACTCGAAGACAAAAATAATAATAAAATATCAACTCACAATACAAAATATAAAGACATGTAAAGAGGAAAGGAGTGTTGGCGCTGCTACTCGACTTCTCTTAAGTTTCTCGAGTGGGAAGAGGTAATTTTGTAAACAAGAAACAAAAGCGAGTCTATAGTAACGCAACAATGTAAAGTCTGCCCACTTTTTCTGGACTCGTTTCTTTAACCCTTAATTAGCGGCGAGCAACATAAGTCGAGTTAAATAAAGCTGGACTATGTGGCGGCGCTCGACATAACTCGAGTGGCAATTTCAGCACGTAATGTGGCTGAGAGAGAGACAAGTGGTGGCAGGAGACTAGCGAGCGTATTACTCCCGACCACTGCGGCGAACCTACTGACACAAATCTCAGCTCCCTCCTCCTCTCTCCTCATCATACTCAATTATGTACTGAAAGATTACCTGCTTTTTGCACTCGCGTTGCACGGTTATTGCAAGAAAACTATCCATCATACAATGATCGTTATGGTGTCATTCGAAAGCTCTGTTTATGCCCTTTCAGGGATAGGTACTTGTTTTACGTTCTGGGTCTTATTTAGGCATGAAAATGATCACGTAAACAGCCCTATTTTGGCTAAAAACACCCCGCTGTGCGGTACACATAAATAAACCGCATAGGCCGCTCGTAAGGTGTTAAAATTGAACTTGGACAACAAGGATGGCTATCAAAGTTGAATGGAGTGACGGAAGCTATACATAAGATAGTGTTTTTATGCTTCCCATACATTGAAAGGTCATACATAATATAATTATTCCATGTAGGTCCTTGCACAGTCACGATTAATAATGCTGGAACGTATATACTCAAAAATATTTCAAGTTGAATTGAATGAATGAATGGATGGAAGAAGTTCCACAAGGCAGCGCAACAACAAAGGTAATTGCCATTACAAGTAAAATACAAACTACATCCCAGAAAAGCAGAAAGAAAACACAAAACGAGAAGATAAAACACAAAAGAGCGGAGATAAAACATAAAAGAAGAAGATAAAACAAAAACACGGATAGACAATACAAAACAAGACGATAAAACACAGAGGAGCGGAGATAAAACACAAAACAAGAATACAAAACCCACAACAATATTGTTTTGTAGGTAGAAACCCTGTCTAGTGCCAACTGAAGGCGTCTCTCAGTAGTAGAAAATACAGTAGGCAGTGAACCAAATAGCCAATTCATCAACATACAGAGATAAGGACACACCTTCTGGGAGGCAGGCTGCAACACTATTGATAGAGAGCACATACACCGTCACACTCAACACACTGCCCTGAGGGAAACCGCCCAACTGGACGAAGAGACCTCCAAAGTCAAAACCATCTGAACCCGAAACGTGCGGCGCCGTAAAAATAAATATAAAAATAAATAATAATAATAATTATATATATATATATACAGTATATATAAATAAATAAATCTTAATAAATAAAGGTCAATGTTTGTCTGTCAGTTACCCTACCTTTGTTACTAAACTCCTCCCACAGTTGTGGTGCCAGGAGGGAGTGTGGGGCACCGTTGGAAAGCCCAGACTTTGGAGATGGTTTTAGGGGAGTTTAGTGGAAATCAGAGACTCTTTTGTTTAATAAAATTTTCGGCAGAACTTATGTAGTATACGGGAGCGAAAAAAAAGAAAACAAAATGGCCGTTTGGGGCAGGAGGCCTCCGATCGAAAAGGTGTATGGAACGAAGGTTGTTCGCAGCCCCCTAAAATGGGGGTTCGGATGAGGTCAGAGCCAAAATCGGAGGTCATTTAGCGGCCGAAATCGAGGTCGCCGTTTAATGAGGCACAGGGAGGTCGAGGCCGGTGATTATGGTAATAGTAGTATTGTGATGATTGTGGTAGTAGTGATTGATGATGGTGATTATGGTAGTAGTATTGGTGGTAGTAGTGATGGTGATTATGGTGATTACCCGGGCAACGCCGAGTACCCCTGCTAGTACCTGAATAATAGTAAGATGACCCCTTAAACGAAATTAATGCAATTGCGCAAAATACCTCCATGCAGTATTGTATGCCTTCTATAAATCTAAATAAACAGATCCATGATGGTGCGGGCAGGCAAAGGCCTCAAGTCGAAATAGGGCATCACTAGTCGAATGCCTACGACGAAAACCAGTCTGACAGGGAGAGAGGAGGGAATGATTTCAAGGAATTTGCATTGCAATTCCTTAATAATTCATTGTCTAATATTTGTAGTTTGGTAATTCGTTTAGTCAGTTTGAGCCTTCAGAATGTATTATAATTAATGACCACGACAATAGCTCTCATCGACCATCCTCTTCCCTTTCTTTAGTTCCTGTCATTCCACGGGGTGTCCCTTTATTCTGGCCGGCCTTCTCTACCGTCACCAGATCCCCTTCAGGTTGTATAGTAATTCTATAATATTATAATTAAACCCTTCCTTCCTCTTCCTGGCACAACATAGTCCATTCCCTGCATCGTCGGCAGCCTTTCTGTAAGCATTTCGATATAATAGGTCTTTGTACTCGCAAATTACCTAATGTTAAATTAGGAATACTGTTTCTTCTCGCACAATCATAGGATGAAAACACGTGGTTTTGTTCAGAGTTTTTGTTTAAACAAATGAAGATTTGCATTTACCTTAAGTCGTTTTTCTTTGAATTACAGTATGTGTATTAATAATGAATACTCTTTTTTTTTTTTTTCTATGTGATTGAGGGAGGCAAAAGGCATAACTGCCTATAGCGAGTGCCTCCCCCATAGTTGAAAGAGTGACAGGGCCAAAATCAAGGGACGTTCGAGCCAACATGCCTGGACACACGGAGTTTGAAGCAATTTAAGTCATAGGAAGAGGGAAAGACTGATTCTGGGAGAGAGTTCCAGAGCTCAGATGTTGAGTAGAAGAAAGTTTGAGAGTAACGTTTCACTCTTGGGTTGGAGAGTTGCACAGAGTAGGGGTGGGATTGAGTTGCAAGACGGGTACCACGTGCCCTACGTAAAGGAGGTGGTATGCACTGGGATAGCTCTGAGGAACACTGATTATTATAGTAGCGATAGAATAGCGAGAGAGATGCAACATTGCGGCGGAGAGAGAGAGATTGCAGAGAGTTGGTGAGTGGACGGGAGTTAATGATACGAAAGGCCTTCCTTTCAACTTTGTCTAGGAGAGCGGTGTGAGAGGAACCTCCCCACACATGTGAACAATACTCAATACAATCTTATTTATGATAGAACATAATTATATCATTGTTATATTATCTCTGAATAAAACCACCCTTGATACTATTAATAGGTCGAAATCCTTTCTATGTACTGTATAATATTATATCATATTGGGCGTGTCTTCGCTTTGTCTATTTAATCTTTCCGTATACCACTATATAGTTTTGAGAAAGGTAAATCAACATAAAATTAGTCCGCTTAATGAGCTTCCCCTCTTCCCAGATATATATTTGTTGTCCCTGTCTCTCCACCATGGTCCTCCAACCTTCCAGGGGCTCCTTCACTATAGTGACCGTCTTAGGCTGGACTGGTACTGGTACTTGACCCACTACCGTACACTACCTCTTCCGCATATGTAAGGTCCTTCTCAAATTTCGAAAGAAAGGTACGTATGTGATTACGATTCTCTCTCTCTCTCTCTCTCTCTCTCTCTCTCTCTCTCTCTCTCTCTCTCTCTCTCTCTCTCTCTCTCTCTCTCTCTCTCTCTCTCTCTCTCTCTTTTACTTCAGCTTTGCTGTTTTATTGTTGTACTATATAATGTCCCTGTCTAGTAGTATTAAATCCTGACCACCTACTAGGGACCGCAAGGTCTCTATGGTCTGAGTATCTGTGTAACTCTATCTCTTTCATATATTTATAGCTATCTATCTATCTGTCTATCTAGATCCATATATATATATATATAGACTATTTTATGTTAGCAGTGACAAATATGTTGCAAAATACTTTGTTTCTCCTCATACAAAAGGGGTTGTGATAAATCCTTACTGAAAACTGACTATATATTGTTTTCCGGAAGTGTTCTACAGAGTACAGCAACATGGGCGTTGCATAGCCTGAATATTAGCAGCACAATATACTGTATAAACCAGTGGCCCTGATATCAGCTTAATTGTCCAAACAATGCATACATATTGGTCATATATTTTGGATACAGGCTGAATATGGCTGTCTAAAAAATCCGAATGTACTAACGCGAGTTTATACTGTATATATTATACTCTTAAAATCGTAAGTTTATTCAATTAAGCTATAGACAGTATTATTTCTTAAATATGTTTCATGTCCGACATATCTTTTTGGCTTTATCGATTTTATGTTTACCCTAAACGTTGATAAACAAAGAACATTAAACAATGTGTATACTGCCAATCAAAAAGGTTTTGTTATCTCAGAGAAGGCTCATATAATATATAATATTCCACAGCATACACGGTCATGCAATCCGATGCTACCCTTCTCTCACAAGACAGTATGTTCGTCCATATACAGTATATCACTTAGACAGTATGTTCGTCCATATACAGTATATCACTTAGACAGAATGTTCGTCCATATACAGTATATCACTTAGACAGTATGTTCGTCCATATACAGTATATCACTTAGACAGTATGTTCGTCCATATACAGTATATCACTTAGACAGTATGTTCGTCCATATACAGTATATCACTTAGACAGTATGTTCGTCCATATACAGTATATCACTTAGACAGTATGTTCGTCCATATACAGTATATCACTTAGACAGTATGTTCGTCCATATACAGTATATCACTTAGACAGTATGTTCGTCCATATACAGTATATCACTTAGACAGTATGTTCGTCCATATACAGTATATCACTTAGACAGTATGTTCGTCCATATCACTTAGACAGTATGCGTTCATATATATCACTTAGACAGTATGTTCGTCCATATACAGTATATCACTTAGACAGTATGTTCGTCCATATACAGTATATCACTTAGACAGTATGTTCGTCCATATACAGTATATCACTTAGACAGTATGTTCGTCCATATACAGTTATACACTTAGACAGTATGTTCGTCCATATACAGCATATCACTTAGACAGTATGTTCGTCCATATACAGTATATCACTTAGACAGTATGTTCGTCCATATACAGTATATCACTTAGACAGTATGTTCGTCCATATACAGTATATCACTTAGACAGTATGTTCGTCCATATACAGTATATCACTTAGACAGTATGTTCGTCCATATACAGTATATCACTTAGACAGTATGTTCGTCCATATACAGTATATCACTTAGATTGTGTTCCTTCATCCGCTAAGGTTTGCCTTGCTACCCTTCATATGATATTGCACTGCTTGTATCTCATTATTTTTATTACGTGCTTATTGTTTTTTTCCTATGTGAGTGAGGGAGACAAAAGGCAGAACTGACTGTAACGAGTGCCTCCCCCAGAGTTGAAAGAGTGACAGGGCCAAAATCAAGGGGCTTCGAGCCAGAATGCCCGGACATACGGAGCTTGAAGCAATTCAAGTCATAGGAAGAACGAAAGACATTCTGGGAGAGAGTTCCAGAGCTCAGCTGTTGAATAGAAGAAAGACTGAGAATAACGTTTCTCTCTTGTGTTGAAGAGTTGCACAGAATAGGGGTGGGATTGTGTTGCAAGACGGGTGCTACGTGCTCTATGAAGAGGGGGTGGTATACACTGAGATATCTCTGAGGAACACTGATTATTGTAATAGCGGTAGACTAGTGAGAGAGATGCAACATTGCGGCGAAGAGAGAGATTGCAGAGAAATGGTGAGTGGACTTGAGTTAATGCGACAGAAGGTTTTCTTTTCTACTTTATCTAGAAATGCAGTGTGAGGGGATCCTTCCCACATGTGTGAACAATACTCGATACATGGACGCACTGTGCCCCTATACAAAGTAAGAAGCTGTGCAGAGGTAAAGAACCCATTGAGGCGGTTGAGCACACCCAGTTTCTAGGAGGCTGCCTTAGCAAGACTGGTAATATGGTCCTTCCAAGATTGAACAATAGAAAAAGAGACACCGAGAATACTGAGAGAGGATGAAGGGTTGATTTTGGTATTGTTGTTGTTGTTGTTGTTGTTGTTCCCTAAGCTGCCTGGCCGAACAGCCCCGAGTCCCTGAGGAAGGCCATGGCCACGATCGGGCTTTCCCACAGAGCTCTCATTGAGTGTAGATTGTGTTGTTGGCGTAAGTGGTTGTGTGAAATGCAGTTTTCTATGATGTGTTTAATGGTATGGGGTGCTGTGTTACATCCCGGGCAGGAGTCGACAACGGAGTCATCCAGTCTCTTCTGATAGCTCAGGAGAGATGGATGGTGTCCGCATCTCAGCCTGGCCAGGTGGACTCTGTCCTCGCGAGGAAGGGAGGATTCGGAAGGATGGATTTCGGGAGGTCGTGCATGCAGCTGCGTGTTGTCTGTGAGTGAGTGGATGGATCGGTGAGAGATATGAGTATGGATGTGCTTCTGGAAGTTGGTTCGGGGTGGGCAGGGAGGGAGAGAGGAGGACAATTGTGTGTGATACCGTGTGCTGGGTGTTGTTTTGACATTTCTTGGTGTCTGTGGGTGTGTTCCCATGTAGTTTAGTGGGTGGTCTTAGTTCGTGGAGGCTGCTGCCTGGAATTGAGTGCCTCTCATGTCCAGATGGTCTTTGACTTTGAGGATTTTGGTTTCTTGATGTAGGTGATCTGTGGGTGCAGTAGCTGTGCAGCCTGTAATGATCTTCAGGGCTTTGTTTTGAATAGTCTGTAAAGTCTTATGATGTGTTTCAGCTAGGTTAGAAGCCCAGGCTGGGCTTGCGTATTCCATCACTGATCTTATGTATTGTTTATATACTGTGGCGGTAGTTTCTTTGTTGTGTCCAAATTTTGTGTGAGCAAGACTCCTGAGGGCGTTAAGTCTGGGTGTCAGTTTCTTTTTAATGTTTGTGGTGTGCTGTTTGAATTTCATATGAGTATCATATGTTACTCCTAGGATTTTGGGTGTGTGTGTATGTGTTAGGGGTGTGTTGTTTATGGTGAGTTGAGGGATGTATTCGTGTTCTCCTGTCCAACTTGTGAGCAGGGTTGCGGTGGATTTGGCTGGGGCTAGATTAAGTCTGTTTGTAGTGCACCAGCCATGTAGTGTGTTGAGATAGGGTTGAAGGAGATCTGTTGCTCTTTTTGGGTCATGGTGTGTGCGTGTGAGTGTTATGTCATCTGCATAGGAGGCTAAGTTTATTTGGGGCGTATTGGGTGTAGTTATATCGTGCATGTACAGATTGAAGAGTGCGGGCGATAGGACGGATCCTTGTGGGACTCCATTTGGAAAGTTTCTGATTTTAGACGACTGACCGGCAAAAGATACGTGTGCACATCTGCCTGCTAGGAAGTTGGCCAGCCACCTTTTTGTGTTGTTGTGCATGTTTGTGTTGTAGATTTTGTTTGTTAGGTTGTGGCGGGGGATGGCATCGAAGGCTTTACTAATGTCGAGTGTGGCTAATAGTGATCTGTGTGGTGGTCTAGCTGAGTTGATGCCGTCGAAAGCTCTTTGTGTAAGGTCTGTGAGAAGAGTGTTTGTGGAGTGCAGTGGCCTAAAGCCATGTTGTGTTGGAGCTAGGGGTAGGTCAGGTGTAATTAGTTGTAATACTAGGCGTTCCATGACTTTGGAGGGGAGCAAAAGAGTGTGATGGGGCGGTGCGAGGAGGGTAGCGTGGGGTCTTTGTTGGGTTTGGGGAATGTGATGATGATACCATGCTTCCAAATGTCTGGTATTGTGTTGTGTGAATAGCTGTAGTTTGATATGTTAGTGAGTGCTTGTATGCCTTGTGGTCCCAGGTGTCTGAGGTGTATGTTGCTTATGTTGTCTAGGCCACAGGCGGGTCAGTGCTTGAGATTGTTGATGATATGCTTTGTCTGGTGATTGGTGAAGGGTGTATAGTCAGGGTCTGTGGGGAATTGTCTCTTACGTCGGATGACACGTCGGTCGTCTTTGTGAGGTTTTAGGTGGCTGACATGTGAGAAGTGATTGATGAGAGTGTTTGCTTGTTGTTTACATGAAGGAGTAGAGTCTGTTGTTGTGATTGCAGCATGTGATTGTGTTGTGTTGCTGTTGGAAAGTGTGATGCTGTTTAGTGTTTTGTAGAGTTTTTTGGGGTTTGTTTAGTGATCAAGTGTTTGTAGGAAGTTATTCCAATTTAGTTTTTGTTGTTCTTGTATTTTGTTGTTAGTTTGGGTGTTGAGTGCTTGAATTTGTTGTGTGATGTCTTGTGTGTGGGGTGCTGGGGAGTGTTTCAGTATGTCGCGTTGTCTGATGAGGTTTTGAATTTCTGGTGTGAAGTTGGGGTTGTGTCTTTTCTGTTACCTCTTGGAATGTGTTTCTTGTCAGCGTTTTGGATAGTTTTATTGAGTATGTGTACAGCATTGTTGATGTTAGTGATGGGTGTACTGTTTAGAGTTGTGAAGTGTTGCTCTGTCTCATTTGTGAATGCTTCCCAGTTAGCTCTTTTATAATTGGTGTATGTGTGTTTGTGGCTAGCTGGGGTGAGTCTGGTTTTGGTGGTGATAATGATCGGGAGGTGGTCAGAGCCTAAGGTTCTGACCACCCTCCAGGATGTTGTGGGGGCGAGTTCTGGGGAGCAAAAGGTGATGTCTGGAGATGATGGGTTATAGAGGGCTTGGTGAGGAATATGGGTATGTTGATGGATGTCGTTAAGGATGATGAGGTTATCGGTTTGGTTTTGTAGTACCAGCCCTCTGTCTGTGTCGGGGTTGTCGACAAACCAGGCCGACGTCTTGGCGTTGAAGTCACCACCCAGGATGATGTGTGTGGTGTGTGGGGTGTTTGTGATGTGTTGTAAGTGTGGTCTGTATTCATTTGGTACTGTAGGGGATGTTTGGGGAGGGATGTATGTGTTTATGATGGTTATGTTGGAGTTGTTGCCAGTGCGTATTTTAATTGACTGTATTTCTGTTGTGTTATCATTTGGGGGGAGGAGGGATTTGGTTTGTACACTGGTTAATATGTATGATATTTCTTTGTGTACCAGGGTGATGAGTCCACCGCCCCCGCCGACAGCCCGGTCTTGTCTGATGATGGTGAAATTATAAAATGTGGGTGTTTTTTGTGTTGTGCGGAGCTTTGTTTCTTGTAAGATGGCAATGTGTATGTTGTGTTGTTTGATGAAGTGTGAGAGTTCGTGTTTCTTTGTGTTGATGCCAGCTATGTTCAGTTGAAGAATGTTAATGTTATGTGCACGATGTATGTTGGGTGCTGCTGCACGAGGATGGGGTGGGGGTGGGGGTGGGGGTGAGGGAGGGGCTGGGGGTTGGGACGGGTGAGGGGGGGGTGGGGATGGGGGAGCAGGAGATGGGGGTTGGAATGGATTAGGATGGGGTGTGGTGTGTGGAGTTGAGGATGTGGATGGTATGGGAAGGTTAGGTGGGTTAGGGAGGAGATGTGGACGGGTTTTAGGGGGGGGAGTACAAGTACAAGGAGTACAAAGGAGTACAAAGGAAATTAAGCAACAACAGATCTAGTGACCCTTCTAGGTTGCTTGTCCTCCAAAACACTGAGGATCAAGTGTCCAAACAGTGGTTTAGAGTGGGTAAGGGAACATTGGAAAGGGAATACTGCCCTGGAACTAATGTCCGTGGCAGGATTAGGAAGTTAGTAGGGGACAGATGGGTTAGTAACTGAGGGGGGGATAAAATAAAGTTATTCATTTACAAACGCAGTCAGTCGCGGGTTTGATGCGAGATATTTGTCTAGGCGGAGTTTAAATGAATCAACGGTGATGCAGTCTATAACGTTTCGGGGAAGCCCATTCCACAAGTTGACAACTCGATTGAAGAAGAAATTCTTAGATTCGTGTGAGTTAAAAGATTTACCAATAATTTTGCAACCGTTTCCCCGCGTGTAATTAGATGGTCGATAGTGAAGTACTTACTACAGTTCATATTGTCGATGCCTTTGATGATTTTGAACACTTGAATTAAGTCACCTCTTAATCTGCGCTGGGTTAAAGGAAATAGATTTAATTCTCTAAGACGCTCTTCGTATGGTTTGTTCTTTAGGCTAGGTATCATTTTGGTAACTCTACGTTGAACTCGTTCTAGCTTGTTTATATCTTTTTGGTAATAAGGGCACCAGGATTGAACGCAGTATTCCAGAAGAGGGCGGACTAATGAATTGTAAAGGGTTAGGATAACTTCTTTGGATTTATGCTCAAATGACCTGCCTATAAAGCCAATTATTTTGTTTGCCTTCTTAACAACTTCTGAACATTGTTGACTCGGTTTTAGGTTACTCGATATTGTTACTCCCAGATCGGTCTCTCTGTTTACATTCTTAAGCTGAGTGCCATTCATCGAATAGTTTGCTTTCTCATTTAGGTATCCGATATGTAGTACTTTACATTTATCCGCATTGAAACTCATTTGCCAAATTTGGGCCCAACATGACAATTTATCTAGATTGTGTTGCATATCGTCAACTTGTTCTTTTGAGAGTACGCTATTTGCAATTTTTGTATCGTCAGCAAATTTTGAGATTGTACAGGTGAGACCCTCATCTATGTCGTTGATGTAAATTAGAAAGAGAATTGGTCCTAGTACCGATCCCTGGGGTACCCGCTACTTACATTGGTCCATTTTGATGCCTTACCGTTTATGACTACTCTTTGCTTTCTGTCGCTGAGCCAATTTTCTATCCATTTCAACACACCGTCTTGTATTCCATGCGCTTTTAGTTTTAGCAGTAAACGTTTGTGGGGAACTTTGTCAAAGGCCTTTTGAAAATCAAGGTATATAATATCTACAGCTTTACTCTCATCGTAGAGGTTGAGGATATCGTGGAAGAAGTCTAAGAGGTTTGTTAAACAGGAACGTTTTTTACGAAAGCCGTGTTGAGTATCTTTAAGTATGTTATTTCCTCTAAGTGATTTACGAGTCTGTCTCGTATGACCGTTTCTAGCATTTTACATACAACTGAGGTTAAGCTAATTGGACGATAGTTACTGGGTAGGGATTTGCTGCCTTTTTTGAATATCGGTGTTACGTTGGCTAGCTTCCACTGATCGGGCATAGTTCCAGACTGCAAGGATTTATTGAATAGTAATGTCAGTGGTTTAGAGAGCTCATCCTTAGCTTCCTTTAGAACTCTAGGCGAGATTGTATCAGGTCCAGGCGTTTTATTTACCTTGAGTTTATCTAAACAATTCAATACTTCTCTCTCTGTAACGGTGATATTGCTTAGAACATCTGAATTATCAATCTGAATCGGCGATGGTGTAGGGATATCACTGAGGTCTTCTGTTGTAAAAACTGATGCAAAGAAGGTATTGAGGGCATTACTCATTTGTTCTTCGTCTTTGGTGTATTCTCCATTTTCATCGACTAACGGTCCAACAGTTGAAGTAACGACTTTTTTCTTTCTGATATAACTATAGAATTCTTTCGGGTTTGTTTTACTTTGATTCGCAATATGTAACTCTAAGGTCTTTTTACTTTGCTTAATTAACTTTTTGGCTTTGCGTCGTAGCTCTACAAATTTCAGCCGTTCTTCGTCATTTTGTGAGGATTTTAATCTATCATTAGCAAATTTTTTAGCAAGCAGGCAGTTTGAAATATCTATATTCCACCATTTGGGCTTATTATTATGGCCTGGACGCCGAGTTTTCGATGGTATGCAGTCTTGCACTGCTTTTAGGGTGATGATATGGGAAGGTTAGGTGGGTTGGGGAGGAGAGGTGGGCGGGTTTTAGGTGAGGGATTTGACTGGGAGAGGGAGGGGCATGAGGAACAGGTCCAAGTGTTTGTGTAGTGTTTCTTGGAGGCAAGTGTTGTGCAGGTGAAGTGGGTCCCGTTCCCGCATGAATTGCAGAGAACTGAACCCTTAGTATGGCGACTAGAAGTGATGGGTTTTGAGCAAGTTGGACATATGTATGTGTACGTGGGTCCTGGGTTGCTCTCAATGTCTCCGGCTAGAAGAAGTCTTCGAGAAATGACAGCCGGAGAGTCATTTCTCGGTGTAGGAAAAACTGTGTGATGTGTGTGTGTGGTGTGAGAGGTGTGGAAATTCCCGGCGCGACCAAAGCCGCTCCAAGGACCCGTGCCCCCAGGGAGGGGGCAGGGGATGGTTGTGATGGTTTGGCTCCCGAAACTGCTCCCCGCGGCCGGCATCCGGTTTTCCTCCACTGGTCGTTGATTTTGTCTTCGGCAGTGGAGGGTCGGCAGCCATCCACGGTTGGCAGTCTCGGGAGGTGGCCCCACGGCATAGACGCCGCCACATCAGGTATTGTTGAAGTATAAGGGATAGTCTTCTGGGAGTTCACGACGGGTAGATATAGTAGATGGAGAAATCGGGATTTGGAAGCATTAAAGTCAACAAGGTTTCCTCTGCCCCAAATGGAGATAATAGTTAAATCAGAAGATAAGTGTTGTATGGCTTCTTTACGTGAGTTTTGGAGTGTTGTGTATGTTGAGGAAGCCTAGTTGAAAGTTGTAATGTAGATTCGTCAGCATATGGGTGAATGGGGCTGGAGTTGCAGTTGAGAAGGTCATTAATGAATAAAGTAGATGTGCAGTTTTCGTAATTACCAAAAAAAATAAAAAAAATAAAATGCATACGCAACTCTGCGACCTATAATTCTGCAAGTAGTATTGAATCTCTTAGGTAAAATAGGTTTATATACAGTATATACAGTATATATATATATATATATATATATATATATATATATATACTCAAAATATGTTACAGGGGGACAATGCCTAGTGAGTTCACTGCTCAATAGGTGGCGTTCTGAGAGTGAGGGTCTGAGTCTGGAGGGTGAGACAGTGAAGCACTTGAGCGAAGCAACCAGCCGCTTCAGAGATGGAGCTGCTTCGAGCCATGATGGATGCTTCGCATGTCTCACTCCCCAGACTGGAACAAGACCTCACAGGCTTCACCGTGTTGAGCAGTGAAATGTACAGGCTCTGAGCCTATGCCCGAGAGGGAGTAGTTGGAATATTGAAAAAAAGGGCCTCCATCAAAGTAGCAGGCTTTCAACTATCTTAACCTTTTATACTACCACAGATCCTTCTTAAGCTCCACAAAATCGTCTAATTATAGCTAGAATACAATGAAAATGATGTCACCGGTACACAAAGGGTTAAACAGTCTAGGAAGTTTAAAGACAATTATCAACACTCTTCTTTTGTTCTTTTACCTTGACCTTTAACCTTAAGTATTATAATATATATATATATGATTGAATTATATGTGATTTAAGTAAAATTCAACTAACAGTTGTCAGCTTATCAAATATTGAGTTTTGTTTATGATGAAGATTAACTTATGACCTTGGCCTGTGACCTTGACTTTTATGTAGAATTATATTTTTGTTTGCTTTGATGTAGGCTAACTAGAATATCAAATAAGTGTGTAAAATTTCATTAAAGATCATCAGTTAGTTTCAGAGGTATTAAAGGAATAGTTGATCTTGACCTTTGACCTTCATCCTGACATTCATGATGTCTGAAAATTTAACATTTTAATTTTCCCTTAATGCACAACTGTTTCAACGAATTTTGTGAAGTTTACATAAATAGTAAAGAAATTAGCATATTGACTTTATATATGACGTTGACCTGTGAACTTGACCTATCAAATGGAATTATGCTTATTCTTGTATGACCTTGCTCTAGGCATTCCGAATATGCATGATATCCCTAACGAGAATCCTACATTAAATAAGAAATAATAGTAAAAATCATATATCGACCTTTAACCTTGACCTTTGACCTTCGACATTAGAATTTCTTATCAAGGATTTAGTTAGCTTAACAGCAATGTTCGCATTAACTAGCATTAGCCTAATTCGTATATAAACTTAATGATTATAAATAGTGATCATATACTGTGACCTTGACCTTTGACCTTTGACTAAAAGTAAAATACATACATTTGGATGGTCATCGCATTGACCAACTGAATTTGCCTGTATAATTTTATGACAATACATTAAAGTCAAGGAGGAGTTTAGGGAAAATGACAAATACTCTTATCTTGACCTTGACCTCTGATCTTAACTATTACAATATTTATGTGAAATTTGATATATATTAGGCTATATTTAAGTAATAAGCCATAACACAGCCAGTTTTCTAAAATTTGAGTAAATTTGTTTTAAATAATAAAAGTTGACCTTTGACCTTGACCTTTGACCTTTATATGTCTCAACATTTATTAATTTCCTTTTCACTTAAAGTGCAGCTATCTCACCAAATTTTGTGAAGTTTGCATGAAAAGTAAAGAAAAAAGGATATTGACCTTTTATTTGACCTTCACCTTTCATATGGAATATAATAGTTTATTGTATGACCCTGGCCTTGGTATTCCGAATATATATGGTAAGCCTAGTGAGGATCTAGCAGTTAGTAGGAGAAATACTAGTAAAATTATTATTTTGACTTTTGACCTTGAACTTTGACCTTACTCTTTAGAATAATTATCTACAATTTGTGAAATACGATATCAATGTTACCAGGAACTTGTAAACTGAAAATGAAGACATTTGAATAAAAACTAAAAATAAATAGTATAAGTTGACCTTTCACCATGACCTATGACCTTGACCTTTATGTAAGAGTAAAACATAGTTTTCATTGACATTGCCCAGGAAAATCAAATAAACATGACTAATTTCATTAAAAACCCATCAGTTAGTTTCATGTATTTATATAGTTGACCTTGACCTTTAACCTTGACCTTGACCTTCATGATATGTGTCTCAAAATTTATTATTTTCCTTTTCATTTAAGGTGCAACTATATTGCCAAATGTTGTGAAGTTTGCATGAAAAGTAATGCAATTAGCATACTGACCTATTATTTGACCTTGACCTGTGAACTTGACCTTTCATATGTTTAGTTTCTTGTATGACCTTGTCCTAAGTATTCCGAATATACATGGTAAGTTTAGTGAGAATCTAACACTTAATATAAAAAATACTAGTAAAACAAATATTTTGACCTTTGACCTTTGACCTTACCCTTCAGAATATTTATCTAAAATTTGGTCAATAGCATATCGAGGTTACTAATAACTTGTATAGTGAAAATGAAGACATTTGAGTAAAAACTAAGACACCTGAAATATTGATCTTATTTTTAATCTTGATCTTTGACCTTAACCTTTAAGTTAAATTGAAAATTTCTTTTCGACTGACCTTCGCATTGACCAAATGAATATACCTGTGAAATCTGGTGAAAATCCTTAATGCGGTCTAGGAGGAGTTTCCAGACGGACGACGGACGATGACGATGACGACGACGACGGACGACGACGACGGACAAGCTGAATTGTGGTGCACAGTATACGGGCGGGACCTGTGTGTGCGATACCACTCTGCTTCGCAGAGTTGATAAAAGAAAGCGAATTAGAGATAGGACAGAACCCTATATGTTGTATATTACTGTCTATCTTTTCTTGAAACTAACATATGATTATATATCGGAGGCAAATATAGGCCACCATATGGTATTTCCTGATAAAACAATAGCTTTAATTGTATATGTAAATATCTACAGTAGAATAAGTAATACAACTGTATACTGAATCATTAGGAATATATGTTCAAAAGCTAATTTACTACTTTATGTGGCTATATACATATGTATGTTTAAAGCCAGGGCATCCCACACAAGGTGCAGTTTCAGTCTAACGTCCAAAAGGCGGCGTTCGAGGCAACTGAACAATGAAAGTACATTACATTTATATATAACCCCATAAATACATTCGAAAACATCCCTAATAATTATATCTGACTGCTATAATGCTCTAAATATCCATTATATCAACTGGCCATTACAGCCTCGCTACCGGCCGCCAACCACCGTCTCATGTGACCAATTTACCGGACAAGACAATAACACCGGCCGTCCATTGGCTGTAGTCCGGCGGGAAAGGGGAAATTTATGACTGCAATCACAGGAACCAGGTGCACCACAATTTTCCGCCCGAAGATTTAGTGGAATAGTTCAGGTTTCGGGCTAATTCAAACCAATTACGTCTAATGCAAGAGAAATAAATTTGCGGACAGAACAAATAAAGTCCATAGATATCCTTACCACTCCCTAAATGTTCCCGGTATATGAATATAGTTACCTTTAAAAACATTGCTCTCGACGGGATTTTCTGACAAATACATCTAGTAAATATATATTTTAATGTTAACTATGCTTTCACTAATGGTAGCAGTGTTCATCTTTTGGTAGCCTACCAACGCAAGACTATACAAGTATACTTTAAAAATGGATTATTATATTTTTGTCTTTGGTTTGCATAATACTGGGTTAACGCAATTATGCCTGTCGTAAGAAGAAACACAATTACGAGTAAGAAATATTAATCTATAGTTCGCAGGCAATATTCCCATGCCTGAAATTATCAGCTGAGAAAGCTTACAATTATACAATCCAATTGTGTTGTATTGTAGTAAACTAATTGATTTTGTATTTTGAGACCGTCAGACAATCATAATCAAATGTTATTCGCATCGAAAGTGGTCACAAATAAAGGTATTTGTTTGTGTACTGATTATTTGTATCATTTGCAAGTACCCTGTAAATTATTAATCAAGCATACAGACGGACAAACTAGTATCATAATACCCGGTCAACGTAGACGTGCTTATGTTATGAACATAGAAATGCATTTCATAAAGTGCACGTGGAAATGTGTAAAATCACATATTCATAATTATATTCTTGAATAAATAAACACAGAGAGGTTCTTTCTCACTCACGTAAACGTCGTGTTATATATGTGTTTTGTAAAGTTGCGTTTTTTTATGGATATGATGGGGAATAGAAATTCAATAAGTATATGTTGGGACAATTTTTGTTAATGAATATTAGGCATTTTAATTATTTGGTATGCTTGTATTCATGTTTCAAGAAAATGCACACGGACCTGAAAACCCAACAAATTAAAACACGAAGTGAAGATACATAAACACAACACAACACTCCCTACATCGACACAAACAACCTCCCAGGATCATACAACACAACACAAGACACAGAATCATAGACACAACACAACACTTCCTACATCGACACAATCAACATCTCAGACACCCTACAAAACACAACCAACCTCCCAACTCCACACAACACAAGATACAGAAACATACGCAACACAACACTCCTTACATCGACACAAACAAAATCCCAGGACCACACAACACAACACACAGAAACACACACAACACATCACTCCCTACATCGACACAATCAACATCTCAGACACCTTACAAAACACATCAAACATAAGCCAAGACAGCAATACCGCCCCCGCTTTAATACCGGCGACTAAGAGTTCTCAAGACAGTGGTATGCAGTGTGACGTCTTACGGGTGGATGGGCGTGTTTATTTGCTAATTTATTTATCATGTTTGTGTTTCCTTCCGAGACCTCTACCAAGCCTTATACATATACAAAACATAACATAAAAAACAAGACCGTCCTTCAAGACAATTTTGTAATTTGTTATATAGAACAATGGGTTACTACTATATTACAGTCTCGCTATCGCTCGCCAGGAAAAAATCGACACTTGAATTGCACGAAAGGTCTAGTAATGACAAGTTTATGTGGTGAAAGTTCTTAAAATCACCAAACGTCTTAACATCTGGAAAATAATGTGGCTAAGCATAAGAGAGAAGGAGGGCCAGACAAACCAACCTTCTCGTCTTCAATGTGTTCCAACGCAGAAGAACCGGCTGTGTCTTGTAAACTGTATTTAGCTATACAGTATTTAGACGATTGTGTGCAGTTGAAGGAGGGACTTGGTAGTAAATATGGACAGATAATGAGATAATTAAAAACCTATTAATTGCTGGAGGCCCTTTGTAAAGTAAACATAATTGTTTAATATTAGCCAAAGTAAAGTCAAAAGGAAGGCACCCGGTACTGAAGGGGTTAATGACTCCAGAATGATACACTGCGGCGGTGGCACCAATATTAGCTCCTAAAGTGATGCTCCATGCTGGTAAAGTTGGGTTCAGTAGTTCCCGGACAACGCAAGGAGACACTGGGTATTCAGAAAGTACAGCTATTCATGTATTTTCATATACTCGGATATCATAGTCTGCAACTAACTTGGAGGATATTCGTGGTTATCGTATGTTTTTCATTATGCAATTATAACTATCTGGATTGATTTTTTGGATAGAACTTGCTTTTCAATAAATAACGTATTTATAGTTTTGTAGTTGATGTATAGGAAGTTATATCCATAAATTCGCGTCCAGAGATATACTTCCATAATTTGAAATAGGTGAAGTCCACACATATTTATAAATGGGCTAGATATTATGGTACCGAGTGTACCCTGACTATGCAGAGGAGGTTTGAGGCATCCTTGAAGAGAAAAAAATACTTGAATTCATAATTATACTATATGCGGTATATATATTATATATATATATATATGGGGATAAGGGAATATAATATTCCTCACATGCCTCCTGTGTGTCGTCAAAGGCAACTAATGATGTTATGTCGGTGGGCTTGCAACCCTCCATCCGTAAACAAATCTACAGCAACGAATAACAAACAAACGGCTTCGGAATCGGACGGACCTAATGTTGACATGGACTGCCTAAGGATTGCGACTTGGAATATGAGAGGCATGAATGACGACAAAAAAAGAGAGAAAAGTCCTTGAAGTGTTAGTGAATGCCTTGCTGGATGTATACGGAATGACTGAGAGCAAATGGAAGGGTACATGTGAGAGAGAATGGGAATATGGAATAGGTGTGTGTGCTGGAGTGAATGAGAATGAGGGAGCGAAAGAAGGTGCATGTTTGTAATTAGCAAATGGAAGGAGTGTGTAAGGGACTATGGTTCTGTGGGTGCAAGGATTGTGTGGGTAAGAATGAAGGTAGGAATACAAACATGGGTGGTTGTGTGTGTGTATGCTCCGACAGAGGATAAACTTGTAAGAGAAAAAGAGGAATTCTGGGTGAATGTTGAAGCGTGCCTGGACAAGTTTGGCAAGAGCGAAAGAATATGTCTGATTAGGGATATGAATGGAAAGGTGGTGATAGGAAAGTTGATGGAGTGGTTGGTGGGTCGGACATACCGTCAGAGCGGAATGGGAATGGTAGTGCACTTTTGGGCGTATGTGTGGGGAGGAGGCTGTGGATAGCCAACACCTTCTCCCGACACAGAATGATACACAGGTACATATGGACAGTAGTGTGAAGGAGGGTGGATGAGACAGTGGTGGAACGAAAGGCATTGATTGATTATACATGTGTGGATAAACAATGACGAATTCTGTGCTGGATGATAGGGTGTATTGGGGATAGGGTCTGTCTGACCATTATGTAGTAGTAGCTAAAATTAGGAGACAAAAGAAGTGGATGAGGAGAGCTGGAGGGAGGCGAGAGGAAGATTGAGTGACGAAGCGGGTGGAAAGGTTGCAGGAGGAGGAGATCAGGAAAGAGTTCAAGAGAGCAGTAGAGAGACGACTAGGTAGGTTGACCTGGAGGGTATGGAGGAAGTGGAGGATGTGAGCAAAGTGTTTATGGAAGAGATATGTGCAGCATGTACAAAGGAGTACAACGGAAATCAAGCAACAATAGGTCTAGTGACCCTTCTAGGCTGCTTGTCCTCCAAAACACTGAGGATCAAGTGTCCAAACAGTGGTTTAGAGTGGGTAAGGGAACATTGCAAAGGGAACTACTGCCCTAGAACTAATGTCCGTGGCAGGATTAGGAAGTTAGTAGGGGACAGATGGGTTAGTAACTGAGGGGGGGATAAAATAAAGTTATTCATTTACAAACGCTGTCAGTCGCGGGTTTGATGCGAGATATTTGTCTAAGCGGAGTTTAAATGAATCAACGGTGCTGCAGTCTATAACGTCTCGGGGAAGCCCATTCCACAAGTTGACAACTCGATTGAAGAAGAAATTCTTAGATTCGTGTGAGTTAAAAGATTTACCCATAATTTTGCAACCGTTTCCCTGGTTGATAGTGAAGTACTTACTACAGTTAATATTGTCGATGCCTTTGATGATTTTGAACACTTGAATTAAGTCACCTCTTAATCTGCGCTGGGTTAAAGGAAATAGATTTAATTCTCTAAGACGCTCTTCGTATGGTTTGTTCTTTAGGCTAGGTATCATTTTGGTAACTCTACGTTGAACTCGTTCTAGCTTGTTTATATCTTTTTGGTAATAAGGGCACCAGGATTGAACGCAGTATTCCAGAAGAGGGCGGACTAAGGAATTGTAAAGGGTTAGGATAACTTCTTTGGATTTATGCTCAAATGACCTGCCTATAAAGCCAATTATTTGTTTGCCTTCTTAACAACTTCTGAACATTGTTGACTCGGTTTTAGGTTACTCGATATTGTTACTCCCAGATCGGTTTCTCTGTTTACATTCTTAAGCTGAGTGCCATTCATCGAATAGTTTGCTTCTCATTTAGGTATCCGACATGTAGTACTTTACATTTATCAGCATTGAAACTCATTTGCCAAATTTGGGCCCAACATGACAATTTATCTAGATTGTGTTGCATATCGTCAACTTGTTCTTTTGAGAGTACGCTATTTGCAATTTTTGTATCGTCAGCAAATTTTGAGATTGTACAGGTGAGACCCTCATCTATGTCGTTGATGTAAATTAGAAAGAGAATTGGTCCTAGTACCGATCCCTGGGGTACCCCGCTACTTACATTGGTCCATTTAGATGCCTTCCCATTTATGACTACCCTTTGCTTTCTGTTGCTGAGCCAATTTTTTATCCATTTCAACACACCGTCTTGTATTCCATGCGCTTTTAGTTTTAGCAGTAAACGTTTGTGGGGAACTTTGTCAAAGGCCTTTTGAAAATCAAGGTATATAATATCTACAGCTTTACTCTCATCGTAGAGGTTGAGGATATCGTGGAAGAAGTCTAAGAGGGTTTGTTAAACAGGAACGTTTTTTACGAAAGCCATGTTGAGTATCTTTAAGTATGTTATTTTCCTCTAAGTGATTTACGAGTCTGTCTCGTATGACCTTTTCTAGCATTTTACATACAACTGAGGTTAAGCTAATTGGACGATAGTTACGGGGTAGGGATTTGCTGCCTTTTTTGAATATCGGTGTTACGTTGGCTAGCTTCCACTGATCAGGCATAGTTCCAGACTGCAAGGATTAATTGAATAGTAATGTCAGTGGTTTGGAGAGCTCATCCTTAGCTTCCTTTAGAACTCTAGGCGAGATTGTATCAGGTCCTGGCGTTTTATTTACCTTGAGTTTATCTTAACAATTCAATACTTCTCTCTCTGTAACGGTGATATTGCTAAGAACATCTCAATTATCAATCTGAATCGGCGATGATGTAGGGATATCACTGAGGTCTTCTGTTGTAAAAACTGATGCAAAGAAGGTATTGAGGGCATTACTCATTTGTACTTCGTCTTTGGTGTATTCTCCATTTTCATCGACTAACGGTCCAACAGTTGAAGTAACTACTTTTTTCTTTCTGATATAACTATAGAATTCTTTCGGGTTTGTTTTACTTTGATTCGCAATATGTAACTCTAAGGTCTTTTTACTTTGCTTAATTAACTTTTTGGTTTTGTGTCTGTTACGTCCTGGGATATATAAACACTGGGCTCTTTCTATTGGACTAGGTATGCGGCAACAAGCAACAACGGAAAACGCTAGATCCCACCCTTATCTATAAACCCAGGCAACAAACCACCCTAAACCGTCAAGAGTCCTGCCTGGACAACAAGGTATCCTATGACTCGGTTACAGGGTGCACGCACTATAGACTGCTGATAGTCAAGCAGGCTATATAAAAGATCACACAATTAAGTTGACTTAAAGCTTCAAGGAAAAGATAGATAACGGAATTAAATTGCAGAAACAATTTAATAACAAACTAGAAGAAAGTACATTTAACGTTACGTTAATTAATACAACTAATCACCCATGCGTGAAAGAAGGTGAAAGCAAACAGTCCTCAAAACATCGTACAGGTAGGCAAGATGCAGGTTTCTAAACTGCATGCGGCTACTGTAGGATCTGATGCTTAGCAAAGAAAGTACGTTACGGATTTAGAGAACTCATATCTCATAAGCAGGAATAAATACTAGTGATAGGCCATACAGTGTATAATGGCATAGGTATAATTAAATAAAGGCAGCAACTCGCAACATAACCACATACAGGTGTGCTTCTCACTCTTAGTCAGGCAACCCTGCTCGGACAGAGTCTCTAAGCCACACCCTGACTCACAATGCTCACAAAGACGGTAAACTGTGGCACAATAACAAGCATACAGATATAATAAACCGCTAGCTGTTAATCTGCCAGGTGGCAGAGGTCTAGCCGGAAGGATATAGGCTTCGGATACTCGGGCTGAGCCACCTGCTCTAGCCTAGGGACGTTCCCAAGTCTGTGCGCCAAGTTACTCTAATTGAAAGGGTGCTCTCTTTAGAGACTCAGATCCCAAGTATCTGACTCTCTCCTGGCGACCCTAAAACAAACGCAAGACGTGCTAGCGCAGTGCTGAATGGACTAGGCAAGGGCCCTCACACAACACAACACTAGACACACAGGCACACAGACAAGAAAATGCCCCCAGACTCCCACGGGTATCCTAGTAAAGTCGTGCAGGTCCACAGGACTCGCACCAGCAGACTTTACTTAAAGGATCGCAAAAAGCCTCCCCTCCGGTCTAGCCCCTGCTCACCTGCCACAAGGACACACTAGCAAGCATGAAACCACCAAATATGAGACAACAAAAAAGCTTCCTAGGTCTCATTAACAATTATATCTCTGCATAAGGCCCAAAATCCTATCTAGTTATCTGAGAGCTCGTCGTTAATACAATGATAGATATAAGGTCTATCAAGGGGATGGGGTAATTAAATAGACTGGTGAAGTAGTGGAAAGAAGGTATACAAAGTAAGAGAGAAAGTTTCTAAGTGGGGTTGAGAGGGATAGATATCAAGGGGGTCCGAAGGGTACGACAGTGAGGTGAGCTCTGAGGAGAATAGCTCCTCTGGACCCCTCCAGGATCCCACACAAAGGCACGGTGGTCAGCCAATCACAGGCCGCTACGTCACCCGGCAGCAGGCCTGCAGAAGGCGCCAGGAACCACCAGCCAATCAAAACCGAGAGAAAAGACCACGCGGCGACCAACTCCTCCGGGAGGGAGGAGGGAGGAGGAAAAGCAACACTCACCTCCCCCACCCTGCTCGCTCGCTCTCTCTCTCTCTCGTCTCCTCCCACTCTCACTAGACTTACATCTTCATATTATAATGAAACAATCAACTATCGAGAATAAAATATACTAAGATGTGTGGTTAAGAATAAGGGCAGCTTCAAGCTGTGAAACAACATAAGAATATCCCAGACATTAGTTACATTGTCGTAGGATATATACTAAGGAAAAGCCGGCCAGCCGACTGCCGCCAGCCGGTTTCTAAATGGCTGGGCAGCCGACGCGCGCGCCTGCCCGCACGTGGCTACTATGCAGGAGCGTCACACCTCCCCCATGATATAAGACACTTGACTAAGTTCTTCATATCTAACAGAAAGCTTCTCATAGTACCACACACTGTTGCGACACAAGGCACTATATATAAAAAAAATAAAGACTGTTGCACTCCACCGAGCAAGTTCAACTAACTTAGCGACAATAAGCGGAAACATTCAACTTAGATACTGCTACAACATCTTATACAAAATTCTACACGTTATAAAAATAAAGAGTTTGTATAAGGTTTTTTCTTTTTTATTTTTTTTTTTTTTCGGCTGAACTACAGTGACAGCCTATTTTCCTCCACTCTCAACACACACTGACTGAACGGCGAGGGCTCTCCTGCAACCAAACCCTCCCGCGACAAGCAATCAGCCAAAACATTATCAGTGCCCCCAGCATGCCACACATCCAACTTGTGTCCCGGCAGCAAAACAACACCTGGCACTGATAAACTGCCCAGTTCATCACAAGACTGGCATTTCTCTTCGCTCTTTCCGGCAACGGGGCCTGCCAATAACCTTTCACTAGTTCTACCTTCGTGATAGGCGATGCAGCCCCGAGGCGGTCTATGGTGTCGTCAACTCTCGATAAGGTATAGGCGTCTGTCAGGGATAATGCACACACACTCTCGCAATCAACACACTCACTGATCTTGCCACTTATAACAGGTTGCAAAGTTACAGGCAACGACCACTCACGACATTCCTTATCCCTCAGACCCTTCGTCAACACGTAATCCAGCTCTGCTTGCACCACAGGCTGTCGAGCAGGATTTATTCGGTAGGGAATTAAACTGAGCCTTGCACTATCTCCAGCCTGCATGTCGGATTCTACCCCGTACATCAGGCCTGGAGAAGCAACAAACATGCGGAGGCACTGCCACAGCCTAGTAAACAACTTATCTCGCAGAATAACAATCCTAGTGCCCTTCCACAACCCAGCCGAGACCGCAGCTTCTAACCTGAAGTCTCCCTCCTTCTCCACCTTCGTCCCTAGAACAGCCAGGTCATGAGAGGGACAATCAGTACCACCTGTGCAGTCACTCCCATAGTTCATTATTGCGAAGGCTTCCCTGCCGATACCGTACATGCACACCCCCACATTCCTTATGACTATATCTGCCTGCGCAGCATCACCGCTTTTAGCGACATGGCCAGATACAGTCGGTCTATGGTAGGGCTGTTGCAATTGACTAAAGCAGCATTGGGAGGCTATGCGACGACTGGGCACTTCTATGCCACAGCCAACCTCACCAATCTGCTCAAAGTCCTCCTTTTGACCACCACCCTTGGCAGCCATGGGTCGACCCTGACCTGGCAACCATGCCAAAGCCTCGTCGCCCACCTTGAACCACCGAAATAACGAGGCTAACGGTCTTTCAACATTCCCGTGACCTGCCCGCGGAACATCTTGCACTGCCCGAGTTGTGAGACTCAGAGGCTCGGCACGACCAGTGGGGTATGAACCGAGTTGGTGCTGGAGCGCTGCACACTGCTGCTCAGGCAGGTGCTCTAGCGCTTCCACAGCCACCAGACTCGTGTCCCCCGCCCACTGCTCCGCCGAGACATGACAATCCCTACTCTCCTCCACTTGTGCCCTACTGCCCCCCTCTCCTTCTCCACCTTGGCCGCTGCAGACCAACGCAGGGACAGTAGGCTGCTCAGGTGGTTGCCTCACAAACTCCTCCAACAGGTTCACATGACATGTTTCCCCGTCCTCGTGTTTGATCTCGACAGCACCATTACCACACTTCTGAACTTCCGGATCCTCCAACTGCAGTTTACAAATATCTGACGGAACCAACCTGTCTAGATGCTTCCGAAGCAACCCAAGTCCTCCCCCAATATCAAAAGTGAGCAACCCTTTTTTCTCTCCGTGTGTAACGTTGCTGCCTCGGAGTCTCTTCCTGCCCTACCTCCTCACTACCTGTGACAGGCCCTGGGGCCTCTCCAGACTCTAACATAGGTGCCAATAATGAGTCACCAAGAAACACTGCCGGCTCAAAACTCTCCAATTGACCAACACTTCCCGTTTTCTTGTGACCTTTCCTCCGCGGTTTGATAGACTGAGGCGGTGGCTGCAAGGCTCCGGATGTCTGAGAACGCGTCACAACACCCGCCATGGTTTGTACGCTACACTTCTCAACCCACTCCTGTTCCTCCCTACTATCGTCGGCCGCCTTCTTGGCAACGACCAAGGGTGAAACCTTAGGAGCAGGCACCGCAAAGTCGTTGCCGAGGAGGAGGTCGACGCCCCCAACAGGCAAGTTCTCTACAATTCCGACATCCAGTTCCTTCGCCACACCACCCACCTCCAGCTCCATCCGCACCAGCGGGTAGGACTTCGTAGCATTGATCCCCTGAACTACCACCACCCGAGCAGCGTTAGTCGGTCTACCAGTAAAGTTCCTTAACAAGGTTTGAGAAGCCCCAGTATCACGCAATAGCTTAACTCCTCGCCTTTCGCCAGCCCACCTCACAAAACCATGCCCTCTATGACCCCCAAAGACGTCGCGGACAGGGTTCGAGCCTTCCGGACTCTTGTACACAGGCTGTGTCCCAACCTCTGACGAACTACCCTTGGCAAACTCAGAAGATATAGGCGACACCCCTATGCTGCGGACCAATGACACAACCTTGTTTGGTGGCTTGTTCGGACAAGCATTTGCAAAGTGACCCTCCTGGTGACATGCAAAGCACTCTTTACTCTTTGGTTTCCCTTGAGAGTGGGAGGAACCATAAGACTTCTTATACGGGATGGTATTTGGTTTATGTTCAGTTTTATTGTCAGTGCTAGATGGTTTTGTGTATTTATGTGTATCAAAATTCTTGGGAGGGGGAGGGGTACGATCCTTTGCACCCGACTCACTCCTAGCTGCTGCTCCACACCCTCGAATTAATGACAGTCGGAGGTCAGCCATTTCTGCTGCCTCCTGGAGAGTTCTAGGATTTTTGTCCTTTATATTTAATGTTAAGTCCCCGCCTGTGCACTTAAAGAACTGCTCCAAGAGAACCAGCTCACTCAATTCCTCAAAAGTAGCTGCCCTCTCAGAACGCAGCCAATTTCGTAGTGCATCAGACAAGTCCCGGGCGTGTTCTAGGAAGGTACAATCCTTGCCCTTAGTAACACCCCGAAACTTCAATCGGTAAGTTTCTGGTTGTAACTCATAGGCCCGTAGCACAGCCTTCTTTAGCTCATCATAAACTACACAGGACTCTAAAGGTAGTGCATCATACGCTTTTAGCCCCTTTCCTAGGAGTCTTGATGAAACTAATGCTGCCCACTTTTCCTGAGGCCACTGGTGTTCCTGGCACTTCTTCTCCAATCGCATAAAAAACTCAGTTACACATGATTCATCGAACACAGGAACTAGTTTAAGCAGGTGCGACAATGATTGGTCCCGATGTCTGTTACCTCCACCCAATATTTCGCCCTGTTACCTCCACTCGAGATCTCTCCAGCTCCCTGTCAGCCCGATACCTAGTAGACTCTGCCTGCAGTTCAGCCTCTCGTATAGCTGTTCTCTCTGCAGCTTCAGCCTGCACACTAGCCTGTCTTTCGGTAGCCTCAACCTGAGCTCTAGCAACCTCAGCCTGCACACTAGCCTGTCTCTCGGCAGCCTCAACCTTGGCTCTAGCAACCTCAACCTTGGCCATCTCAAGCCGAAACAACAAATCTGGAGTCAACCCTTGAGGAGGGGAAGGTGCATTTAATGGAGAGGGTCCCTGTGATTGAATTCCACGCTGCCATTGACCATCAACTTGGGGGTATGTACTAAATTCAGGCACCCTGACGTTTGATATGGGGGTAGAGTGGAGGGGGGGCTGGGGACCGGGGCCCCAAATCGCCTCTCCACCCAGGTCTCTCCCTTCTAAACCCAATATCAAAGTCCTCAGCTGATCTTTCCTCATGCCACTTAAACCCTGGTGACCCTGAAGACCTGCCACACACTTTAAGCCATACTTATTCAGCTTCAACACCCTGGCAGCGGTAAGGAGCACCTCTAAAAATCTTCTAGCACCCTCCTCGCTATCGACTAGCCACTCCACAGGTCTTTCTCCCTCCGAGCCTGTATCGTGACCTGACCCACAACTGTGTTCTGATGTATTAGACATGTTTGTGCACTGCAGTAATTATCACGGTTATAGAATGTGCCTTATCTCCTATGCAAGTATGTATACACTAATGTTATTTAAAGTCTTTAATGTGTTATATTGGTTGCTCCAAAAAAAACTCTATGTCCACTGTATTCCTTTAATCATAAGGAATCTCAAAACAAATGACCACTATATTCCTCTGTTCAGTAAATCCTATGCAAGGTCGCCATTTGTTACGTCCTGGGATATATAAACACTGGGCTCTTTCTATTGGACTAGGTATGCGGCAACAAGCATACGGAAAACGGAAAACGCTAGATCCCACCGTTATCTATAAACCCAGGCAACAAACCACCCTAAACCGTCAAGAGTCCTGCCTGGACAACAAGGTATCCTATGACTAGGTTACAGGGTGCACGCACTATAGACTGCTGATAGTCAAGCAGGCTATATAAAAGATCACACAATTAAGTTGACTTAAAGCTTCAAGGAAAAGATAGATAACGGAATTAAATTGCAGAAACAATTTAATAACAAACTAGAAGAAAGTACATTTAACCTTCCGTTAATTAATACAACTAATCACCCCTGCGTGAAAGAAGGTGAAAGCAAACAGTCCTCAAAACATCGTACAGGTAGGCAAGATGCAGGTTTCTAAACTGCATGCGGCTACTGTAGGATCTGATGCTTAGCAAAGAAAGTAAGTTACGGATTTAGAGAACTCTTATCTCATAAGCAGGAATAAATACTAGTGATAGGCCATACAGTGTATAATGGCATAGGTATAATTATAAAGGCAGCAACTCGCAACATAACCACATACAGGTGTGCTTCTCACTCTTAGTCAGGCAAGCCTGCTCGGACAGAGTCTCTAAGCCACACCCTGACTCACAATGCTCACAAAGACGGTAAACTGTGGCACAATAACAAGCATACAGATATAATAAACCGCTAGCTGTTAATCTGCCAGGTGGCAGAGGTCTAGCCGGAAGGATATAGGCTTCGGATACTCCGGCTGAGCCACCTGCTCTAGCCTAGGGACGTTCCCTAGTCTGTGCGCCAAGTTACTCTAATTGAAAGGGTGCTCTCTTGAGAGACTCAGATCCCAAGTATCTGACTCTCTCCTGGCGACCCTAAAACAAACGCAAGACGTGCTAGCGCAGTGCTGAGTGGACTAGGCAAGGGCCCTCACACAACACAACACTAGACACCCAGGCACATAGACAAGAAAATGCCCCCAGACTCCCACGGGTATCCTAGTAAAGTCGTGCAGGTCCACAGGACTCGCACCAGCAGACTTTACTTAAAGGATCTCAAAAAGCCTCCCCTCCGGTCTAGCCCCTGCTCACCTGCCACAAGAACACACTAGCAAGCATGAAACCACCAATATGAGACAACAAAAAAGCTTCCTAGGTCTCATTAACAATTTATCTCTGCATAAGGCCCAAAATCCTATCTAGTTATCTGAGAGCTCGTCGTTAATACAATGATAGATATAAGGTCTATCAAGGGGATGGGGTAATTAAATAGACTGGTGAAGTAGTGGAAAGAAGGTATACAAAGTAAGAGAGAAAGTTTCTAAGTGGGGTTGAGAGGGATAGATATCAAGGGGGTCCGAAGGGTACGACAGTGAGGTGAGCTCTGAGGAGAATAGCTCCTCTGGACCCCTCCAGGATCCCACACAAAGGCACGGTGGTCAGCCAATCACAGGCCGCTAAGTCACCCGGCAGCAGGCCTGCAGAAGGCGCCAGGAACCACCAGCCAATCAAAACCGAGAGAAAAGACCACGCGGCGACCAACTCCTCCGGGAGGGAGGAGGAAAAGCAACACTCACCTACCCCACCCTGCTCGCTCGCTCTTTCTCTCTCTCGTCTCCACCCACTCTCACTAGACTTACATCTTATATATTATAATGAAACAATCAAATATCGAGAATAAAATATACTAAGATGTGTTGGTTAAGAATAAGGGCAGCTTCAAGCTGTGAAACAACATAAGAATATCCCAGACATTAGTTACATTGTCGTAGGATATATACTAAGGAAAAGCCGGCCAGCCGACTGCCGCCAGCCGGTTTCTAAATGGCTGGGCAGCCGACGCGCACGCCTGCCCGCACGTGGCTACTATGCAGGAGCGTCACACGTCGTAGCTCTACAAATTTCACCCGTTGTTCGTCATTTTGTGAGGATTTTAATCTATCATTAGCAAATTTTTTAGCAAGCAGGCAGTTTGAAATATCTTTATTCCACCATTTGGGCTTATTATTATGGCCTGGACGCCGTATTTTCGATGGTATGTAGTCTTGCACTGCTTTTAGGTAAGTGGTTTCGAATAACTTCCAAGATGTATTTATGTCGTTATTGTTAATTAAAAAGCTCCAGTCAGTTTCTTTAAACATAGCTCTAAGTTTATGGAAGTTTGCTTTCTTGAAATTAGGGACTTTTTCGATGCTACTATTTGGTTCGTTACTAGTAAAGTTTAAAGTGAAAGTTATCGTACGATGGTCGCTGTTACTGAATTCATCACCAACATTCAAATTCTCTATCAATTCTTCTTTTGTTGCAAGTACAATGTCAAGAACGTTATTACCACGGGTCGGCGTTCGAACAAATTGATAAAGCGAACTCTCTTGCAAGTTCGTATACAAGTCATGTCCGGAGTGTGAAGTAAGAGTATCGCCCCACTTGGTCACAGGTAAATTGAAGTCGCCAAAAATTACGGTATCTTGTAAGTTACTTACATCTGCAATTTGTTCGTAAATTTCTTGGTCAGTTTGCACTGATTGAGCTGGAGGTCTGTATATTAATGCAAGTATAATTTTTGTACCTTTATTATTCTTTATTAGCACAAAAGATGTGTCGACGTTCACAATTTGAGGTTTTGACACGAGGGTTGGGTTAAGACTTTCTTTGATATAAAATATAACGCCACCTCCATTTTTATTTATTCGGCTGTTCTCAAACATTACATAACTGGGAAGTGAATACTCTGCTAAAAAGTCTCTATCTTCTGTATTGAGCCAAGTTTCTGTTATGCCAATCACATCATAATTTTCTGTAAACACTAGTTCCTCTAAATCTGAAAATTTATTGCGTATGCTACGAGCGTTTGCATAGAAAACCTTTAAAGTTGCGGTTTTAGAACTCACAGAACGTTCTTTCATCGAATTTTTGGTTCTAGTCGGATCTACATTTACATTCATGGCTGTCCTCGGTCCTCGGTCGTTATCCCTGGCGGTTTTGAATTTGGGTCGTGTTGGTGGAGCTTTATCCAAATTCACGGTTCTTGACGGATTAGTATTTAATTCCTTTGTAGGTTGCCGTCCTCGCTGTCTTCGGTCCTCCTTCCTGGTTGTCCTATGCTGAGTCGATTTCTTATCCGAAAATCCTTCACCGCATCGTTGAGAAGACGCCCAAAACGTGCTGCTCCCACCTGGTTCAGATGAACTCCATCGTCCGATGTGTGATGTCCCCATGGTTGTTCAATATACACATGGATGGAGTCATGAAAGAAATAGAAGGAAGAGCAGTGGATGTTGGTGTACCTCAGATAAGGGAGGGAAACGAGTGGAAGTTGCCTGTATTACTGTTTGCCGATGATACAGTTCTGATTAGCAATAGTGGTTGTGAGTTGAAGGTTCTGGTAAATAGGTTTGGAACAGTGTGTGAAAAATGAAATCTGAAGGTAAATGCGGGGAAGAGCAAGGTTATGGTCTTTGAAAGGGGTGCAGCCACAGAATGGAGTTGAGGTTGAACAATCAGGCTATGGAGAATGTTGGCTCATTTAATTATTTGGGCAGTGTGAAGAAGTGCGGTTGAGGGTGCAACAAGGAAAGAAGGTTGTAGGAACGCTGAAAGCAGTAACAAGAAATAGGGTTGTCAGCATGGAAGTAATTAAGTCCTTGCATGACAGTGTGGTAATCCCGACATTGACTTACGGGAGCGAAGCATGGACGTTGGTGGAGAGACTCAAACCTAGAGTGAGAGGGGTGGAAATGAGTTAATTGGGTGCGGAGTTACATGATAGAGAGAGGAATGAGGAAGTATGAGAGAGGTGTGGTGTAGATGTAGATGGTTCGGCAATGCAGAACGTATGGGAAACGAGAGAATGACTAAGAGAGTGTACGATAGATAGGTGGAAAAGACAGAGACGGAGAGGTAGATCGAGTGAGAGGTGGAAAGTAGGAACTAAGAAGTATATGAGCGAAAGTGGTGCTGGATGGGAGGAGGGGCATTGACTGACTGGGGACAGAGGTGCATGGGGTCGTTTCGTTCGTGGCCACCACTTTTAGCATCACGGCATCCGGCAATATATATATATACCGGTATATATACAGTATACGCCTATATATATATTTTTTTTTATGTGAGTGAGGGAGACAAAAGGCAGAACTGCCTGTATCGAGTGCCTCCCCCAGAGTTGAAAGAGTAACCAAAGAGGGCCAAAATCATGGGACGTTCGAGCCAAAATGCCTGGACTCACGAAGTTTGAAGCAAATTAAGTCATGGGAAGAAGGAAAGACTGATTTTGGGAGAAAATTCCAGAGCTCAGCAGTTGAATAGAAGAAAGACTGAGAATAATGTTTCACTCTTGGGTTGGAGATTTGCACATAGGAGGGGTGGGATTGTGTTGCAAGTTGGGTACTACATACCCTACGTAGAAAGGACGTATACACTGAAAGCTCTGAGAAACATTGATTATATAGCAATAGAACAGTGAGAGAGATGCAACATTGTGACGCAGAGAGAGAGATTGCAGAGTTGGTGAGTGGAGGGAGTTGATGATATGAAAGGCCTTCCTTTCAACTTTGTCTAGGAGAGCGGTGTGAGAGAAACCTCCCACACATGTGAACAATACTTAATACAAGGACACACCGTGCCCCTGTACAGAGCAAGAAGTTGTGAATGGATAAAGACCCTTTGAGGCGGTTGAGCACACCCAGCTTCTTGGATACTGCCTTAGCATGACTGGTAATATGGTCCTTCCAAGTGAGAGCAGAAAAAAGAGACACCAAGAATATTGAGACCAGATGAAGGATTATTATTGTATTGTTGAATAGTTAGTCCTCTGGGAGTTGCGGACGGATAGTAAGGTGAAGACATTTGGTTTTGGAAGCATCAAGGCAACAAGGTTTTATCTGCCCCAATGGAAATAGTAGTTAGATCAGATGATAAGTGTTCTATGGTTTCATTACGTTGGTATTTGATGGATTGCTGGCTGGGGTTTCTGGGAAATATATTGAGTTATGTAAGGTAGAGTCGTCTGCATATGAATGGATGGGATTGGAAGTACAGTTGAGAAGATAATTTATGAAAATTAGAAAGATAATTGGAGATAGGACAGAGCCCTGAGGAACACCGGAGTTGATAGGATGAGAAATTGAGCGATGGCCATCCACAACCGCAGCTATGGAACAGCCGGAAAGGAAATTAGAGACATAGGCACAGATGGAGGGATAGAAACCGAAGGAGTTTAGAGTTTAAAGATTTGTGCCAGACTCTATCGAAGTACTTTGATACAGTACCTTATCAGATAAAACAGGAATTGCTACCTTCATATATTTTTCCAAAGCCTTCGATCGAGTAGATCATTTTAATTTAGGTTTAAAGCTGTTGAAACTAAGTATACCTAGCGATATTGTGTATATGATAATGCACTACTTACGAAACCAACTTGCCCGGGTTACATGGAAAGGATTTAATGGTATGTTTTACTATATAGATAAAGGAGTGAGACAGGGAGGCATTTTATCTCCATTTTTATTTAATGTGTATATTAATGAAATTATAAATGAAATATCAAAATGGAAATTGGCTGCACAATTGGATCAACCAGATGTAATATTTATGCTACGGTGACGATATAGTTCTTATTTCATCATCAACTCATGAAATGGACATGATGTACAGTAAATTTAGTGAACTTGTGGATAATCACAAACTCCTCATAAACAAGAATAAAACTAAATGTTTTATATTTAATAGTAGAAAGAATAGGAATCCAATTGATGTAATACAATTGGGTAATGATAATTTGGAAGTGGTGCAGAAATTTAAATACTTAGGTCATTTATTGAGCAGTGATAACTTGGAGGACTTGGAAGATGTAGACTGTAGACTCAAAACATGTTATGCTAGCTTTAATAGTATAAACATTTGATGCTAGCTTTAATAGTATAAAGAGGGATTTTGCATATGTTAACTTGGAGACAATGATATTTTTATTTAACTCGTATTGTAAGCCTGATTATGGGTTGGCATTGTGGAATAACTGCAAGACAGGAAAATCATAATATTTTAACTCTTTTAATATTGCATATAACAAGGCTATGAAAAAAATGATTGATGTCCCAGTGTATGCCAGCAGTCATGAGTCTGCCAGTGCTTGTAATCTTCTGTTACTAAACCATGGTCTCACTAATTCAATGTAGGTATGCTAAAAGAATTGAAAATACTAGTAACTACATTATAAGAAGTAATATGTCTTTTTTTTAAATTGGGTTACTTTTTTCCGAGCATTTACAAAAGAATGAAGGATTCTTACTCAATTAATATCATACACGAGGAATTAGATATAATTTTGTCTAGGATTAACTGGATACAAATCCGAAGAAAGAAGAAACCCGATTTACAGTATTTGATATGACGACATATTTTATTATGGTATATGATGGGGTTTCTTAGTATACCTTCCTGCAAATAGAACTATTGATGTATGTAAAATGAGTATTCTCAAAGCAAATATTCGTAAAAAAAAACAAAAAAAAAAAATTAATTGTATTTGCTGATGAATTTTTAATATTAAATCCTAGTGTACTGTATAATTATATACTCTTATAGCTACGGTGGTGAACACAGGTCTTTACTAATAGGATGAACATTCATTGTTTGTTCTTTTAAATAATTTTTAGTTGCTTTTTATATCGTTTTGCAAATATATCAAGTTACATAAACAAACAAAAAAGCTTATGTGTTAGATATGGCATGTAATAAAACTATATGTAATCTCGTATTACGAAATAAAATTGATTGATTGATTGATTGAGTATGTCTAGTGCAATAGAAAAGGTCTCACCAAAGTCCCAAAAGGAGGATGACCAAGAGCTAGTAAGACATGAAAGAAAATCACCAGTAGAGCAACCCTTAAGGAAGCCATACTGGTGATCTGAGAGCATATTATGAGAAGAGAAATGCTTAAGAAATTTGGAAGCAAGAATATTTTCAAAAACTTTAGAGATACAAGAGATGAGAGCAATTGGACGATAGTTGGAGGATTGAGAGCGGTCACCCTTCTTTAGACAGGTTGAATGAGAGCAAACTTCCAGCAAGAAGGGAAGATGTTAGAGGAGAGACAGAGACAAAAGAGCTTGCCTAGGCAGGGAGTCATCGCGGAAGCACAGTTTTTTAGTACAACAGGAGGAACACCGTCGTCCGGACCATACGCCTTCCTAGTATTAGGCCCAGAGAGGGTAGAAAATACATCTTTAAAAGAGATTATGATATTAGGCATAAGTAGGAGAGAGGTGGGTGGAGAGGGAGGAATTGCACCGGAATCATCCAAAGGTAGAGTTTCTAGCAAAAGTTTGAGCTAAGAGTTTAGCTTTGTCAGAGGAATAAGTAATGGTTGTTCCCTCAGATTGGAAACGGGGAGGGAAAGACGAGGAAGACAAATTGTTGGAGAGGTTTTTGGCTAGATGCCAGAAAGCTTGGGAAGAGCTAGAATTGGATAGTTCAGTGCATTTATTATTGATGAAAGAATGTTTGGCAAGTCGAAGTACAGATTTGGCTTGATTCCGGGCAGAAACATACGAAGAATGAGATTCTTGAGTCTTACGGCATCGGTACCGTTTGAATGCTTCCTCCTTGTTGTGGACAGCAGTAAAACAAGCGTGAGTAAATCAAGATTTGTTTGCATAAAGAAAATGGATTGTATGCTTCCATGCCCGACAGGATTACTTCGGTACTGCGTTCAGCATTCTCCGAGGGTCCCCGGCCACGGAAGCAATAGTCATTATGGGAAATCACAGAAGTAATGCTGAAGAGCCTCCCAGTTGGCAGCACCAAGGGCCAAAGCGCCGCCGGTTGGGTGGATTGGGTGGCTGTACCGGAGAGATAGGACAGGTGATATATATTAGTTTGTGGTCGGAGGAGCCCAAAGGAGAGTAAAAGATTTACAGTATAAGCAGAAGGATTAGAATTAAGTCAAGAATGTTGGGCCGATCTCCGAAGCGATCCGGGATACGGGTGGGTTGCTTGACTAACTGCTCTAATTCGTTTAAGATAGACAGATGTAAGCTTGTTCCCAAGTTGGTCAGTGGAAATAGAGGAGCCATTGGTGGTGATGAACATTGAAATCACCTAAGATGGAGATTTCTGCGAAAGTAGAGATGGATAGAATGTGTTCCACTTGAGAAGTTAGAATTTTGGATAGTCAGTAGAATAAGGGGAGAGATAAACAACGCAGAAATATTTAGTTTGAGAGTGACAAGAAAGCTTTAGTCAGAGAGTTGGAATTCAGAAGAATCTAAGTTGAGAGCACGAGAGAAAGCAAGATTGTTGCGTACATAAATGCAACATCCACCTTTAGCTCGAAACTGAGGATAGAGATAGTAGGAGGATACAGAGATGGGTTTGCTGTCAGTAGTCCCAGACAACTGCCGGTGAAAAAGAGAAGATCAGGGTTGGCAGAGGAGAGGTGGTGTTCCACAGAGTGGAAGGTAGATGAAAGGCCACGAATATTACATACATTAATAGTAAGACTAGAAGAAGGTTGTCCAGAGCATTAATATTATATATATGTATATACAGTATATATATATATAGTTATGAGTACTTCAGCAGTAGATTTTGGGCACTTAAACCTCCATATCAAAAGGAAAACAATTGACAGGGCGCCAGGCGACATCTGTATTTTTCAAATTTTCGGCTAACCTTAAGCCATCATCAGGAACATCATTCCCTAAAAATAATCAATATACTATTAGAACAATGCAATTTGTAAAACATTGGGTATATGATTATCGAATCTATAGGAGGTAACACTTACTAAATATTTATTATTTATTATTTAGTATTTAGTAAGTTTTACCTTTTATAGATTCGATAATCATATACCCTATGTTTTAAAAATTGGTTGTTCTAATAGTATATTACTTATTTTTAGGGAATGTTGTTCCTGATGATGGCTTAAGGTTAGCCGACAATTTGAAAAATAAAGATGTTGCCTGGCGCCCTGTCAATTTGTTTCCTTTATATATTCTATCGCTGCTACAATAATCAGTGTTCCTCAGAGCTCATTCAGTGTATATCACCAACTCTACGTAGGGTACCTAGTACCCGTATTGCAACACAATCCCACCCATACTCTGTACAACTTTCCAACTAAAGAGTGAAACGATACTCCCAATCTTTCTTCTTTCAACAGCTGAGCTGTGGAACTCTCTCCCTGAATCCATCTTTCCCTCATCCTATGACTTAAATTGTTTCAAACTCTGTGTGTCTAGACATTTTGTCTCAAATATTCCTTGATTTTGGCTCAGTCACTCTTTCAACTTTGGGGGAGGCACTTGTTACAAACAGTTTTTCCCTTTGTTTCCCTCATCCACATAGGACACATATATAACATTAAATAGATTACATATCCTGTATATACAGTATATATATATATATATATATATACCTGTATATATATATATATATACCTGTATATATATATATATGAGCGAAGGTGACATTACACAAGTTATTATTGATCGAACATATGAGGCATGGTTAACTTAAGCAATGTGTATGGTTTTAGTGATAACATATACATAAAAAGACAATTTAAACAAATAGTAGAGTGGAGAAAAGGAGGAGAAATGAAGCATAATGGCAAGGATATGATATAGGTAATTAAAGGCAATGCATAATAATGATTTATGGAAACATTTATAAGTAAACTATACAACAAACGTTAACATTAAATAAGTAGTATGGAATCATTCAATATAGAACATTGTCGATGGAATACAAATGAAAGTTAATCACGATGCAAAGATACACGAGCAATTGAATATATTTAATCTAGTCACGATGGCAAAGCACTGGGGCATGAATGATCATTCAGCTTGATAGCAAATGTAAGAATATCCAAACGTAGAAAGAATATCTACAAATAACATCTAAACACATATAATACCACCACTATATAACATCTATATATCTATATATATATATATATATATATATATATATATTAATATATCTATATAATATATATATATATCTATATAGATTATATATATATATATATATATATCTATAATTAATATATATATATATATATATATATAGATATATATATATATATATATATATATATATATAGAGAGAGAGAGAGAGAGAGAGAGAGAGAGAGAGAGAGAGAGCCACCAATAAGATAACACAAAATAGAAAATTAACACTGCAAAGATTATCTAAGGATTAAACAGAAAGAAAACGAAGAGGGGAGAAGCAAAAAGTGTCAAATGGAGAAGGAATAGATATAAAAATGAAAATATGTTAAACTCCATACTTCCCCTCTCCCTCCATCATCATTCTGTATACGCAGTAGAGAGGAAAAATCTCTCTGCCTGACTGCACTCTCAATCCCACTCTCACTCCGATTCTCTCTCTC